>SJYQ01095307.1:865406-878387 GCA_006410935.1 Redunca redunca | reverse complement strand
TTACTTTACAATACTGTATTGGTTTTGCCATACATCAACATGAATCCGCCACAGGTGTACACTTGTTCCCAATCCTGAACCCCCCTCCTACCTCCCTCCCCATACCATCACACCGAGGAATCCAGAATTGATCCTTGTTTTTTGCATGTTGAGTTTTAAGCCAGCTTTTTCACTCTCCACTTTCACCTCCATCAAGAGGCTTTAGTTCCTCTTGCTTTCTGCCATAAGGGTGGTGTCATCTGCATATCTGAGGTTATTGATATTTCTCCTGGCAATCTTGATTCCAGCTTGTGCTTCATCCAGCCTGGCATTTTGCATGATGTACTCTGCATAGAAGTTAAATAAGCAGGGTGACAATATATAGCCTTGACATACTTTTTCTCCAATTTGTAACCAGTCTGTTTTTCCATGTCTGATTTTAACTGTTGCTTCTTGACCTGTATACAGGTTTCATAGGAGGCAGGTATGGTAGTCTGATATTCCCATCTCTTTAAGATTTTTCCACAGTTTGTGGTGATCTACACAGGCAAAGGCTTTAGCCTAGTCAATGAAGATGTTTGGTCATAAAAAAGAATGAACTAATGTCATTCACAGCAACATGGCTGGACGTAGATATGACTGTACCAAGTTAGGTCAGAGAGAGAAGGACAAATGCCATATGATATCACTTAGATGTGGAATCTAAAAAATTATACAAATGAACATGTTTATAAGGCAGAAACAGGCTTAACAGACGTAAAAAACAAATTTATGGTAATTAAAGGGGAACAGGGGGAAGGATACCTTAAGAGTTTGGAATTAACATATATAGAAAAATAGATAACTTTGGAAGGAATGATGCTAAAACTGAAACTCCAGTACTTTGGCCAACTCATGCAAAGAGTTGACTCGTTGGAAAAGACTCTGATGCTGGGAGGGATTGGGGGCAGGAGGAGAAGGGGACGACAGAGGATGAGATGGCTGGATGGCATCACTGACTCGATGGACGTGAATCTGAGTGAACTCTGGGAGTTGGTGATGAACAGGGAGGCCTGGTGTGTTGCGATTCATGGGGTCGCAAAGAGTCGGATACGACTGAGCAACTGAACTGAACTGAACTGAATAAGGACCTGCTGTATAGCACAGGAAACCCTACTCAATATTCTGTAATAACCTATATGGGAAAAGAATAGATACATGTATATATGTAAAACTGAATTACTTTGCTGGATACCTGAAACTAACACAATATTGTAAATCAACTATACTCCACTATAAAATAAAAATTAAAAAAACAAGAAAATTGTAGACTGGGGTTGTTGAGAAAGTACCTCCCTGGTACAAAGTAGAAAATGGTATCATTGCAAAAATGATTTTTCATGTATAGTTTTATTAAGTACACTTGAAGAAATTACTATTTATAGCATAGAAATGAAGTGAATACTATCTGAATTGATTTAAGAGCCAAAGAAATATACATATTGTTGTTTGCTCTTTATCCCACCTATATATTTATCATAAAGTGTTGTGTGTCCTCATGATTTTGAGGAACCTCTAATTCAAACTTCTTTGAATCTAAATTATTTCTTACACCCACAGATTCAGCTAAATTCAGTTCTCACTCAAAATATCCTTAGTTTCTTTTGCTTGTGCTCAGCCACTCAATCATGTCCAACTCTTTGCGACACCATGGACTGTAGCCCGCCAGACTCCTTTGTCCGTGGGACTTCTTAGGCAAGAATACTGGAGTTGGTTGCCATTTCATACTCCAGCAGATCTTTCCAACCCAGGGATCTAACCTGAGTCTCCTGCATTGGAAAGTGGATTCTTTACTCTTGTGCCACCTGGGAAGTCCTCTTTACTCTGTCTTCTCCTTTCTGTGCTGCACCTTGTATGTAGAAAAACTCCCACATCACTAACTCCTGCCTTCTCCTCTAATTTCACATCTGTTTCCTTCATTCCTATTGCCCTTGTTCACAAGGTCATTGGGAAATGGTATGAGTCCATGTGTACAAAACAACTGGCCCCATGCTGATCCCTTGATCAACAGCCTATGAATCTCGCTTCATGCCAGCAGATTTAACTGAATCTTATTATGGAAAACTTTCCTTAATTAATTCCACCCACCAACAATTTCAAGTCACTGTTACTTTTATGCAAGCTTGCTTATGTTTCTCTTATTGAGGATTGGAACTTAAACTCCTTGAAGGCAGGAACTCAATCTGAATATTTTTATGTGTCTTATCCATCAAATGATTGGTATTAAGTGATGCATCCAGCTTCCAATTAGCAGATAATTTTTTTCTATAGGCTTTTATAAATTATGATTAAAAACATAGTCATTGAAGGCAAAAGGTGAAGGGGGCAGCAGAGGACGAGGTGGTTAGATAGCATCTCTGGCTCAATGGGCATGAATTTGAGCAAACTCCGGGAGATAGTGGAGGATGGAGGAGCCTGGTGTGCTCCAGTCCATGGGGTTGCAGAGAGTCAGATACGAATTAGCAACTGAACAACAATAAAAAATGTAACATTAGCTTATCATCCTAACCATTTTTGAGTGTACAGTTCAATAGTGTTGTGAAACAGGTCTCCATAGCTTTTTTCTTTTATAAAAAGGAAACTCTATACCCTTTAAAAAAACTCCACTCTCTCTTTCCCTCTGTTCCCTGGTAACCACCACTGAACTTTCTGTTTCTATGTATTTGACTACTTTAGATATCTTATACAAATGGAACCACATGGTATTTGTCTTTTTGTGAGTGGCTTATTTAACTTAGCATAATGTCCTCAAGTTTTATTCATGGTATAGCATGTGATAGTACTTGCTTCCTTTTTATGACTGAATATCATTCCAGTTTCCGTATATGCCACATTTTGTTTATCCATTCATCTGTCGATGGGCCTTTGGGTTGTTCCCACCTCTTGGCTGTTGTGAATAGTGTTGCTATGAACATGGGTGCACAAATATCTTTTTGAGACTCTGCTTTCAACTGTTTGGGATATAGTCCCTCAAGTGGGGTTGCTGGATCCTATGGTGGTTCTATTTAAAAAAGTTTTGAGGAATTGCCAGAGATACTGTTTCCTATGGTGGTTGGAGAATTGGTTTTTAATTATTTGCTTTATATGTGGTGAAATTTTGGGTGATTGAGCTTTTATAAATATATGTCAAGAGGTCAACAAAGCTGGGGGCTTGGCTTTCCAATTTGTCCTTATTGTTACTCCCTTTTGAGCTGGTGGCTCAGATGGTGAAAGCATCTGCTTGCAATGTGGGAGACCCGGGTTTGATCCCTGGGTGGGAAAGATCCCCTGGAGAAGGACATGGCAACCCACTCCAGTGCTCTTGCCTGGAAAATTCCATGGATGGAGGAGCCTCATAGGCTACAGTCCATAGGGTCGCAAAGGGTCGGACACAACTGAACAACTTCACTCACTCAACTTAGGTAATCTTGGAATTTAGCTACTTTTTTTTCCTCCTCTTTGATATTCCTATCTTTTAACCTTATATCATGGTCATGAGCAAGGTCACAGTTTAATTCTGGTTCAAAATTTTAGTTTTTGAGATATGAGGACATTTTCTTGTGGATAATTGGCTTAAGAAGGGCTCAAGGGAACTTGTATTTTCCATGAGGAAGTTTACTCCTTTCTCCCTGTCAAGATCTGTCTATTATCAACAGTTTTCAGATCTAAGGGCTTAAATTAGTGATGACCCAGGGGAGTGGGCTTTTTTGGGTGTTCTCCATTTCCTAAAAAGAAAAAGTGATTGATAAAAAGATTTATTGCTCTACTATCTGTACATGTGTTCAAAAGGAAAATCAACATTTATTCATTATGCCTCTGTCAAATTTGTGCAGTTGCCATGGGTAACTTAATTTTGAAAATAAGCCCAGTGTTCTTCATATTCTTCAGGTACATTACGACTTCGGTCTGCGTAATATTCTGTCAGTTCTGCGAACCCTGGGAGCAGCCAAGAGAGCCAGCCCCATGGATACGGAGTCCACGATCGTCATGCGTGTGCTGCGAGATATGAATCTTTCCAAACTGGTGAGGTTCACAGATGGAGCTGTTCTACCCACTTAAACTTCAGTTTAAGCACAAATGAGATTTAGAAATATTTATTTAAAGATCTCATTTAAAATGCTTAATTATCAGATGAAGCACTTTAAATTTCATAGAGCATGACTTTAAATTACATTTTTTCAGAAGTAATTTCTGTGGCGGCTCATATCTAGTCTAACACATGTCTATTCCAATAGAATGAAAATGGATTAAAAAAAATCTACGTCTTAAGATTCCAGATACCTTGAAATTTGTGTGTTTTAGAGCTATAATCCCACCTTTTTAAAAGTTGATTTTGGCAGGAAATTGTATGTAAGATTTTGCAAATGTGTAAAATTTCACGTTCTTTGATTTCATAGTTGAGACTGATAATCAATCATCTGGTTATCAATGAATCTATATACAGTGTATCTATATCTATATTGACGATATATTTTTTCATAGTAAAAGTGTGAATTGAACAAATTTCATTTCATGAATTTGCCACTCTGTTTCATTTGAAAAATTCTTTTTCATTTAAATAAGAATTTATAGGTTATGTAGTAACTCCCTAAAATGGTTTTTTTTTTATAGAAAGTTGTCACATAGGCAGTATTTTCTTTCCTTCTATTTTCTTCCTTTTCCTCCTCTTCTTCTCTATCCTTCTTCTCTTTTAAAAACTAATTTTTAATGCATGGGAAACATGATGAAAGTATGTCTCAACTTCAGTGGAGGTATTTTATTTATTACTGGCTGTGATAAAGTAATCTGAATGTATTACTCATTTTCAGTTTGCCTAATATTGCCGTGCTTGTGCCAAAAGAGTTGGTCTGATTTCCTTTCTTTTCTTTTTGAGATTGATGAGGATGAACCTTTATTTTTGAGTTTGATTGAAGATCTCTTCCCAAATATTCTTCTGGACAAGGCGGGTTACCCTGAACTGGAAATGGCAATTAGTAGACAGGTAACATGTTTCACAGGACATCAAGCTATGTGTTCCTTTCATCTGAATTTCATGAGAATCAAGTGGAGCTGGTATGGTCTAAATCTACAGATTTTGACAATACCACCAAGGCTGTGACTACAGGTTTAAGAGAAGCCATTACACATCATTAATAGAATTTTTCCTGCCAGGGGGTCTCGCTCCACCACAGTTAGCCATGTGTTAATGGCACTGTTACTGATGGAGACATGTTCCACACCAGATTCCCAATGAAAAGTGGTGGGTCAGCATGGGCCGGGGCGGGGTGTGTGTGCGGCCTGCTGCCTTACCTGTGCTAGGCTTGGTTCTCTCCGCAGCCCTGGTATTTGTTTATCATGTTGCTTTGGTGTCCTGACTCCTGCTACTGAGAGTCATTTGGAGTGATCTCATGTGGCTCCTTCACTGTCCATCTTTTCCCCCAGGCCAAGGATCACTTGTGATTTCTTCCTTGGGCTTTGGGGGATCCATCATGTTAAGTGTATCATGAGGTGTCTGGATTTTCCATGATGCTTGGTGCAGCTTTAACTTTTTATCGTCTTCCTATGCTGTGCTATGCCAAGTGGCTTCGGTCATCTCTGACTCTTTGTGACTCTATGGACTGTAGCCCACCAGGCTTTTCTGTCCATGGGATTCCAGCCCAGTACTGGAGTGGGTTGCCATGGCCACCTCCAGGAGATCTTATCCCCACAGGGATCGAAACGATGTCCCTTACATCTGCATTGGCAGGTGGGTTCTTTACCACTAGCACCTCCTGGGAAGCCCTATAATCTTTCTAGGAATGGAGATGAATCATGAAAATCTTGTGCCTCAATTTCCTTTCCTATGAAAAAGCGTTTGGAAAAAAAGTTTTATAGAAATGGTGACTAGCTCATATTTATAAAATGCGTTTCAATTCTTTGAATGTATTTGTAATAAAAATTAAATATAGTAGTATTTTATGGAGACTTTCCCTTTAAAAGTCAGTGTATAAAAATCTTAATCTCCCAATTAGGTAAAAGTGATAATTCATTTTGCAAATGGCTTCTTCATCATATGGCCATCTTAATTGTAGCATTGCCTAAAAATGCTAAGTATAAAGTGACTTACATTTGCAATTTGTAGCATATGAGAAATATGAAGAGTCAATAACATAAAATAATATATAAGTATTATCCAAAAATTATTTAAGTAAAAATAAAATCATCATTTATAGTGAATTTAAGCATAGCATGATGGTTAAGAGCATGAACCATAGGGCTGAATCTTGGGATCNGATCCTTATTCCATAACTTTACAATAAATAATCTCGGGTAAATTACTTAGTCTCTTTGTGTCTCAGTTTTATTATCTGTAAAATGAAGATATCATTTGTACTAAGCTTATAGAAGTTTAAATTTAGAATAGTGTTTCACAGAGTAGCTTCCATATAGCTATTTGATAGATAAAAACTATACATTAGACTTACAAAGATGGTTTGGCAGTTGTATGGAATTTCAGTCAACTTGGTATGCTTGAAATGATTTTTTGTACTAAATATTATCTTCTAAATTAAACATCTAAAATAATTTTGCTATTTGAGCCTTTGTTCTTAAGTTGCTCCTAATGTGTACATTCATGTAAATATAAGTGTTTGTAATTCCCTAAGCCAGATATGGATTAGGTTGGGATATCATTTTGATTATGTTCAGCCTGCTTTTTGTCTAGGTGTATATATTTTTTATTGTAGTAAAACTCATTACTTAAATATATCTTTTAAACTATTTTTTAAGTGTACAGCTCAGTGGTATTAAATACATTCATTGTATTGTGCAAACATCACTACTATTCGCCTTCAGAACTTTTTCCATCTTTCCAAACTGGCACGTCCATATGTATTAATAATAACTCCCCATACCTCTAACCTTGCTCCATGTCTGTACTTATTTTGAATACAACGATAAGTCCTGATAGCTGTTTATGTGGGGATTTTGTTTTATTTTCAGGTTGAAGAAGCTGGTTTAATCAACCATCCTCCTTGGAAACTGAAAGTCATCCAGCTGTTTGAAACACAGAGAGTGCGGCATGGAATGATGACCCTAGGGCCAAGTGGAGCAGGGAAGACCGCCTGCATCCGCACCCTGATGAGAGCCATGGCAGGTAAGGGGACCGTCAGGCCTCATTACCCTGGGGGCACGTTCTGTGACATGTGAATGCTGAGAGGAACACAAATATAGATGTATGTTAACATATTTTTATAGGAGGAGACCTCTTGGAGAAGGAAATGGCAGCCCACTCCCATATTCTTGTCTGGGAACTCCCATGGACAGAGGAGCCTGGCGGGCTACAGTCCATGATGTTGCAAAGAGCCAGGGATGACTGAGCATGCATGCCACAATATTAGAGTTGAATAGCATGGGGTTGCAAAAGAGTCAGACATGACTTAGTGACTAAACAGCAGCAGCAGCATGTAAGATACAACTTTTTTGAATATTGGATATGTTTTAGAGATAACACAGTACATTAATAGACCAGAGAAGAAAAACATTTTTTTCCAGCTTGTATTTTAAATTAAAAAAATTTTTTTATTTGACTGTGCTCCGTGCCGTGTGGGATCTTAGTTTCCTAATCAGGGATCAAACTGTGCCCCCTGCAGTGGAAGCACAGAGTCCTGACTGCTGGACTGCCAGGGAACCCCCATTTCCAGCTTTATTCAGATATTATTTTGACACATATATAAGTTTAAGGTGTGCAGTGTGCTGCTTTGATCCATATATATGTTGCAAAATTATTGTCACCATAGCATGAGTTACCACCTCCATCATATCACATAATAACGATTTCTTTTTTGTGATGACAGCATTTAAGATTTATTGACAGTTTCTTAGAAATATTTACATATTTGTATGATACAGTATTATTAGCTATAATCACCATGCTGATACATTAGGTGCCCAAACTTGCTAATTTTATAACTAGAATTTTGTACCCCTTTCCAGTATCTCTCCATGCCCCACCCTCATCCCTTGTAACTACAGTTCCACAATCCGTTTCTCTGTTGCTGTTCAGTCACTAAGTCATGTCCAACCCTTTGCGACCCCATGGACTACACAGGTTTCCCTCTGCTTCACTATCTCTGGGCTTCCCTGAGAGCTCAGTTGGTAAAGAATCCACCTGCAATGCAGCAGACCCTGGTTCGATTCCTAGGTTGGGAAGATCCGCTGGAGAAGGGATACACTACCCACTCCAGTATTCTTGGGCTTCCCTGTGGTTCAGCTGGTAAAGAATCCTCCTGCAATGTGGGAGAACCTGGATTCGATCCTTGGGTTGGGAAAATCCCCTGGAGAAGGGAAAGGCTACCCACCCCAGTATTCTGGCCTGGAGAATTCCACGGACTGTATAGTCTATGGGGTCGCAAAGAGTCAGACACGACTGAGTGACTTTCACCTTCACTATATCCTAGAGCTTGCTCAAACTCATGTCCATTGAGTTGGTGATGCCATCCAACCATCTCATCCTCTGTTGTCCCCTTCTCCTCCTGCCTCCCATCTTTCCCAGCATCAGCATCTTTTCCAAAGAGTCAGCTCTTTGCATCAGGTAGCCAAAGTATTGGAGCTTCCGTGGAAGCTGAGCTTGACATTTTTAGATGCCATATATAAGTGATACCACATAGTATTTGTCTTTCTCTGTGTGAATGATTTCATTTAGCATGATACCCTGCAAGTCCATCCATGTTTTCACAAATGGCAGGATGTTCTTGTATTTTGTGGATGAATAACATTCCATTGCATATGTGTGCCACATCTTCTTTAGTCATTCATCCATGGGCAGACACAAGATTGTTTCTATATCTTGGATTTTCTGAATTATGCAAACATTTTTTTAAAGTGATTTCACAGACTGTATTATATGTTTTACATGTGTCATGCCATTTAGTTTTCAAAATGATCTTGAGATGTAATTACTGTTATCTCCATTTTGGACAAAAAAGATTCAACTTCAGAAATACTCAATGTCAAAAAGATGGTAAATAATGAGACTCAAAGTTAAGGTCAGAGCCCATTAAGGTAAAACTCAGAATTTTCCCAGCATACCATACCATTTCGCAATTATGACTTATTATAAGATGCTTAATATATGACATATAAGACCCAGGTCTCCCGCATTGCAGGTGGATTCTTTACCAGCTGAGCCACCAAGGAAGCCCAAGAAGACTAGAGTGGGGAGCCTATCCCTTCTCCAGGAGATCTTTCCCGCCAAGGAATCAAACTGAGGTCTTCTGCATTGCAGGCAGAGTTTTCACCAGCTGAGCTACCAGGGAAGCCCCAATATAAGATGCCACCTTCCCTGGTGGCTCAGATGGTAAAGTGTCTGTCTACAGTGTGAGAGACCTAGGTTCGATCCCTGGGTTGGGAAGATCCCCTGGAGAAGGAAATGGCACTCCACTCCAGTATGTTGCCTGGAGAATCCCATGGACAGAGGAGCCTGGAAGGCTACAGTCCATGGGGTCGCAAGGAGTCGGACACGACTGAGCGACTTCACTTCACTTCACCTCTCAATAAATATAATTCCAAACCTGATTCTTAAATTCTGTGTGTTGAAAAAACACCCTCACTGTAAACTAATTTCCTGCCCCGAATCAGATATTTTTCTTGAGAAGTGAAATCAGTGCACTTAATTTCCAGATGTCCCTAAGCCTTACATCTAAGCCCCTAACCCAGGGTCATCTAACCATAATGGCTATTGCCTTGTTTACAATTATCCTTGTATTCTCTGGTTCTTATTAAACATGGATGACTTCTTAAAAGTATTGGCAACAATGCGCATGGCAGTTAAGTTCCAAAATTTCACAGAACTTTGGCTGTTAGGGTGCACCATGCATTGTCCCACAGGGAAAGGCTGCTTGGCTGGGTTTCCTGTCAGCTTATAGAGCCTCAGTGCACTGATATTGGTTGGTAGTGTTGGTCTATATTTGTTCTAGGTCCTGCACACATTGGATTTAGTCTGTTTCCTCAGCCATAGGATGAAGTGAATTCTGTACAATAGGACTCTAGGTGGGGGTCCTCACACTGAGACAGGATTACACCCTCAGCTAGCACCTACCTCCACTAAAACTGAGATTTCACACCTGCAGGACTTTGTCATGTGATTTTCATTTGTGCTATTAAAATTCTGTTTGGGGATCTTTATATATCATTAAAATGATATATTCCCTCTCTTAAACTATGCTTAATAATACTTTTGTTGGTATGAAGCTGCCTTCTGTTAATAAACTACATATGTGCTGGGTACAGTTACCTGAGCAAAATGAGTGGTGGTGGTGGTGGTTTAGTCGTGTCTGATTCTTGTATTCCCAGAGTGGGTAGCCCACCAGACTCCTCTGTCCATGGGATTTCTCAGACAAGAGTACTGAAGTGGGTTGCCATTTCCTTCTCCAGGGGATCTTCCCAACTTATGGATCGAACCTGGGTCTCCTGCATTGTGGGCAGATTCTTTACCAACTGAGCCACCTGGGAAGCCCTGGTGTCTTAAAATGAGTACTAAATATTAAATGAAATAGATATATTATGTATAATATGTCTACACTAGGTACTCAATATGGCATCACTGGCTTTAGAGAAAGTCTTTGCAAAAATGAATACTAGACTACTTGCTGTTTATTGACTTGTTCTTGGTTTTAGTTTGCAATACTTTGGTGCAGTCAAACAAAAACCCAATGATCTCAGTTTGTTTCCAAGGAAAGGCATTCAACAACACAGTAATCCAAGTCTATGCCCCAACCACTAATGTTGATGAAGCCAAAGTTGAATAGTTCTACAAAGACCTACAAGACTTTCTAGAACTAACACCAAGCAGGCATGAAAGAAAAAGAGTTTACAGTGAAGTGAAGTGACACAGATAATTAGAACTCAGCATAGAAGATTGGATGTGGGGAAGATTTGGACAATTATGGTGTAAGCAGAGGCAAAGGAGATCAGAAACCTTTCTAAGGAATTCTAGAAAGGCTTACAGAGCAGTTCTGAGGTTTGAGGGTTAAACAGCAGATGGATAAAAAGTATTCTTAGCAGAATGAAGGCGCTGAGTAGACCGAAGGGACTGGTGAAAGCCTGATATATCAGGGGAAGTGCTCTGGTATGGATAAGATGTAATTTGTGTTGGGGGTCAGG
Source organism: Redunca redunca (assembly GCA_006410935.1). Classification (NCBI taxonomy): domain Eukaryota; kingdom Metazoa; phylum Chordata; class Mammalia; order Artiodactyla; family Bovidae; genus Redunca; species Redunca redunca. The sequence continues at coordinate 867,269 of SJYQ01095307.1, read as the reverse complement.
TGGGCGAGGGGAGATGCGGAGGGGTAACCAATGCTATTGGTGCCCAGGGCCACCTCCCTTTGACCCTCCCCTGCTACAGATACAACCATTGGACAGTTTTTCCCACAAACACCAGTGGTATCTCCGAGTTTGTCAGCCTTATGCCTTTCCAGTTCCTGGGAATTGGCTCAGCCTGGAAGAAGGGATTGGGTGGGATGTTATGCTCCTGAGGCAGCCATACCCTCAACCAATATGGCAGAAAGAGTGGAAGGCAAATGTCCATCTCCTCCTGTCGCCTAGAGGGACACTCCATCTGTGACCAGCTCACCAACAAGTTCTTTACTGGCTTTCTCTCCTTTTCTGTCTCACTGTCTTTCACCCAAATTCAAACTCCCAGTTCCTCAGTCTTTATCTCAGGCTTTGCTTCCAGAGGAACTCAAATTTGAAGCAAGAGCCCAGCATGAGAAGCTTTATAACTTTAGCTGAACTCTTAGATTTTACCCTGTGGGTGATGGAAAGCCGTGGAGCTGAGGGATGCTGTGATTAGCCCTGTGTGCCATGAAGAGCATAGACTGTGGACAGGAGGGGCCGTCTGGGGATCTCCATAAGGAGGACCTCAGGAGAGGACAGCAAGAAAAGAAGGCTTACTCTGGGGCAGGTTCCATGAAGGTGGAAAGAATTAAGAGGAATCAGTTTGACTAACATTTGAAAAGTCAAGCATTTTTTTTTTCCTTAGAGTGCTCGTATAAAAATATTATGGGATTTTAAATGAAAATGATACAATTCTACCTGCAACCATAATGGAATGATTTGTGATAGTTTCTCTTATATGGGCAACAGACCAAGTCCAGTTTTCATCTATGCTATTGTCAGATATTTGAAGAGTTTGCTGGCCTTTTGTAAAGTGTGATTAGATTTTCTTTGTTTCTTTTTTTTTTTAATTTTATTTTAACTTTAGTTTACTTTACAATACTGTATTGGTTTTGCCAAACATTGACATGAATTCACCACGAGTGTACATGTGTTCCCAAACATGAATCCCCTCCCACCTCCCACCCCATAAAAGGTATTGCTAGTCTTTGGATATCATTTATTGAAAAACCCTTGTTGTGCCAAAGTTGAACTTCAGCACTGTAAAATATTACAAATAATTAACTCTGATTCTTTTTCTGATTTTGGAAAAAGAGAATTATCATTTAATTGTCTAGAAAAGTTTTAATTTAACACCTTTACAGTGTGCATATCCATGCTTGTGTGCCTGTGTTTGTCGATCTTTCACACAATATGTGACATTTTAGCCTCTATTTTTTGATTTTACATTTTAAATCTTAAAAAATTTTTTATTGAAATATAGTTGATTTACATATTGTATTAGTTTCAGATGTATAGCAAAGTGATTCCATTGTATATATATTCTTTTCTAGATTCTCCTCCATTATAGGTCATTCAGTTCAGTTTAGTCACTCAGTTGTGTCCGACTCTTTGAGACCCCATGAACCACAGCATGCCAGGCCTTCCTGTCCATCACCAACTCCTGGAGTCCACCCAAACCCATGTCCATCGAGTCAGTGATGCCATCCAACCATCTCATCCTCTATCGTCCCTTTCTTCTCCTGCTCCCAATCCCTCCCAGCATCAGGGTCTTATCCAGTGACAGCTCTTCTCATCAGGTGGCCAAAGTATTGGAGTTTTAAGCTTCAACATCAGTCCCTCCAATGAACACCCAGGACTGATCTCCTTAAGGATGGACTGGTTGGATCTCCTTGCAGTCCAAGGGACTCTCAAGAGTCTTTTCCAACACCACGTTTCAAAAGCATCAATTCTTCGGTGCTCAGCCTTCTTTATAGTCCAACTCTCACATCCATACATGACCACTGGAAAAAC
>SJYQ01095307.1:838013-855368 GCA_006410935.1 Redunca redunca | reverse complement strand
TTTTTTTCATTTTTCCCCCCCCCCCCCCCCGCCCCCCTCGGGTTTTCTTTATCTTTGCCTCCTTGTTTTTTTTTGGAGGGGGGGGGAGGGGCGGGGCGGGGAGAAAGCTGTTGTCCATTTTAGATCTTTACTTAGATTTTCATTAAGATCTCAAAGCCAAGTCTTGGTTTGAGAATGAAGTAATTAAAAGGAAAGTTTTTTGTGTGCACAGGAGCAAGGCGGGGAGGTCACGGCGGAGCACCTGGGAAGACTGTATGTCTTCTCACTAATGTGGAGCGTAGGGGCGGTGCTGGAGCCGGCCGGCCGGCGCCGCGTGGAGCAGTGGCTGCGCTCCCGGGAGACGCTGGCCCTGGACCTGCCACCCCTCGCGGGGCCTGACGACTCCATGTTTGACTATTACGTTGGGTCCGATGGTGAGTCCTGGGCTTCTATCCGTTCATCACATGTGGGAACATTTTTTTTTTTCCCAAATGTCTAATATTTACCTTCTAACTCTCTACCTGCTGCTGCTGTTGCTAAGTCGCTTCAGTCGTGTCCGACTCTGTGCAACCCCATAGGCGGCAGCCCACCAGGCTCCCCCATCCCTGGGATTCTCCAGGCAAGAACACTGGAGTGGGTTGCCATTTCCTTCTCCAATGCATGAAAGGAAAAGTGAAAGTGAAGTCGTTCAGTCGCGTCCGACTCTTAGTGACCCGATGGACTGCAGTCTACCAGGCTCCTCGGTCCATGGGATTCTCCAGGCAAGAGTACTGGAGTGGGGTGCCATTGCCTTCTCCAGCTCTCTACCTACCTATCTATTTATTGGTCTATATTTCCAAGTGGTAATCAGAACTGTTTGCTGTAACATTGAAATGGAAATGTTCGTGTGTGTTTGAAAGAGAGCCCATGATTTCTTTTTCATATATTTATTTCAGTTGGGTTCCAAATGCACATTTTTCTTGTTGCTAAATATATTGTGTGCTGAATTTTTAATGAGTTAAAAACAAATTTAAAAAATCCCCAAATCAGATGCATTTCAGCTATTCATTTGATATAATCAGCAACTTTTGTAAAAATTACAAAATGTGAAGTATATTTTTATCAAATAGGTGTGAATATTCATAAATATACGTTGTTTATGTGCCTATGTATTTATAAAGTACATATGTACTATATTTATATGCAATATTTGTATATGGCATCCTAAAATGTTTTACTTTTGGTTTTACAATTAGAAAAGTATGTAATGGAAAATGATTTTAGGTACATACTGCTATCACTGTCCTGAGTTTTACACACACTTTATGTTATTAAAAACCTCTTGAGCATCCATTGGATAGCAAAGAGGGATGTCAAACCAGTCAATCCTAAAGGAAATCAGTCATGAGCATTCATTGGAAGAACTGATGCTGAAGCTCCAATACTTTGGCCACCTGATGTGCAGAGCTGACTCATTGGAAAAGACTCCGATGTTGGGAAAGATTGAAGGCAGGAGGAGAAGGGGATGACAGAGGATGAGAAGGCTGAATGGCATCACCGACTGGATAGATATGAGTTTGGGCAAGCTCGGGGAGATGGTGATGGGCAGGGAAGCCTGGTGTGCTGCAGTCCATGGGGTTGAAGAGTCAGACACGACTTAATGACTGAACAACAAGAACATATTTAAAAAGAGAATTCCAAGATAACTCTTACTATTACCACTTTTGAATAGCTCCTTTGGGGATTTTGACTCAGTGAACACGTACTTAAATACTTAGAGGTCTGAATTATTATTTTTATTTTTTGAGGAGCTTTTGGAAGATGGCTTCATGAGATGTCAAAAATGTCTGCTCTTTATAATTAGGAATTAAATTATTAATAGAAATATGAAGATGTAATTATTCTCTGTTCACCTCAGGCAAATGGATGCACTGGAACACGTGTACTGAGGAATATGTCTATCCATCTAACACCACCCCAGAATATAGCTCCATCCTGGTGCCAAATGTTGACAACGTGAGAACCGACTTCTTAATTAAAACCATTGCTAAACAGGGCAAGGTATGGCACTTTCAGTTTTATTTAAAATGACACATTTAGAAATGTCACTTGAAAACATGGAGCATCTTGCATTCATTTTAGAATGCTTTATATCGCTGTTTACAATAAATAAAAATATTATCCAAATTAGTATACTACTTCTTTTATTAGTCCTCAGTAACAATATTAGGGACTTTCCAGGTGACTCAGTGGTAAGGAATTCACCTGCCAATGCAGGAGATGCAAGGGACTTGGGTTGGATCCCTGGGTTGGAAGATCCCCTGGAGAAGGAAATGGCAACCTACTCCAGTATTCTTACCTGGAAAATTCCATGGACAGAGGAGCCCGGTGGGCCACAGTCCATGGGGTTGCAAAGAGTCGGAGATGATTGAGCATGCCTACAACAATATTAGTTGAATAGCTTTCATTCGTGATTAATTTTTTCTCATATATATATATATATATATAAAGAGAGAGAGAGAGAATGTGAGTTTTGACTTGTTTCTCCAAAGAGAAATCCTTCTCTTTTAGTTATTGTACTGTTCTGCCAGGGCTGCCGTAACAAAATGCCACAGCCTTGAGGTGTAATCAGCGCACATTTCTTTCTGTTCAGTTCTGGAGGCCCGAAGTTCAGGATGGAGGTGTTGGCTGGTTTAGCTTTCTGGGGACCTCTCTTTCCGTGGCTTCCGGATGGCTGTCTTCTCACCGTGTCTTCCCACGTCTGTGTGTGTGCATGCCTGTTGCTTCTCTGTATATCACAATGTCTTCTTCTAAGGACACCAGTTAGACTGAACAAGGACACCAGTTAGGCCCACCTTAATAGTATCATTTTAGCATAATCATCTTTTTCAAGACTCTATCTCCAGACACAGTCACCTTCTGAGGTACTGGGAGTTAGGGCGTCCTCATATCCACAGTTGAGCCCGTGACAATCATCTTAGTGTGTTTCTTTTATTTCTTTTTCAATTTCTACTGTAGGCCGTGCTGTTAATTGGTGAACAAGGAACAGCCAAGACAGTCATAATCAAAGGATTTATGTCAAAATATGATCCTGAAAGCCACGTGATCAAGAGTCTAAACTTTTCTTCTGCAACCACCCCACTGATGTTTCAGGTACTGGCTCTTGGGTGCTGCTAACTGAGCTCAGGTTTGTGATGAGCTCTGGCGGCTTAAATCTCACGCCTGTTCTGATGTACCCACTGAGCTTCACCTGCAGTTTCACAGCCATTGTAAATCCTCTGCTTATGTCTTCCAGTATCTCTGTTATTCAGATTGAAGAGTTCCTGTGACCCCTTAGTTTTGATAATTCACTAGAATGACTCACAGAATTCAGGAAAATGTTATGCTTAGGATTGTAGTTTCATTATAAAAGATATGAATTGGGATCCGACAAAAGAAGAAATGCATCGGGAAAGGTTTGGGAGGGTCTCGAATGTGAACCTTCTTTGTCACAGGATGTATTTACTCTCCAGGCACATCTGTGTACCTCACCAATCAGGGTGCTCACGTGAGCCTTGGTGAACAGAGCAGAGTTTTTATTAAAGTTTTATTACAGAAGCGTGGTCAATTGGCTGCGTGATTGAAGACAATCTCCAAGCCCCACCCCCCTGGGAGATCGGCTGATATGGCATGGTTTAAAGCCCTAACACTCTAATCATATGCCTAGTCTTTCTGGCATAAGTGGTCTGAAAGACCCACCACTGATAACAAAGACATCCTTTTTATTCAGGAAATTCCAAGAATTTAGACTCCCACCTAGGGACCAGGACAAAGGCTAGCCACATTCCTTAGTATATGGTAAAGAGTTGGCACATATTTTTACCAGTAACTCTTGGAGGTATTGGGGCTTCCCAGGTGGCACTAGTGTTAAAGAATCCACCTACCAATGTGGGAGACTCAAGAGACACAGGTTCAATCCCTGGGTCAGAAAGATCCCCTGCAGATGGAAATGGCAACCTACTCCAGTATTCTTACCTGGGAAATCGCATGGACAGAGGAGTCTGCTGCTGCTGCTGCTAAGTGACTTCAGTCGTGTCCGACTCTGTGCGACCCCATAGGCGGCAGCCCACCAGGCTCCCTCGTCCCTGGGATTCTCCAGGCAAGAACACTGGAGTGGGTTGCCATTTCCTTCTCCAATACATGAAAGTGAAAAGTGAAAGTGAAGTGGCTCCGTCGTGTCTGACTCCTAGCGACCCCATGGACTGCAGCCTACGAGGCTCCTCCGCCCATGGGATTTTCCAGGAAAGAATACTGGAGTGGGGTGCCATTGCCTTCTCTGGGGGACAGAGGAGTCTGGTGGGCTACAAAGTCCATGGGGTCACACTGAGTCAGACATGACTGAGCTGGTATCTTTCTTGGTAATATTTACCCCTCTCAGGTGGTAAAGACCTGTGTTTTCTATCTCTATAACATGAAATACTTATTCATTTCCTGGAAAAAGGTACACATAATCTAGAAAACATCCTGTTTATTAATATAAAATTCATAAACCATGTAATAAATTTCTAGAAGCAGTACCATACTGAGGTACAATAATCAGAAGAATAATAAAGCAGTTTTTTCAAAGTATTAGCATCTATTCTCTAGGAGTTCAATTGTTGGATTTACAGATAATAACCTTTAACCCAGATCCTTCCTATCCTTCAGTAAAAAGGGGGTCTCAGTGCTTCACAGTTCATTTTTCTGTTCAGGGGCATCATGGGATCATCTGCTCTGTTTAGTGCCTGTTTTGACTGCTGAGCATCAGGGCTCCCTAGTAAGCTAGACTCATTAGTTTTAGAAAGCTTTCAATTAGCCCAACTGCTGTAATTAACTTGCTCATGATAATTTTCAGCCATTCATGCTAAACAAGGGGTGATGGAGCTGAGAGCATTTGTCTCCTATTTACTTGGTTCCAAACCAAATTGAAATTGTAGATGGGAAAATAGATATTGTTCATCCCTCTCGTCTTACCACCACGGCACATGTGTCAGGGACACGTGTCTTGCTGGACAGATTGTTTTCATCCGAGCTTCCTTTGTGTTCACCGTAGTGTCACTTTCACATGTTTTATCAGTAGGAGGACAGACTCTATGTCCTTTTTTGCTAGGGACCATCCAGTTAACTTCTGTTGTCTCAGATAAGTAATGAACAGCATCCTCCTCACTAACCAATGTATGAAGTTTGGGCAAAAATTACATGGTCACCCTATTTTTAGCTAAGGAATTCAGTTAGTCTTTGAAGAGAGATGATTTTTTTTTCTCAAACAAATATTAATTATTTTTGCAAGCAATTCACACATATCTTTAAATATGTGAATAATACAGAAAATAAGAAGAAAGTGAAAATTTCTTGAGGGAATTTCTGAAAAGATTTGTTTCTTTAAAAAATAATCTTAAAGTGTTTTGAATACAACAGCCATCTTATAAATGCTGACATAGTAATAAGTTTTGGTTTTTAAAAATGAGAATTCTAGGGCTTCCCTGGTGGCTTAGTGGTTAGGAGAGTGCCTTGCTATGCAGGGGAAAGTGAAAGTTGCTCAGTCGTACTGACGCTTTGTGACCCTATGGACTATACAATCCATGGGAGTTTCCTGGCCAGAATACTGGAGTGGGTTGCTGTTCCCTTCTCCAGGGGATCTTCCCAGCCCAGGGATCAAACCCAGGTCTCCCGCATTGCAGGTGGATTCTTCACCAGCTGAGCCACCATGCACTGGACACCAGTTCAATCCCTGGTCTGGGAAGACCCCGCATGTTGCTTAGAATGGCTTGCCTCAACTCCATGCCTGAGTCTATCTGGATGACTAACCATCTGGTTTTTATGTCTAAATGGCACTGTGCACCTGGGGTTCACCCGAGCATTCCATGTGTGTGTGAGCTGGACAGACTACAAGGTCAGAATCTTTGTTTTGGTGCCACTGATGGCTTAAGGTGATGTCATCAAGACTATCATTCTGCTATTTCAGAGTCAAGTTGTTGTCTATTCTTAGAGAAGAGCATACATCCCATAGTCCTGGCCCTCGCTAGAGATTTCAACTTTTTACCAGTAAGCCAGGTTGAAAGAAGTGATTTTTATGGGCGATCATCCATCTAAGTCAATATTTCACAAAATGTGTTTGGCTAATACTAATCTTGGGGTTTCCCTAGTCACTCAGTGGTAAAGAATTCACCTGCTAATGCAGGAGATTCAGGTTTGATTCCTGGGTCAGGAAGCTACCCCAGAGAGGGAAACTGCAACCCATTCCAATATTCTTGCCTGGGAAATACCATGGACAGAGGAGCCTGGCAGGCTACAGTTCATGGGGTCGCAAAGAATCAGACACAGCTTAGAGACTAGACAACAACAATACTAATTCTGAGAGTTTTTTTTTTTTTGGCTCATAAATGGATACTTTAGGGATGTAAATAAGAATTTCTTAATGAGCACCGTAAATCAGTCTGAGAGGAGCATTATTTTACGTATGTGTTTTTGTTGTTGTTGTTGTTGTTGTTAACTGAATATGAATGAATGAAGACCGTGATGGGCAGGAACAAAGACTGAAAAGGCGTGTTTAGAAACGAGTCTGGAGAAGTGAGCAGGGAGCATCACCTTGTCAGGGAGCATTCCTTGTCAGCCACTAATAAGGAATCATGGGGATACTGAGCAGGATTGCATCACCACTTAGAAGGTTCATTCTGGCTCCTGATGGGAAAGATAGGGCAGAATTAGGAGAGACTCAAGAGGAGATGATTATAGGATGCATTCAAATTGGGGCTGAGAAGCAGAACGGACAGGACTTGTTTTTGGTTGAGTGGATATTGTTGGAGGAGACGGATAGGAGAGAGAGGAAGAAGTTAAAGATGACTCCTGAGTTTCTAATCTTTATTGATCTATGTGTCAAATATTTACTGATAAATATATTGTACCAGACACCTTTATAGACGCCCAGGAGGCAGTGATGAATAAGATAAACAAGGTGCCTGAACTCCTTTTATTCTAGTGGATGAGATAGACAATAGTCAAGTGAGTGAATATACCCATTTGATTTTATTAATTGGACTGGGCTTTTATATCACTGGAAGGATGGATGAAGTGGGACAGTAGGTCAAGGAGACCAGGGATTAAGTGGATGGCACAATATTGCAAATATGTTCAGTAACTGATTTCTTTGGGGAGATAGCAAAGTCTAGGCAAAATTGTAAATCATACAATATAGACATTGTATATAACTTATAAAAAAGTTTCAGGCCTGACTGGGGGCAGGGTGGGTAATTTACAAGATTGTGACATTCACTTATTCATATGAGAAAAACAAACAGCTAATTTAGGGCACATCATTGTCCAGAGAGGAGGAGATACAGTAAAAAGCAATATTAAAATTATAATAGAACTTAACCACGTTGGAGGGGCTTCCTAGGTGGCGCTAGTGGTGAAGAACCCACCTGCCCATGCAGGAGAGGTAAGACACTCGGGTTCGATCCCTGGGTCAGGAAGATCCCCTGGAGGAAGGCATGGTGAGCCACCCACTGTAGCCCATCAGGCTCCTTTGTCCAAGGAGAATTTCATGGACAGAGGAGCCTGGTGGGTTACAGTCCAGGGCTCACGGAGTTGGACATGACTGAGTGACTAACACACACATGTCCCTTCTTTACTGGATTTCCTTCCCATTTAGGTCCCCACAGAGCACTGAGTAGATTCTTTGTGCTATACAGTAGGTTCTCCTTAGCTATCCATTTTATACATAGTTGTGTATATATGTCAATCCCAATCTCCCAGCTCATCCCATCTCCCCTTTCCCCATTGGTATCTGTACATTTGTTCTCTACAGAGGTGCTTCTGTTTATTCCTACAGAGTAAGTTTTGTCTTTTGGTGCCTACGTGGATGACACTATCCCAACCCTCATTATACAAAGGGTCCAGCCCTGCTCAGAGTCTCCTTATAATCACAGTCAAAGCAAAACAAGGGGGCTTGCCTGGTGGCCAGTCCAGTGATGAGGAATCCCCCTTCCAATGCAGGGTCATGGGTGCAACCCCTGGTCAGGGAACTAAGATCCCATATTCTCTGGGGCAGCTAAGCCCACATGTTCTAACTACTGACCCTGCGCTCTAGAGTCCATGCTCCACCATTAGAAAGAGCCTGCCATTTGCAACGAAGAGCCCGCTCACCATGAAGACCCAGTGCAACCGAAAACAACAACAACAAAAACCAAAAAACCTCTAAACAGGGCTACTGCCAAGAGGCTTCTCAGATCGGTGCTCTCAGCTCCACAGGCTGCCATGATCTGAAGACCGTTGTCTCCTCATTCAGAAGTCTGCCCACTGGTATCTGTGCATGTTCAGTCACTTCAGTCGTGTCTGACTCTTTGCCACCCCATGGGCTGTAGCCCTCCAGGCTCCTCTGCCCATGGGATTCTCCAGGCAGGAATACTGGAGTGGGCTGCCATTTCCTCCTCCAAACTGGTGTCTGTAGCCTGACATGATCTGTTTTGGGGCAGATGCAGTCACACTAAATCACACCTCTCCCCTCAGAAAGTGGAGGACAAGATCCTCGCTTTGCTACGTTCTAAGCTCAGATGGAACAGGAGGGAACTGCACTCTGCTCTATAAAAAAATGTCCTAGCAATGTGGAAAGGAACATTAAAACTGATGGAAGGGGTGTTGGAAGGGGAAATGGAGACACTGAGGAAGAATCCCAGACTACTGACTACAGTATTACCATTTGCATGGAATGTAGTTTGGAAATCAATCAGTTATTTAAATATATGTGCTCAGTAAGCTGAATCAGCACTGCAGAGAAAACAGAAAGGGCTTCACGGTTCTCATGCTCTAGAATCTCAGTCTTAAAGATCTCATTTCTTTCCCACTGATGTACGATTTAAGTCATGTTAAAGATAAAACACAGGGACTTCCCTGCTCGTCCAGTGGTTAAGACTTTGCCTTCCAATGCAGGGAGTGTGGGTTTGATCCCTGGCTGGGGAGCTTAAGATCACAGATGCCTTGGGGCCAAAAAACATAAGACATAAAACAGATATAAAAGCAGGACATTACTAGTAAACTATATATATCATTAGAAAGCTAAATTGACAAAAGCAAAAACAAAGGAAGGAGAAAACTTCAATAGTTTGTGAACCTAGAAGCTGAGATTTCTTCCTGAATTTGGAATCGCTGCCTGTTAAATAGTTACTGAAAACTGCATCCTTGGACTGGTGTCTGCAGCTGCACTTCCCCACTTAGATGACCTAGAACATCACAACATCAGCATATCCAAACGTAGCCGTCTCTTCCTCATCACACAGTCCGCACCCACTCCTAGGTGTCATCTCTGGGATTAACACCAACCGCCTAGCTGCCTCACCCAAATATTTGGATGCTTGCAAGTGTTTCTGAGTTTCTAGTCGTGTCTGACTCTGTGTGACCCTATGGAGTGTAGCCCACCAGCCTCCTCTGTCCACAGGGATTCTCCAGGCAAGAATACTTGAGTGAGTTGCCATGTCCTCCTCCAGGGGATCTTCCCAACCCAGGGATCAAACCCAGGTCTCTTGCATTGCAGGCAGATTCTTTACCTTTTGAGTCACAAGGTAAGCCTGGATATATGTATCTGTATAGCTAATTCCATCCTAAAGGAGACCAGTCCTGGGTGTTCATTGGGAGGACTGATGCTGAGGCTGAAACTCCAATACTTTGGCCACCTCATGCGAAGAGTTGACTCATTGGAAAAGACCCTGATGCTGGGAGGGATTGGGGGCAGGAGAAGGGGACGACAGTGGATGAGATGGCTGAATGGCATCACCGACTCTATGCACATGAGTTTGGGTGAACTCTGGGAGCTGGTGATGGACAGGGAGGCCTGGCGTGATGTGATTCATGACAGAGGATGAGATGGCTGAATGGCATCACCGACTCTAGGCACATGAGTTTGGGTGAACTCCAGGAGTTGGTGATGGACAGGGAGGCCTGGCGTGATGTGATTCATGGGGTCGCATAGAGTTGGACACGGCTGAGAGACTGAACTGAACTAAACTAATAGCTAATTCACTTTTCTGTACAGTAGAAACAAATGCAACATTGTAAAGCAACTATACTCCAATAAAAATGAAACAAAAAAGGAAGTCTCATCTAAAAATTTACATTGATTAGCGCTTTATTCACTTCTAAATTAAACCGGATTTTCAAAGGTTATAAATGTTATGCAAGAAAATTTAGGTACCTTGTTCTGGGGGTTTTTATGAGTAATTTCTAGCATTTCAAACATTTCTGGAATTTTAAAATAATCAACCATGTCTTAAGGGATATTTTCACAGATGTTTCTGTTAACCTTTTTGTTTAACAGAGGACAATAGAGAGCTATGTGGATAAACGCATGGGCACCACATATGGCCCTCCGGCAGGAAAGAAGATGACAGTCTTCATTGATGATGTGAATATGCCAATAATCAATGAGTGGGGAGACCAGGTATATCAATCCTGTTGGGCACTTTATTTGCCTAGTCCATCGTTAATGTATTTTTTGATGAGTAAATGGTTTTCTGTTTTTTTTTCAACTTGCAATTCCTGAATTCCAATAAAGTCTGTTATTTAAGTCCTGGGATATAAAGGAATGACCTTCTAATTCTGAAAGTTGTCTTTCTTAGGTTACTAATGAGATAGTACGACAGCTGCTGGAACAGAATGGATTTTATAATCTCGAGAAGCCTGGGGAGTTTACCAGCATTGTGGACATCCAGTTTTTAGCAGCTATGATCCATCCTGGGGGCGGACGCAATGATATACCGCAGCGACTCAAGAGGCAGTTCTCAATATTTAACTGCACCTTACCCTCTGATGCTTCCGTGGACAAGATCTTTGGTAAAATGAATGTCGGTGGGGTGTGAAAGGGGAGAATCCCTGCTTGGGTTGCAGTGAGAAAATACCCACCCAGAGGTCCACACAGAGGGGAGCACTGAGTGGTTCCTTAGTATGCTGTCTTTATCACTTTCAAGAGTGTATTTTGTTTTTTAAAAGCATTTTTATGTATGTATTGAGTTGGGTGTCAAGGCAGATCTTTTATACCTATGTATTTATTTTTTAAATATAATTGTCTGTATTTATTTTTGGCTGTGCTGGTTCTTTGTTGCTTCTCAGGCTCTCTAGTCGAGGAGAGCATGGGCTACTCTTGTTGCAGTGTTTAGGCTTCTCATCGTGGGCTCTAGGCTGTGTGGGCTCTCGGGTGAGTGGGTTCAGTAGCTGTGGTTCCTGAGCTCTGGAGCACAGGCTCAATAGTTGTGACATACGGGCTTAGTTGCTTAGGGCGTCTGAGATCTCCCTAGACCAGGGACTGAGCCCATGTCTCCCGCATTGGCGGGAGGATACTTTACCACTGAGCCACCAGGGAAGCCCCTACCTATGTATTTCTTTAGGATATTGTTGCTAGCTTCTTAAGCCAGGAGGTTAAATATTAAGTGGTCTTAGACATGATGAGATGCCTTCCTCATGGATACATGTATTTCAGGTCTGGATTGATACAGTTCTACACCAGCAGTTTATGTAGCTGATACCTAACCAACCCATGTAATGATTTTAGCCTAAGAAATATCAATAATATCTCTCAAGATGGGGATTAGCCAGAGTCTGATCCTCAGAGTAATTTATAGGGTTGTAATAAATTATTGATTGATTACAGGTGTAGTATTTCAGAAATCATCCAAGAAACACTAGCACAATTGATAACCATATTTATTTAACTGAGTAATGAAAATGAGTTTAGAAACTGATTATGGAATCACTCTTTTCAGAGAAAGAGTGTCAAGTTATGCATGATCCGTGTTAGGTATTAATTTACCATTGCTGAAATTGAGACTGAGGAAAAACTAATTAGGATTACCCTAATTAACTTCTGGCAGACTAGAAGGTCTTCTCAGAGCCCTAGGGTAGTGGAGGTGGCAGTATCTGCCTTCAATCACAGCAGTGGGCAGAGGTTTGAAACCAATGACCAGTAACACCAGACTTATCTAAACTTGGGAGAAGTAAAATGGACCAGAATGAATGACTGTTATCACTTTTAATTATCCTTTTTGGCCTGGAAAATTTTGCCTATAAAGTAAATCAAAATATTTTATAATGCATGGAATGGCAACAAAAGAATGGACTCATCTTAGAAGATTCGTGAAACCTTTCTTATCTCTCCAGGGCAACTTTATATACTCATCATTGTTACCCATTTAATAATACTGAATTAGTTCAGCTAGAGTTTTCAGCAGCATTTCTTAATCAGCTTTTCAGTATTTGAATGCTAACTCACTTGAATCTATATCTACTTTTTAGGTTTAACCCCCCTCCCAAATTAATTAATCAAAATTTCTTTAATATGTGGTTAACTATTAAAATGTGTCATTGTATTTATATTCTACATTATGTTTTTCATTTTAGTTTAGTTGATTTGAACCGTCAGTCAAAATGTTATGACCTTTTTTCCTCTTTCAGGTGTGATTGGGGTAGGATATTACTGTACCCAGAGGGGTTTCTCAGAAGAAGTGAGAGACTGGGTGATGAAGTTGGTGCCCCTGACACGCCGGCTATGGCAAATGACTAAGATTAAAATGCTCCCGACCCCTGCAAAATTCCATTACGTTTTTAACCTTCGAGATCTTTCTAGGATCTGGCAGGGAATGCTGAACACTACTCCAGAGGTTATCAAGGAACCAGATGTAAGTGATGCAAAAGAGAGTAAAACGAGTAACTTTGTTATTTATTATAAACTCTAAATATTCTTAGTAATGTAATTTTTATGGGCATGAAAATATTTTGGGATGTTTTAGCGTGGATATTTTTTTTCTTTTGTGGCTTTTCACAAATGTAAAGGGAAAATATGCCAAATTTTTTCTTTAAAAATTCCAATTAAATTTGGTTTATGTTTAAGGAGACAGTGTATACTATTATTTTCTAATGAGTAGAATAAAAGGTAAAATTGATTTTGTTTTTCATCATAATTTTCTTATACTAAATAATGGAAAAAATGCCTGTTGATTTTATTATGATTATGTCTGTCTTCACATTGTAAACTTCACATTATAAACCTGATCTTTAACTTTAAAAAGTAACTATCTTTTAAAAAATTAAAAAAATTATTAATGGAGGATAATTACTTCACAGTGTTGTATTGGTTTCTGCCAATGTGAATTCTGTCAGTTCACAACAATGAACTGATTATCAGTGAATCAATGATAAATATACATACATCCCCTCCCTCTTGGGCCTTCCCCTCACCCCCTCAACCCACCCCTCTGGCTCATCACATAACCCCAGGCTGGGCTCCTTGTGTTATATAGCAGCTTCCCATTAGCCATCTGTTTTACATATAGAGTATATATTTCAGTGTTACTCTCCCAATTTGCCTCACCTCTCCTCCCCCTGCTGTGCCCACACGTCCATTCTCTGTGTCTGTGATTCTACTCCTGGCCTGCAAATAGGTTCATCAGTACCATTTTTCTAGATTCCATATATATATATATATATATATACACACACACACACAGTGGTACATGTATACAGTGGAATATTACTTGGCCATAAAAAGGAACAACTTTGAATCAGTTGAACTGACTGAATGAATTTGAGTTAGTTGAACCTAGAGCCTGTTATCCAGTGTGAAATAAGAGAAAAACAAGTATCATATATTAACACACATATATGGAATCTAGTAATTATCTTTACAAATAAACTTTCAAAATTGAGGGATGAAACCATTTTTTTTGTTAATCATCCATGATCTTTCTTTTCCATACAACTTGATGCACTAAAAGAATTACAAATATTGGTAAAACTGCAAAGAGGCAGAAGAGTAGAAATTTCATTTGGCAGAAAAATGAGCATTTGTACAGACACTCAAATATAACAGTTTCTAGCACTGTAAGAATTCTCTTTACACTAAAAGGAAATTCTAGTATGTAAAAATCAGTATGTGTATAATATGTAAAATTGTAAAGTATATAGTATGTAAGAATGCAGTACTTTTGTTTTTGCTGAAGGGCCTATGTGTTTAGGCTAAGACAACACCAGCCTCTTTTTCAGACTTTGATGGTACTGAGGTGGAAGTTAAGCAAATAGGTTTTAGGGACTTCTCTACATAAATACAGAGAGACAGTTGAAATGTCAGTAAAACTGTCACAAGCACATCAAGTGTGGATGCTAAGAAAAACCCAGCGTTACCCCACATAGTCACAAAGCAGGTAACCACACTGGCTGACTCCAAGTCAAGACATTTTAGGGAAAACTCACTCTCCTTGTTGCAGAGAATGGGGAGTCATTTTAGCAGTAGTGAACATATAATTTAATTTTTTCCCTCAAAGTTATTGACAAGTTAATGGCATCATGGAATGTTGCTATGCTGTACTCAGTCGTGTCTGACTCTTTGAGACTTCATGCACTGTAGCTCACCAGGCTCATCTGTTCGTGGGATGTCCCAGGCAAAAATACTGGAGCAGATTGCCATTTCCTGCTCCAGGGGATCTTCCCGATTCAGAGATCGAACCCATGTTTCTTGTGTCTCCTGCATTGGCAGGCGAGTTCTTTACCACAATACCACCAATATTACTTTTTAAGTACCTATTTTTTGGTGCTGATTTTAAATCAGCATTAACAGTTCCAGCAATTGGTTTGTCATGAACTTTTGTCTTAACCGTGTCATTAAACATGTTTTACTAAGCTTTTATTTCCTGGCAACCAAAGAGCATTTGATCATTAGTAATATAATGGCTTCCCTGGTGGCTCAGACAGTTAAGAATCTGCCTGCAATGTGAGAGACCGGGTTTGATCCCTGAGTCGGGAAGATCCCCTGGCAAAGCAAATGGCAGCCCACTCCAGTATTCTTGCCTGGAGAATACCATGGACAGAGGAACCTGGCAGGCTACAGTCCATGGGGTTGCAGAGTTGGACACGACTGAGCGACTAACACTTTCACAATATAATAACTTTAAAACCTTCTATCTTGCAAAAATGTTACCAAGTTAAGAAATTTGCACTAGTCTTTCATATCAAATAAGATGCTTAGACAAACTTTGTTATTCTTGCCATCAGAACAGCTATATTGAACAATTAATTCTCTCAACTTTCAGTTAACTTTGGGCCCTGGAGTATCTAGAGGAGGCGACAGATAACCCAGATTTTTGTTGTAAATTTTCTCCACAATGTGTTAAGTAAATGTATCTTTGTAATTATCTCAGTTGCTTACATGAGAGTTGTTTATACACAACTTTTACACTGTGCTCTGGCCATAATGTAGATGTCTTATCCAAACAGACTAATTGATCACAAACATGAAACTTTTATGTAGAATATTAGTTTGTTTGTCATTCAGAGTGAATTAGTATTTTATCTAGGAATGGTTTTGTCTTAATTTAAGGGCTGAAAATGAATACTTTTTATTTACTATCTGGAGAAGGAAATGGCAACCCATTCCAACATTCTTGCTTGGGAAGGTCCATGGACAGAGGAGCCTGGTGGGCTACAGTCCATGGAGTCTGAACACAGATGAGACCAACTTGAAATGAAGCTCAGTATATTTTAACTTTTTATTTTATCTATTTTTTAACAGGACGGTTATATTCGTGGACAATTTTGTATCCTAAGACTATGTATTTCTGTACAAATGCCAGTAAAGTCCCCCACATCATTTTGACACCCAAAAAAGTCCTTTTTTGGTGATCACATGCCAAATGAAAACCATTATTCCAGTACTGTTTTCTAAGGTGCTCCCAAACCTGTTGCTCACATTAAAAGGAAACCAGTAATATTAGCCTTAACTTTTTAAAATGTCACATTCTAAATCAGGAAGGATGGTCCTCTATGATACTGCCCACTTGAATTTCCAACTCTGACATAACAGGAATTAATAACACATTTAAATGATGCTTTTGACAGGAACTGTTAAGGCTGTGGAAGCATGAGTGTAAACGTGTTATTGCTGATCGTTTCACGGCATCTGATGATGTGACCTGGTTTGATATGACTTTAGTCAGCTTGGTGGAGGAGGAGTTTGGTGAAGAGAAAAAATTCTTGGTGGATTGTGCAACTGACACTTACTTTGTGGATTTCTTGAGGGATGCACCTGAAGCTACAGGTAAACTATTGAAGCAGAATTTGAAGTCCTCCAAAGGGATATCCTTTGCCAAGGGACGACCTGATGTGAAGGGACCACCTGTTGGAAAAGAACCTGATGCTGGGAAAGATTGAAGGCAATAGGAGAAGGGGGCGGCAGAGGGTGAGATGCTTAGATAACATCACTGACTCAATGGACATGAATTTGAGCAGGCTCTGGGAGATAGTGGAGGACAAAGGAGCCTGGTGTGCTGCTGTCCACGGGTCACAGAGAGTCGAGCACTACTTAGCGACTGAACAACAGCAAAGGGATATCTGAAGACAGAGGTTTAGTTGAGGGATGTTGAATTTCTGTCTAGTGAACTTTGCTGAAACAAGCCTGAGGCATAGTAGGTGCTCAATAAATATCAAAACATGTTTTTGTAAATTTCCTCCACAATGTGTTAAGTAAATGTATCTTTGTAATCTTTGATTAAGATTAACCATTTTGTACGTCAGCCTTGAGTATAAAGGTAGAGTTGGGAGGCAGGGTATAGCGGAAGATGGTGCGCAAGGCTTATAGCTGTCGTATAGAGGTGGATTTGAGAAATGGATCTCCCGTACCTTAGCTGGGCAAGCTTCTGACTTTCTTGAATCTCCTGCCTCCACTTTTATAAAAATGGAAATATTAAAATATGCATCATGGGTCCTGTGGGGATAAATGAGATGGTGTCTGTAGATGGCTTGGGCAGTCTGTGTCTTGTACTCACTGCAAGAGGAAATATAGCAAAACTATGATTATTACTTGAATATTCCCAGGTGTTGAAAATAAAAAGAAAAACCTCACATTCCCTGAGAGGGCCATTGAATATAATTAGAGGTGGGTGATGGGGAGGCAAGATTTTGTGGTTATGGTTCTGTGAAAAACTGAGATATACTGTTTTATTTTTTATGAAAAGAAGCGGTGCTCCAGTTAATTTCTTTCTTCAGAAATAACTGAGCTTAAGTAGAATATTTGTCTTTCATTTAGAAACCTCTTCTAATACTAAGGATGAATATTAAGTTAGTTTTCATATTCAAAAAGGCATGTTTAAGCACTTGCTATTTATATCTTTTAAATGGTTGAAAATGACTAGGCAGCCCCTTACTAGATTTGATAAGGATGTATGTGATCTGTCAAGCTTCTGAGTAACAGTTGAAAAGGATGTTTACTGCTGGCTATGCAGTTGGACGGATCTTTTCAGAGAAAGAAGCTGATACAGTTTATTTTAAATCAGGTCACACATATCCAAAAATCATGTAAAGGTAGGAGCATTGTGAGGTGATTAGAATTTATGTGTTTTATTTCCT
>SJYQ01095307.1:780664-826294 GCA_006410935.1 Redunca redunca | reverse complement strand
GGACACAGTGGGGGAAGGAGAGGGGGGAATGAATTGAGAGAGGAGCACTGAAATATACACATTCAGTTCAGTTCAGTTCAGTCACTCAGTCAAGTCCGACTCTTTGCGACTACATTACCATATGTGAAATAGATAGCCAGTGGGGATTTGCTCTATGACACAGGGAGCTCAACCTGGTACTCTGTAACAACTTAGCTACGTGGCGGGTGGGATGGGGTGGGAGGTGGGAGAGAGGTTCAAGAGCGAGGGGACATATGTATACCTATAACTGGTTCAAGTTGGCAGAAACCAACACAATATTGTAAAACAAGGATCCTCCAGTTAAAAATAAATAAAATTTTTCTGCATGGTAGTGGTGCTTCTGGTTCCAGAGTTTAGGTTTTAAGTGTTGAAAAAGCACAGAGCATAGAAGTTAAATATT
Organism: Redunca redunca; assembly: GCA_006410935.1. Lineage (NCBI taxonomy): Eukaryota > Metazoa > Chordata > Mammalia > Artiodactyla > Bovidae > Redunca > Redunca redunca. Next base: position 825,873 of record SJYQ01095307.1, on the reverse strand, counting down.
TTGTAGCTTTTTAAAAATCAGAAGGCCATTGGCTCTTGTGCCTTAAATTCCGAGTTTATCTACTGACAAAAACTTCAGATACTAATTTACTGAATCAGAGTCTCCAGGATAAGAATATCTTAATTTTCCCTTTTGGCAGTCATGGGCTCCTCTATATTGAGACCTCTCTCACATTTCATGATTGCAAGTTGACTTTCACTAAAGGATTCTTTGGACATGAGAGAAGAGTTAGAGTGGGATATTTAATAATGTTTCCAAAGATTCTACTGCAGTGCACTGATTGCTCAGAAAATTCTTTCATGTAAGATACAAAGATGCAATGAAAATAGTTGTGTTGGGGGATTAGGAGGGCCCCATTTATAACAGGGTGTCTCCCTCATGCCATATAATGAAGACTTTAAATTCTTTAGTTTAGTTTAACTCAGTTTATAAGGTGGCTTCTAAAATATCAACTGCAGATGGGTGCTTAGTAAATATTCCATCTTGGCTTTTCCATTATCTTTACCAACAAATATTTTCAAAATGAGACATGTGTACACTCATTTTGATGGCATTTAGTTGTGCTAAAAATCACACTTTTGTTTCAGGTTGGTTTTTCACTCTAAATGTTTTTTTTTGTGTGTAATATTATGTTTTATAAAATCTGGAGTTTTAAAAATTATTTTCATTTTTGCAAGTAAATACAGTGAACCAGTAACATTTGCATACAATAAAATATCTACCTGATAGCATAATATCAGCATTTTTTGGTTAACCAAATGGCATAAAGCATTGTTACAAGGATCTTTCCTTCCCAAGAACGTATTTTATCTAATGGCACACTGACACTCTTTCTAGATCCTACAACACATCCAATCTGATGGAAGACCTGAAGACATTGTATAGAACAGCTGGTCGGCAAGGCAAAGGCATCACTTTTATTTTCACAGACAATGAAATTAAAGAGGAGTCATTTTTGGAATATATGAACAATGTTTTATCATCGGGTGAGGTAGGAGCTTATTCTCTTCTTAAATTGGAGTATAATTGCTTTGCAAGGTTGCATTGGTTTCTGTTGTACAGCGAAGTTAATTAACTGTATGTATATGCCCGCCCCCTTGGACCTCCCTCCCACAGTACCCCAATCTCACCTCTCTAGGTCATCACAGAACACTGAGCTGAGCTCCCTGGGCTATACAGCAGGTTCCCACTAGCTCGCTATTTTATACAAAGTAGTGTATATATGTCAATCCCGATCTCCCAGTTCATTCCACCCTCTCTTACATCCCTGTATCAGCAAGTCCATTCTTTTCATGTCTGTGTCTCTATTCCTGTCCTGCGAATAGGTTCATCTGTACCATTTTTCTAGATTCCACATATTTGTGTTAGTATACGATATTTGTTTTTCTCTTTCTGACTTCACTCTGTATGACAGACTTGGGGTCCATCCACATCTTTGCAAATGACTCAGTTTCGTTCCTTTTATGGTTGAGTAACATTCCATTGTGGATATGTACCACATACGTGTTTCACCTCTTCAGAATCCCTCCAGAGTTAGGAGCATTTCCTTCTGTATTTCTCTCTGTTAAAGTACTAAATCAGTACTATTTTTGGTATTAGGTGATTGGTTTGAAGAATGGCTTTTTCTGTTGGGTTTTTGAGGAATAAAACTCCCAATCGAAATGTTGAAGATGTTGATGGAAGCTCCAAGAGAGATGGAAAAACAGAAGGTTGCAAGGAAAGCTGGTTGGATTTTTGATATGTCCATTCACTCCCTTGAACCAATACAATATTGTAAAGTAATTAGCCTCCAATTAAAATAAATTAAATTAAAAAAACGCCTGTGACTTTAAAACAGAACAATTTATGTGTATTAAAATGTTGTCTATCTTATTGTGAGGACTTTGGTTGTTTTTCTAAGCATGAGTTTAAGGACACAAATGAAGAAAATACATTGTACATATCAGGCTGTAAATTCTGATTTGTTTTTATATGACTGTATTGAATTTGATGTCCGCACTTTTCTCAAAGGTCTCCAACCTCTTTGCTCGTGATGAAATTGATGAAATTAATGGTGATCTCATATCAGTCATGAGAAAAGAGTATCCTAGGCGCCCTCCTACGAATGAAAACCTGTATGACTACTTCATGAGCCGGGTCCGACAGAACCTTCACGTTGTTCTCTGCTTTTCGCCGGTGGGGGAGAAATTTCGAAATCGAGCTCTGAAGTTTCCTGCCCTTATTTCAGGATGCACTATTGACTGGTTCAGCCGATGGCCCAAGGATGCCTTAGTTGCTGGTTAGTATGGGGGAGGTTTTTTTATATCAGAATTTCTGGTTTATAGTGTGTGTGTGTGTGTATGTATTTATATTCTGTGCCATCCACTGGATTGAGCCAAAAGTCACTTTGTCCAGGGTTTGAGGATTTTTGCAAGACTTTGCTCTTTCTCATTTGGCAGCTAATTTTTTTTCCCAGAGTGTGGTTATCAGCAAATGACATCTTCGGTCTGAAACCCCTTGGGTTAATTTACGGTGATTCTAGTGTTTTCAGTGTGGTTTAAAGCTTTGTCTCCGTTGGTCTCCAGGCAGGTCCTGGGACATCACAGGAGGACACTGAGGTTTTAATCTCTCTAATAGCATTTGTGTTCTTTTTAAAGTGCGTTGGTCAACCTCAGAGTAGTTTAAGCCAGGTAATTCCTTCTTGTGGCTGCAGGGCTGGAAATCAAAGAGGAAAATGTTTTCATCCATCCTCTGATGGTTTCTGGGCCTGAAAAAGGATTGTTCAACAGAGACTTTCATGATTGGAGCCCTTGCTGCTTCTGCTTCTGTTTAATCCTCCATCCTGTGGAACATGAATGCTTCTCTTATTCTGTAAATGCAATTGAACGTGAAAGTTGTATAGGAGATGTTAGAGAGCATTCCTTCAGTTTGTGGCTTTTTCAGCTTTTGGTGAGAAAGTGTCTGTAGCTATTTTAAAAGATGGAGATAGTTAAGCCTCACCTCTGACCTATTGTATCAAGACTTCAGGAGAACCCTGATTCAGGGCAGTCATTTTCAGACTTTTTGCCTGGTTATTATGCTTTCATAATAATTAAGAAGAGCCTTATTTTCCAGTGAAACATGGCAGGTAGCCCTAATAAATAAAACAGTGAGAAGCAGGGGGGAGGAAGGATTCTGAAGCCTCATCCTTTCATGGCCCTGCCACCTGCTTCAACCACACCTCCCTCCCTAGCTCTGCAGTCCCCAGTGGGAGAAGGACTGATTCACTGTCTCCCGCTCATTATACATGCAAAACTGGGGACATGGGGCCGAAGGAATTATCAGAGGTGCAAGAAGCCAATAGCTATAGCCCATATATATGTATGGTATATATACAGTGGTGGTGATGGTTTAGTGGCTAAGTCACGTCCGACTCTTTTGTGACCCCCTGGACTGTAACCCACCAGGCTCCTCTGTTCATGGATTTCCCAGGCAAGAATACTGGAGTGGGGTGCCATTTCCTTCTCTAGGGGAGCTTCCCCACCCAGAGATCGAACCTGAGTCTCCTGCATTGCAGGTGGATTCTTTTTACTATGGACATTTTATTCTTAGCACTCTACTCTCTATACTAACGGTTTTCTGATCTATGTCTTTTAAACATAGACTATTTTGTTTGAAATACTAATGTACAGTGTTCCCTCTTATAAGATTTGAGAAAGTGCCCATGATTAAAAAATTTTAAATGCTATTTAAATGTCAATACAACTAAGGATAAAACTTTAAAATTCTTTGAAGTAAGATATAAATGCAGAGCACAAAACCTCAGTATTCAAGTATACTGTGAAATATGATAATTGGTATGCAAGTGCTTTGTAAACTATCATGTAAGGTATTATTACTAATGATAAAAATAACAATTTCAGGTGACAAACACCATCATGTACTATAATTAGGATTTAAATTATGAGCCCTTCCTAGCAAGTCTTTATTTTCAGTTATCCCTTCTATCGCAAGACATAGGTGCTTCCTTTGTTGATTTCCCACAATCTACCCCATTCTTTTAAATCTCTTTGCATCAACCAAGATTCCATGGAGGGCAGGGAAACTTTTTGTTTCTATGTCCTTAGCTCCTAGCAAGTGTCCTGACTTTCAGGCATCACCTATTTGTTCATTTATTCAGAACATGTTTATTGAGCTTCACAAGCCATTTATGGAGCCAGGCATATTGGAGGGCAAGGCAGACTCATTTCTTCCCTCCAGCTCTCTTCCCTGGCAAGCTCATCCACAGCCTCCCGTGTAATAGGCCCCATCAGTTTTTTTTATCTCTGGTATCCTATGTCCTCTGGCTTGAAATCTGTGCGCTCAGCTGCCTGCTTTACACAGACGTCGATGTTTCCCAGGCTGCTTAAACCCAAAATGTCCAAAACTGAACTGAGCCTCTTCAAGTCAGTCTCTCTCAGGGAGTTGCACAGTTGTCCATGAAACTCGACAATCTGAGAGCTCTTTGTCTTTAACACCTTTCTTCAACTCTCAAGTCTGCTCCATCACTAAGTTATGCCAACTTTATCTGCTAAATATGGTGGAATCTATCCAACTCTTTCCCTTTCAGTGGCATCCTGGGCCAAGCTATCATTGTAACTCACCTGGAAAACTCGAATAGCTTTCTAATCTCTCCTCCTCTCTCACCTGTCTCCATCCATCTCACATTGCAGAACAGTGACGAAAACATAAACCTGATCACATTCCTTTCTAATTAAAACCTTCCTCTGCCCTTAGGAAAAAAGCACAGTCTCTAGCTTGGCCTTCGGGGCTGGGAAGAACTGGTTCTGTCTGCCTTCCCATCCTTAACTGAGGTCCCTCTTTCCTCCTGCTCCGTTCTTCTTTCTAAAAATTTTTAAAATTATTTATTTATTTTTTACTTTACAATATTGTATTGGTTTTGCCTTCTTGATTCTCAAATGTGGCCTTTTTCTTTCCACCCAACACCCTTTTTCTCCCATTCTCCCTGAGTGCTCCTCCCTTAAATGATGAAGATGATAATGATTATTTTGGGATAAGAACACTTAACGTAAGATCTGGCCTCTTTGCAAGACCCTAACTGTATACAGTACAATATGGTTAACTCTAGGCACACAGGGGATCTGTAGGACTCAGTCATTTTGTATACTGAAACTCTGTACCTTTTGTCTAACACGTCCCCACTTCCCTCCCCTGGCCCCTGGCAGCCCCCAGTCTACTCTCTGCTTCAGTGATTTGACTCTTTTAGATTCCTTATGTGAGTGACATCATGTAGTTTCTGTTCTCGTGGTCTGGCTTATGTATCACTCAGCATAATGCCTTCCAGGTTCATCCATGTTGTTGCACATGGCAGAATTTCCTTCTCTTTTTTTAAAAAAGGCTGAATAACATTCCGTTGTATGTAAGTATCACATTTTCTTTATCCGTTCATCCATGGATGGCACTTGAGCTGTTTCCATGTCTTGGCTATTGTGAATAATGCTACAGTCAATACGGAAGCACAGATGTCTGTTCAGGATCTTGATTTTAACTTCTTTGGGTATATAACCAGAAGTGGGATTGTTGGATCATATGGTAGTTTTATTTTTAATTTTTTTGAGAAATTTCCTGTTTTGCATAGTGTTTGTATCAGTTTGCATTCTCACCAATAGTGTATAAGGGTTCTCATTTCTCTACATCCTGGCAAACGCTTATCTTTTTTTTTTTCCTGACCATAGATACCTTAACAAGTATGAGGTTATATCTTATTGTGGTTTATTTCTAATTTTTATTTTTTATTGAAGTATAATTGACTTACAATGTTGTGTTAGTTTCAGGTATACAACAAAATGATTCGGTTGTATATAAATGTATATATATTTTTTTAGATTCTTTTCACATGTGAGTTATTACAAAATATTGATTGTAATTCCCTGTGCCATACAGTAGGCCCTTGTTTATCTATGTTATATGTAGCACTGTGTTTAGTGAGTGAACGATAGTCACTCAGTCATGTCAAACTCTCTGAAACCCCATGGACTGTAGACTGCTGGGCTCCTCTGTCCATGGAATTCTCCAGGCAAGAATACTGGAATGGGTGCCATTTTCTTCTTCAGGTGTATGTGTTATTGCCAAATTCCTAATTTTTCTTTCACCACCACCTTTCCCCTTTAGTAACTATAATTTGTCTTTCTATGTGTTCGAGTCTATTTCTGCTTTGTAAATAAGTTCACTTGTATAATTTTTTTTTTAGATTCCATGTATAAGTGATAACATATGATATTTGTCTTTGTCTGACTTACTGAACTATTGTATTAATATTCTTGGCACCCTTGTTGAAAATCCCATGACTGTATGTGTGTGGGTTTATTTCCAGGCTCTCTGTTCTGTCCCATTGATCTACATGCCTGTATTTATCATGCTGTTTTAAGTTTTGTAGGTTGGTCATACATTTTGAAACAGGAAGTGATTCTGATTTGTTCTTGCTCAAAGTTGCTTTGGCTATTGGGAGTCTTCTGTGGTTCCATAAGAATTTTAGCATTAATTTTTGTATTTCTTTATAAAATGTCATTGGAATTTTAATAGTGATTTCATAAAATCTGTAAATTACTTTAGGTACTATAGACATTTTAACAATATTAATCCTTCCAAGTTGTGAACATATAATGTGTCTCTATATATTTATATCTACTGTAATTTTTTCATTAGTGTTTTATAGTTCTCAGTACAAGTCTTTCACACTATTGGTGAAGTTTATTTTTAAGTATTTTATTTTCTGGTGCTATTATGAATGGTATTATTTTCTTATTTTTTTGGATAGTTTATTCTTATTGTTTAGAGTATTTTTCTAATTTAAAGATACTCAGAATAAGCCAAGTGTCTTCCTCTTTATCTCACACATACTATAAATACAAGATTTTATAGTAATTATATTGCTTCTGAAAAAATGAAATTCTTTATATGCATGAATTTAAATGGACTGAATCTTTAGATGAAACATTTAAAGAAAAATATACTTTATCTTACACTATAAAATCCTTGGCCTTCCCACCATTTAGTAATCTCCATTTTGGCAAATCTTTGTTTTTAGCTTAATATGGAGTTGTTTTGAATTGTTTCTAAGTATTTCTATTATCTTTATTCTGGTGATATTGTGTTTTTTAATGAAAGTCAGTGATTCCAAAGTCACTACTAAATTCAGTTCATTCAGATTTCTCCAGGTGAAGATAACTATTAATGTCCTACTGGGCTCCATATGAACACATTGCTATTAAAATATGCCATCCTTATTTGTAACTAATGTCTCAATAAAATCAATATGCTTATAAAATCATATAAGCATATATATGGCATATATTTTTTTCAAAGAACTCCATTTTAATTATGTATATAAACTGGCCCTTTTTCAAAAATATTACTTGATTTATTAATATAGTATACAAGATTTCCGCCTTCTGAGTCAGACACCACTGCTTCTGCAATTGCTTGCAACTAACGATGGGGCATAAACAGAAATGAGGCAACTGCACTCAGTAACCGCTCAGAAAGGAATACCAGCTGCAGTAGACCCCACTGTTTCCCAGAACAATTAGCATATTTTGTTTATGAAGCACGTTAGTCAGAAGATACTTTTGAACTTTGAGCTCCAATAAAAAATGTTGTTTAACACTCTAAAGACTCGATATAGTTTTGTGGTATTTGAATTTCTAAATCAAGGGGCTTTAGGCGTTGGAATTCATCATCTTTGGCTTTGAATTCTGATGCTCCTGCCTGCAAGCAAACTTCTGTAAGCCCCATTTTCCTTATCTGTAAAATATACACAGTGATATCCATCACTTAGGGATATTCTAAGGATTAATTGATAAAAGTTTTGTGATTTAGGATCTGCCAGGATTAGGTTTCTTTTCCCTCTGAATGTAGCATTAATTATGTGTTTGGCTATAAGAGAAAACCAGAACAGTAGTTAAGCAAGTTTTTTTGTTTTATTTTTGGCATAAACAAGGTTTTAATTTTTTTTCTTTTTCCGGCTAACAAGGAAGTACAGAGATGTGCAGCCTAGAATACAACTGGGGACCTTGTGCCTAGCTTGCTGTCATCCTAGGGCGAGGCTTCTGTTCTTGTAAGCCCCAGAGGGCTGCTGCGTCTCAGGGCTTTGTGTCTGTTGGTGCCACATGAAGCTTTATCTCTTAGTGAGGAGAGGGTTCTTCCCCAGGGGCTTTTGTCTGCATGTTTTTGGCCAGAACTGGGTCACCTCCAGCTACAAGAGAGTTTGGGGAATCAAAGACTTTTAGTTGGGAGGATTGCTACTCTGAGCAAATTTAGGATTCTTTTGTTACTAAAAGAGAGGAGATGGCTACTGGATAGGCAACTCAGGTGCCCTCCTCACTTTATTACTTCAGTTCTTTGAATCCAAATGAGTTGGAAATTTGAAAATTTCCAGTTCAGGAAAATTCAGGGACTGAGGCCAGCGTCCTCCCTTCTGTCCCACATACCCATCACCTTGTTCTATACCAAGTGACGTAAACAAACAATACCGGGATATAACCTCCAACAACCTCAGACATCAGCCTAAAGATGGGTCTCCAAACTGGCCTTGGTACCTTGGTAATTGGACACTGAAGACAACAGCAGGATTTTTCCATACCCTTTTCTCTGAGTCTTAGCAGGCTTGGGTCAGCCTAAGAGGAAGTGGTTCTTTTTAACCTTTCCTGCATCAGAGATTGTGGGTCTATGGAAAAATGTACTTAGATTCCATCCCAATTTTTTCTTTGACTTTTTGAATAGACACAAAGACAACTTGCTAAATAATGAAAAAAGTCACCATTATTGATATTATGGGGATTCCCTGGTGGCTCAGTAGTAAGGAATCTGCCTGCCAATGCAGGAGATGTGGGTTCGATCCCTAGGTTGGGAAAATCCCCTGGAGTAGGAAATGGCAACCCACTCCAGTCTTCTTGCCTGGGAAATCCAGAGACAGAGGAATCTGGTGGGTTACAGTCCATGGGGTTGCAAGAGTTGGACCTGACTTAGTGATTAAATAATAACAACAGTTAATACTATCAGTTTGCATAAGAAGGATAAAAATTATTACATGGTAAATATTGGGTTGGCCAAAAAGTTCACTTGAATTTTTCCACAACATCTTACAGAACTTTAATGAACTTTTCAGCCAAACCAATACAAGAAAGTTTTCAGAAAGTGGGGGCATTCTTGAGAATATCCCATAATGCCAGATAAAAGAGTTGGTATCATGCCTGGCACATAGTGAATAATGCTGCCATTGGGGTTAAAACCGACAGTTTGTTACAGGCAAGAATTCTTCATATGTTTTCAATGACTAGACTTAAACTTCCTGGAGTTTAAGTTGTTCTTTATAGTGTTTGCTTAAATTATATGAAAAAATATAGCTTCCAAGTGTCTTAATATATTACCTTTCAGTGTATATGTTAAACTCTATTTATAACCCATTTGATAAACTGTTTCTATTATTTACATAGATACAAATGGTTTCACAGTTATGGCATTAGGAACTTAACTTAGTGATCAGTTACTCCCTGATAGCTCAGTTGGTAAAGAATCCACCTGCAATGCAGGAAACCCTGATTCGATTCCAGGGTTGGGAAGATCCTCTGGAGAGGGGATAGGCTACCCACTCCAGTATTCTTGGGCTTCCCTTGTGGCTCAGCTGGTAAAGAATCCACCTGCAATGTGGGAGACCTGGGTTTGATCCCTGGGTTGGAAGATCCCCTGGAGAAGGGAAAGGCTACCCATTCCAGTATTCTGGCCTGGAGAATTCCATGGACTGTATAGTCCATGGGGTCGCAAAGAGTTGGACATGACTGAGCGACTTTCACTAATATTGAGAGGATACCATTGTTCATTTCTCTGCTAACCATCACCTGATAGGTTTGTTCACTTGATTCCTTCTCTTTTCCTCCCTCCTTACTGGCTGTATTTCTGTTTGTAATTCTTATGTACATCATTCAATACTATTAGCACTTTTAAGGGAAATCCATAGACCATTTTTTCCTAAGATGAATAAAGATGTTTATGATAAACTTTAACTGTGTTATGTATAAGCCTTGTAAATTCCTTGGGATTGAGACCAAGTTTCATAGTGGTAGGTATTCAGCACACATGCTATGTCATTGTGATGATGGATTCACTCTGACTTGACGGCCAGGTCTTATAATAAGAAACGCTGTTGTAGAATTGGTCCCATGTTTGGGACTGTTGGGAGGATAAAGGTCTACAACAGAAGATTTTTACTCATACATTTTTAAAGGATACCGTAAATTAGAATTGACTACAGATAGCCAGGTGCCACATTTAAGAATAAGATCACAAGGGCATAAAAAAAATTTAGTGCCGAACATTCTATATTACAAATGCAGTCACAGCCTGGGGGAATTAAGGTTATGGCAGTTTCTACACAAATCATAAATAAATAAATAAATAAATGGGGTTGTTAAATATGAGTACCAGGTGGCACTGATTTCTGAGTTATTTGTACCACTTTCATCCTTATGTAAACCGTAAAATAGGCTGGCTGCTGACCAGAACCTGCAGCTGTGTAGACGTACCAGAAAACAAAGACTTATGATAGGCTCAAAGTCTGTTGCAGTTTTGTACGTGAAAGAAAAAATAAAATTGTTGATATTATAGGCCTGGAGCCAAAAATGTTGATGTATATCTACCTAGCTAGGGCTATAAACATAGTTCCTAAGAACTGTATTAAGTTTTTTAAAATAGCCAGTTAACTAAATTTTTTTTTTTTTGGAATATAGTTGATTTACAATGCTGTGTTTGTTTCTGTTGTACAGCAAGGTGAATCAGTTATATGTAAACATATATCCACCTTTTTTAAGATTCTCATCCCATATAAGTCATTATAGAGTGACTAGAATTATAGTCATTATAGAATATTGAATAGAGTTCTCTGTGCTGTTTAGTAGGTTCTTATAAATTATCTATTCAGAAATGTTAGGGACCTAACAGAAGTAGAAAATATTAAGAGGAGATGGCAAGAATACACAGAAGAACTACACAAAAAAGATCTTCACGACCCAGATAATCACGATGGTGCGATCACTCACCTAGAGCCAGACACCCTGGAATGGGAAGTCAAGTGGGCCTTAGGAAGCATCACTACAAACAAAGCTAGTGGAGGTGACGGAATTCCAGTTGAGCTCTTTCAAATCCTAAAAGATGATGCTGTGAAAGTGCCGCATTGAATATGCCAGCAAATTGGGAAAACTCAGCAGTGGCCACAGGACTGGACTAGGTCAGTTTTCATTCCAATCCCAAAGAAAGGCAATGCCAGAGAATGCTCAAACTACCACACGATTGCACTCATCTCACACACTAGTAAAGTAGTGCTCAAAATTCTCCAAGCCAGGCTTCAGCAACATGTGAACCGTGAACTCCCTGATGTTTAAACTGGTTTCAGAAAAGGCAGAGGAACCAGAAATCAAATTGCCAACATCTGCTTGATCATTGAAAAAGCAAGAGAGTTCCAGAAAAATATCTATTTCTGCTTTGTTGACTATACCAAAGCCTTTGACTGTGTGGATCACAATAAACTGTGGACAATTCTGAAAGAGATGGGAATACCAGATCACCTAACCTGCCTCTTGAGAAACCTGTATGCAGGTTAGGAAGCAACAGTTAGAACTGGACATGGAACAACAGACTGGTTTCAAATAGGAAAAGGAGTAGTTCAAGGCTGTATATTGTCACCCTGCTTATTTAACTTATATACGGAGTACATCATGAGAAATGCTGGGCTGGAAGAAGCACAAGCTGGGATCAAGATTGCCGGGAGAAATATCAATAACCTCAGATATGCAGATGATACCACCTTTATGGCAGAAAGTGAAGAGGAACTAAAAAGCCTCTTGATGAAAAAGAAAGAGGAGAGTGAAAAGATTGGCTTAAAGCTCAACATTCAGAAAACGAAGATCATGGCATCCAGTCCTATCACTTCATGGCAAATAGATGGAGAAACAGTGGAAACAGTGGCTGGCTTTAATTTTTTGGGTTCCAAAATCACTGCAGATGGTGACTGCAGCCATGAAACTAAAAGAGGCTTACTCCTTGGAAGGAAAGTTATGACTAACCTAGAAAGCATATTAAAGAGCAGAGACATCACTTTGTCAACAAAGGTCTGTCTAGTCAAGGCTATGGTTTTTCCAGTAGTCATGTATGGATGTGAGAGTTGGATTATAAAGAAAGCTGAGCACAGAACTGATGCTTTTGAACTGTGGTGTTGGAGAAGACTCTTGAGAGTCCCTTGGACTACAAAGAGAGCCAACCAGCCCATCCTAAAGGAGATCAGTCCAGGGTGTTCATTGGAAGGACTGATGCTGAAGCTGAAACTCCAATACTTTCGCAACTTGATGCGAAGAGCTCATTCTTTTGAAAAGACCCTGGTGCTGGGAAAGATTGAGGGCAGGAGGAGAAGGGAATGACAGAGGGTGAGATGGTTGGATGGCATCACCAACTCAATGGACATGGGTTTGCGTGGACTATGTGAGCTGGTGATGGACAGGGAGGCCTGGCATGCTGCAGTTCATGGGGTTGCAAAGAGTCGGACACGACTGAGCGACTGAACTGAGCTGAACTGAACTGAACTACATAGTAATATGTATATGTCAACCCCAATCTCCCAGTTCACTCTTCCCTCTTTCCTCCCTGGTAACCGTAAACTTATTTTTTACATCTGTGACTCAAGGCACTTAACTTTTAAGCGATCATTTGCTTTCATATTTCACATACAGCTGTCTTTATTCTTTCTAGTGTCTGAACACTTCCTCTCTGCCTATGATATTGACTGCAGTTTGGAAACCAAGAAGGAAGTCGTTCAGTGCATGGGCTCCTTCCAGGATGGGGTAGCTGAGAAGTGTGTTGATTATTTCCAGAGATTCCGACGTTCCACCCACGTGACGCCCAAATCGTACCTCTCCTTTATTCAGGGCTACAAGTTCATATATGGAGAGAAGCATGCGGAGGTGCAAACTCTGGCCAACAGGTAAGTGTGAGGGTTGAATATGAAGTTACTGTAAAGCAGTGGCTCTCGACTAGGGGCAAATTTGCTCCAAGGAGACATTTTGCAACGACTGGAGACATTTTTGTTTGTTAGAACTAGGGCCGGGGTATGGGGGGTGGTCGAGAGGTATCGCTGGCATCAAGAATCAGAGGTCAGGGATGTGCTAAATATCCTCACAGTGCACAGGACAGTCCTCATCACATACAGTTTTGCTGTTGCAACTACCTGGACTGTAGACTTCCAGGTTCCTCTGTCCATGGGATTTCCCAGGCAAGAAGACTGGACTGGGTTGCCATTTCTTCCTCCAGGAGATCTTCCTGACTGAGGAACAAAACTTGCATCTCCTGCATTGGCAGGCAGATTCTTTACCACTGAGCCACCTGGGAAGTCCTTGTGAGATTTATCCAGCCTCGAAAAGCAATAGTGCTGAGATTGAGAAACCTTCCTTTCAAGTTTGTTCGAAGGATCATTCCATGGTTGCTAGTGGCTTTATTCTTGCCCAATAAGATTAAATATTGCCAAGTTTTCTTGTAGCATACCACTTTCTACAGTACTGGATGATAATAATAGAAACCTTGAGCTTGGAAAAAAGCTGAGAATACAGACATCCCGTCACACCTCCTCTCATCCCTTTCTTCCCACACATTCTGAGTGTCTGGGATAGGAGAGTCTGCTTGATGCATGTGTTCTCTGCACAGCAAATACCTTACTTCACTGAAATTTGTTCCCAACTTCCCGGCTCTACTTTGCTCTTTTATAAACACTTATCTCTTCTGCCTGAATACAGCCAAGAAGCAGCCAAGATGGCTACCTAAGGGACCCCTGGCTGAGTGATTGGACCAAATGACTCTAAGAACTCCTATCTTTAAGATCACATTATTTTAGAGTCAAACAGGCAGCTGGTCCCTTCATGAGGCAGTTTGGTAGCTTTAAATTTGTTTCTTTTCTTGATCTCAAATCTTCCTTCTTTTAATGTTATTGGTCTCATTAGAAAAAAAGAAGTTATTTATTTACTTTCCTCCATGGTAGGGTTTCAAGAAATTGAAGTCTGTTGTCATTTAGCTAAAGTTCATGAAGCATGTTTCTTGCATGAGACAGACTCTTGACACTGTTATTCCTTATGTCATACAGTGTTCTTAGCAGACTCACTCTTTTTACATTTAGTCTATGAAGAACCAACATGTGACTTTAGTCTGGAGTCAAACCTAGACATTTACTCTTTTTGTCAAGCCCTCTTGGGTTTGCTATTGTATATACAGTATTCTTCAAATATGACCATTACTATCTATATCAGTAGACCAGTACTTAGAAAATGTGGCCAAGAACCACACATGTTAATACTTCCCTCCCTTGGATTTTTAATCTCAGAATGAATACTGGATTGGAAAAGCTAAAAGAAGCTTCGGAGTCTGTTGCAGCTCTGAGCAGAGAACTGGAAGTGAAAGAAAAGGAGCTCCAAGTGGCCAATGATAAAGCCGACATGGTGGGTAGACATTGACACATGAACCATATTCATTTTGAATTCCCAATTCATAAATATTAATACTGTATGCTTCTTCTCTAAGTTGTAACCATGGAAATGCAGATTATTTATTTCCATTATAATACCATGATGCTATGAATGAAATAGGTAACTAATGAGAACCTACTCTATAGCACAGGAAACTCAATGCTCTGCAAAGATCTAGATGGGAAAGAAATCCAAAAAAGCCGGGATGTATGTGTACATACAGCTGATACACTTTGCTGTACAAGAGAAACTGATGCAACACTGTAAAGCTACTATACTCCAGTAAAAAAATTTAAAAGTACCATACTCTTAATCCTATGTATGAAAAATTGTGTAAGTGGACAAAATCGACAAATCCAGGCAAAAATGTGCATTTTGAGCGAGGTGATTTTTGATGTACTTTTTTTGGTTTTATATTGAATTAGGTCTTAAAAGAAGTGACAATGAAAGCACAGGCTGCTGAAAAGGTCAAAGCTGAGGTCCAGAAGGTGAAGGACAAAGCCCAGGCCATTGTTGACAGCATCTCTAAAGATAAAGCTATTGCTGAGGAAAAACTGGAAGCAGCAAAGCCAGCATTAGAAGAAGCAGAAGCAGCCTTGCAGGTACATCTTTGTGATATAACAGATGTCATCTTCTAGGGCCTCGGAGGAAGAGTAGGCAGAAAAGATGAATAACAACGAAGAAATGTTCTACTGCTTCAGACCAAAGCTCTCTTCACTGGAATGATTTCAAGTGATATTTTCTGCTTGGAGATGTTATTTGCTCTTTTTAGATATTGCAGGTGGCACTTCATATATTATCTTCTCACAAGTGATGGGCAGTGCCATATAATAGTGGTCTGGGTGCCAGCTTCTCATTTCAACTCTGTTGCCAATAAGCTGTGTGACATTGGAAAAGTCACACAAAATTTCTAAAATATTTTTTTCACTCATTCATTGAGAGTGTTAGAGTAGGTTAGTAAGATACAGCTTTCTTTGAATGTACGTATAACTTACCCAAACAAAGGACTACTGATCTAGTGCTGTGCATTAAGGTCAGGCTTTGACCAGGCTTCCAACACAATGCAGTTATGTGGCAATATCATAAATGATGAAATTAGAAACGAGATTGGATTCTGGGAAAATATGTTGAATCTAGGGAAGTAGGCCATATCTTCAAGGGCTGGCCCTTTTTGAGATTGGTCTAATGAGATGTTTTGGACTCCAGTTATTGTTTTTACTGTTTCGTCCCTGGTGGTCCAGTGGTTAACATTCTGGTCCAGTGGTTAACTTTCTGCACTTCCAATGCAGTGGGTGCGGTTCAATCCCTGATCAGGGGAATAAAATCCTTAGTCTACTCATCTATTGTCTTATGTTATTGACTCTTGGCTTAGAAGGTGGCTGGAGAAATGGAACACTGCTGACCTGTCCATTGCTAATTCAAGTTATATACCTCAATTAAACTTGCATCATTATGTGATGTAGTTATTATTTTTTGCTACCTTCTTAGCACACTTCCTGAAACACTTATAAATTTTTTTGATTCACGTTAAGTCTTTAAGCTTTCTGAGTCAGTATACAACATATTGTATAAGAGAATTTTTATTCTTTAGAGACAATGAAGATGTTGCCTTCCTTTCTTATCTTTCCAAAGTTTCATGCCATTCTTACAGCTGATGTATCTTTCCTTACTGTTTCTTCATTCCTTCTTGCACCGGGTAAACTGTCCTCCTTAATCCATGACATCTTCCAGGGTCCTTAGCCTCTCAGATTGGTGGATACCTCATCTTCCCCAGTCCCACTTTTAAAAGACCAATTTATGAAGTTGTGATTGATATATAAAAAGCCACATATATTTAATATGTTTAGCTCTGTGAGTTTGGGATGAGTGCACACCTATGAAACCATCACCACCTTCAAGGCCATAGACACATCCATCAACTCTCAAAGTTTCCTCCTGCTCCCTTTATTATTGTTTTTTTCTTTAAAATTTTTATTTATCTATTTTTATTGGAGTATAGTTGCTTTACAATTTGTGTTAGTTTCTATTTTACAGTAAACGAATCAGCCATACATTTACATATATACCCCCCCTTTGGACCTCCTTCCCATTTAGGTCACCACAGAGCATTAAGCAGAGTTCCCTGTGCCATACAGCAGGTTCTCACCAGTTATCTATATGTCAATAGTATATGGGTGTCAATCCTAATCTCTCAATTCCTCCCACCCTTCCTTTCCCCTTGGTATCCATATATTTGTTCTCTAGCTCTGTGTCTCGGTTTCTGCTTTGCACATAAGATCACCTATACCATTTTTTTAGATTCCACTTATATGCACTAATATATGATCCTTGTGTTTCTTTTTCTGACTTACTTCACTCTGTATATGACACTCTCTAGGTCCATTCGCATCTCTACAAATGAACTGGTGTCATTCCTTTTTATGGCTGAGTGGTATTCCACTGTGTATCTGTACCATATCTTCTTTATCCGTTCCTCTGTTCATAGACATTGAGGTAGCTTCCATGTCCTGGCTACTGCAAATAGTACTGTTATGAACATTGGAGTTCATGTATCTTTTTGATTATGATTTTCTCTGGCTTTGTGCCCAGTAATGGGATTACTGGATCATAGGGTAATTCTGGTTTTCTTATTACTATTTTTTTGATAAGAACACAACTTAAGATCTACCCATTGACAAATTTCAAGTATACAATAAAGTATTGACGACTGTGGGCACTGTGTTGTAGAGTAGAGCTCTAGAATGTATCTTGCATAACTAAAACTTTCTACCCTTTGACCATTACCTTCCACTTCCTTCTTCCTTCAGCCCCTGGCAACACCATTCTACTCTGCTTCTGTGAGTTTATTTGAGATTCCACATATAAATGAGATCATGCAGCATTTTTCTTTCATGTTTAGCTTATCTCACTTGACAAAATATGTTCCAGGTCCATCCATACTGTTGCAAATGGCAGAATTTCCATGATGCCTGAATAATATTCCATTGGATGTAAATTTCCATGATGCCTGAATAATATTCCATTGGATGTAAATACCACATTTTCTTTATCCATTCATCCATCAATGGACATTTACATTGCTTCCATGTCTTGGCCGTTGTGAATAATACTGCAGCAAACATAAGGGTGCAGATATCTCTTTAAGATCCCATTTTAAGACACTCTGGCTCCACTGAGAGTCTTTGATCAATAGAGAGAAGACAAGGATAGTGTAAAGAAACTTCTAAACCTTTATTGAACTTGTGATACTAACAGCATTATAGGAATGGAGCCTGTGGCATCTCAGTTCTTACAGGTCTACATTTTCATAAAATTTCAAAAGCCTGACATGTTTTTAATATTATAAAATATTTTCCAATATCCTCTTAATTTAGTACTCTTTACCACTACAATATTCAGCAATACCATCAATGCAGAAATGTCTGGGAATAGGGGCAAGGTGATTAGGATATCTAGGGGAGGTTTTCGATAATTTCCTTCACTGGTTCTGTCTTCATTTTATTTCCTCCTTGTAAGTTTTGAAATCTGGTACTACCAGTTCATACTAAGAAAATTCCAGGTACATTCAAACTCTGTCTTGGCATCAGCCTTGTAAACCTACAAAACAAATAAAGTAACAGCAAAGAATGTGTCTATTCTTATCCTAATGCTAATCTGACCTGACTGCTTTGTATAATTATATATATATGTGTGTATATATATATATACACACACACACAAATATGTAATAGTCATATTGCTTTGCCTATAGAAGAAAGAGGAATCTAATATTTAGCTGAAATAGGTTGAACTTCAGCTATACCCCCACCCCCAATTCATTTTACCTGGGTCCCCAACATAATTGAGTCCAAGTCTATTTGAGATTTCCCTGTTTTAAAGCTAAAGGGTAAATAAATAGGACCTAATAAACTTATAAGCCTTTGCACGGCAAAGGAAACCATAAACAAAATGAAAAGACAGCCCACAGACAGAAAATATTTGCAAACGATGAGACCAATAAATATACAAATAAATATACAAACAACTCATACAACTCAATTAAAAAAAAAAAACCAACCAAAAAGTGAGCACAAGATCTAAATAGACATTTCTCCAAAGAAGACATACAAATGGCCAAGAGACACATGGAAACATTACTAATTATTGTAGAAATTAAATCAAAACTGCAATGAGATATCACTTCACACCAGTCAGAATGGCCATCAGCAAAAAGTCTTACAAATAATAAATGCTAGAGACAGTGTTGGAGAAGGCAATGGCACCCCACTCCAGTACTCCTGCCTGGAAAACCCCATGGACGGAGGAGCCTGGTAGGCTGCAGTCCATGGGGTTGCTAAGAGTCGGACACGACTGAGCGACTTCACTTTCACTTTTCACTTTCATGCATTGGAGAAGGAAATGGCAACCCACTCCAGAATTCTTGCCTGTAGAATCCCAGGGACAGGGGAGCCTGGTAGGCTGCCGTCTATGGGGTCGCACAGAGTCAGACACAACTGAAGCGACTTAGCAGCAGCAGCAGCAGAGAGGGTGTTGGAAAAAAGGAGCCCTCCCACACTGTCGGTGAAAATGTAAATTGGTACAGCTTCTATGGAGAACAATGTGCAGGTCCCTTAAGCATTAAAAACAGAGCTACCATGTGGTCCCACAGTCTCACTTCTGGGCATATATCCAGAGAAAACTATCATTTGAAAGGATACATGCATCTCAGTTTTCACTGAAGCACTATTTACAATAGCCAAGACATGGAAGCAACCTAAATGTCCATCAACAGATAAGTGGATAAAGAAGATGTGGTACATATATACAATGCAACATTACTCAGCCATGAAAAGAATGAAATATGCTATTTGCAGCAACATGGATGGACCTACCTAGAGATTATCATATTAAGCGAAATAAATTGTAAAGAGAAAGACAAATACCATATAGTATCATTTATATGTGGATACAAATGAACTTATCTATGAAACAGAAATAGACACAGAGAATAGACTTGTGATTGCTAAAATGCTGGGGGAAGGGTTGGATTGTGAGTTTAGGGTTAGAAGATGCAAACTAACCCTAAACTCCTAATCCAACCCTTCCCCCAGCATATATCAGAGAAGGCAATAGCACCCCACTCCAGTACTCTTGCCTGGAAAATCCCTTGGACGGAGGAGCCTGGTGGGCTGCAGTCCATGGGGTCACGAAGAGTTGGACATGACTGAGCGACTTCACTTTCACTTTTCACTTTCATGCATTGGAGAAGGAAATGGCAACCCACTCCAGTGTTCTTGCCTGGAGAATCCCAGGGACGGGGGAGCCTGGTGGGCTGCTGTCTATGGGGTCGCACAGAGTCGGGCACGACTGAAGCGACTTAGCAGCATATATATATATATATCTATATCTATATCTGAATCACTATACACCTGAAACTAATACATTGTAAATCAACTATACTTTGACAAAATAAATTTTAAAACAAACAAACAAACAAAAGCTAAAGTGAAATAAGCATGTCAGACTCTTTTATATCCACTTTAATTTGATGCTGCTTTCCCTATTGGCAGCTATTATGTTTCTCTCCTTTCTCTTTTATAGCCAAATATCTCAAATTAAGGTCTGTCTGCTATTTCCAGTTTTTTTTTTTTTTTTTAACCACAAATTCCCCTTCACTTCCAGCTGTCTAGAATTCACAAATTCTAGGGTACTGAAACAATCCTTTTCAAAGTAGATAGTTACCTTTCTAATTACCAGGTTCAGTGGTTTTCTTTTCTTATTTTCCCTAAAATTCTCAGAGAAAAGATCATTAGCTTTGATATGAAGTTCATGGGGTACCTTCCTTTGACAGGAGGGTTGCAAATGGAAATCAGATGGAAGGTCTGAAATGCCTAGAAGGAATGAAGGTGCAGTATGTCCTAGAAACAGGACAATATCATATGCTTATTTTTGTGTTTCCAGTGCTTATTCCATTGATAGAACTAATAGAATAATCATTATTGACCACAACAGGTCTATGTGACTGTTAAATAATTTACTGTATAAGAATCTTTGTATGGAACAGAACTTTTCTGAGAGCTTAGTGAAATTCCTGTTGCTCATGTTCCATCATCTAAAGGTCGGTTTCCAGCTAAGAAACCTCTAATTATGCAACTGGCAGCCCCGCGGCTACCCGCTGGTGTCGGTCCACGGTGATGAGCTGCAAGAGAGAGAGTCAGATTCTTGACCTACATAACTAATGAGTAAAAAGAGCGCTGCAAGTCCTGGAGTTTCGCTGGTTGAGAATCCCTGGAATCTACTTTAGAGCTGATGATTCTTTTGCTTTCAGATGGCTTCCTTTTCTGACACTAAGTGGCTGTTACAATTGTAGAGAAGTCACAGCTCCTTATCAGCTGGCGAACATGTCTCTCGCTGTGTCTACTCTGGCTGTCACTTTGAATTGTAAAAATTTGAACATGTGGGGATGTGTGTTCCCTTGGGATTAAATATGCTTCTAGCCCTCATGACTATGTCAAACTTAAACATGCTTGCACTCCTCTATTGAAGTACAGTAAGTCCCCTACATATACATGAACATTTTAAGTTGTGAACATGGATTCCATCAATGTCAGGTGTGAGTGAAACCCTGACTTGCCCTCTGTCTCCTATCGCTGACAGTCCTTCAGCTCTACCATCTCCCACCCCTTCTCCTTCCTCTAGTCAGTGACACTTCTTGCCTGTTCACTCTGTGCCAGCCCCTGTGTGCCCGCTGTGGTCCTGTTACTACTGTACTTTGCAAGGTCCTGTGTACTGTAGGATTGAAAGTGTTTTGTATCTGTTCGCTTTTTATGTACTATTTGTGGGAAAAGTATTATAAACCTATTACCGTACCGTACTATGTCACTGATTGGGTACCCAGGCTAACTTTGTTGGACTCATGAACAAATTGGACTTACAGATGTGCTCGCAGAATGGAACTTGCTCATAGGTAGGGGACTTCCTGCAGCAGTCTTTAAGAGGAAATGTTTGTTTCCGCTTTTCCTGTCTTTGAGACTGGATGATAGCCCCCTCTCCTCCCCAGACCATCAAGCCTTCCGACATCGCTACTGTCCGCACGCTAGGCCGACCCCCTCATCTCATCATGAGGATCATGGATTGTGTGCTGCTGCTGTTTCAGAGGAAAGTCAGTGCAGTGAAAATTGACCTGGAGAAAAGCTGCGCAGCTCCTTCCTGGCAGGAATCTTTAAAACTGATGACGGCAGGAAACTTTCTACAGAATCTGCAGGTGGGTAGTTCAGTCATGATGGGCCAAGAGGGGATTCAGAGTTCACTGGAGTGTCTGCATCCTTTAACAGAAGATGACTCTGCATGCATATTTTTTAACTTACTGTTTTTCATCTTTATTGGGGTATAATTGACAAATAAAAGTATATTATAATGAAGATGTATGACTGGACGTCTCGATGTTTGTATCGATACCTTGTGAAATGCTCTCACCATGGTCCGTCCATTTGTTGCTCAGTCACTCAGTCGTGTCTGACTCTGCGACCTCATGCAGCACACCAGGTTTCCCTGTCCTTCACTATCCCCTGGAGTTCGCTCAAACTCATGCCCATTGAGTTGATGATGCCATTCAACTATCTCATCCTCTGGGTTTAATCCATCCATTAAATCCAATAAATATCCAACTAAATATCTATTACCTCACATAGTTACCAGTTTTCCTTTTTCCTTTTTTTTTTTTTTGGTGGTGAGAACACTTAAGATCTAGTCTCCCAGCAAATTTCAAGTATTTAATACAATATTGTTAACTATATTCACATTGCTGTACATTAGATCCCCAGGACAAAGGCATTTTAAAGTTTAATTCACTCCA
Source organism: Redunca redunca (assembly GCA_006410935.1). Lineage (NCBI taxonomy): Eukaryota > Metazoa > Chordata > Mammalia > Artiodactyla > Bovidae > Redunca > Redunca redunca. The sequence goes on along the minus strand of SJYQ01095307.1, from coordinate 803,526 downwards.
TTCTTCCACAGCAATTCCCGAAAGACACAATCAATGAAGAAGTGATAGAATTTTTGAATCCGTGATTATGACTTAATGGACAAGGCATTTTAATATCACTCCGTTCTTCCACAGCAATTCCCGAAAGACACAATCAATGAAGAAGTGATAGAATTTTTGAATCCTTACTTCGAAATGGCAGACTACAACATCGAAACTGCTAAACGAGTGTGTGGGAATGTAGCAGGTCTTTGTTCCTGGACCAAGGCCATGGCTTCCTTCTTTTCCATAAACAGAGAGGTGTTGCCTCTGAAGGTAAGCTTCCTTGGTGGGGCTTCAGGATGTGTGCCAGCAGGGGGTCTCTGGGTCAACAGGGCTTATCTTTCCTGCAGCAAAGGAGTCTCAGGTATTATTCGTCTCAAGTTTATGATAAAAGCTGGTGCTGGACTGGCCAAGCATAGCATGTTTCTTTCTTCTCTGTAGTCCTCCTGCCACTGGAATTGTATGGGCCTTAAGCATGGACTCTACAAGGATACTAAGTCCACTGTGGGCTGCTGGACATTTCCCCCCTCTCCCCCACAATGTTAACTTGAGAAAAAGAAGCACAGAAAACTATAGCACAGGATCCACCACTAATGTCCAAGATCTCTTGCCAGGGAGTCCTATGAATGGGGCGGGGTGGACACAGTCACTGGTGGCTGGACTTGGCTTCAGAGGTGACATAGTATTTCCTCTCCCTTTGACCCTCAGGAAAGAGACTGACTAGCATCCTTTATTTAATGTGGGCTGACAGTATGCTACTGTTTCTCTTTGAGTTATTGAATTTCTCAGCGTTATTTGTCCATGTCTCCATACCATTCAGTGACAGTCTTTAGCAGATGGAGAGGCAAGTACATGTTTTGAGAATGAAATATTAATGCCTCAAAAATCACACCTAATGGTTTGGTTGATTATTTTGCTTTCGTATAAGTCTGATCTCTTTCAACCATCAACTAACATCCTCTTATACGTACAAACTACATGAGGAACTTAATAATCATGCTAAAAATAATCATGAATAAAAAGAAGATAGGGAGAAAGTTTCAAGTTCCATTTTATTTTCTCATTATTACCATACCTGGAGCATTTAGTCAGTGGGGAGTCCCTGGAGGTCTTAGGGCAACTTGAAACAGAAGGGATTCATTTGGCTTAGAGATTTTTAGAGCAAACAGTTGACATCATGCTGTCAGCTCCTGTGGATTCAGGACCAATGAAGACTCCAGTTGGCTATTTTGATACTGACTGAACCACTGAACTCAGTGAAAAGTACAGGGCATCCTTTGCAAATTTTTCCAGTGGGTAAGCATACGTAAGTGTCTCCAAGGGAATTAGAGTTGAATTCACAAGGGGGAGTTTTTATTTTGTTGTAATTACTAGAAATAAAATGAGTTAAAATCAGTACAAAATAATGGACATTCTAAACAAGGCTTATGCAAGAACAACATCTTCCCCATTACATTTGGTACAACTTAGGCTCCATCCAGTCCCAGGACAACGTAAGTCCTACAGTAGGACATGAAGGGCACACCAGGAGGGAGAAGCTTCTAGTTGTAGCTGGAACCTATGCTTCTCTTCTGAGAAGCCTGTTCAGGGGGTGCCCTCCTGTGTTCTTAGTAGCATCCAGCATCCGGAAGTCTTTAGTTTGTCAGGTCCCTCCTAATTGCCATTGTCATAAAAATAAACATAGTTACATAGATCCTACATGTTCATTGCATAGAGAGAAGTAGAAGACAAAGCACTCTGGGCAACTCTGCTCAGTATATTAAGAAATACAGACCAAAGGGTCTAACTTCACTGATTTCTGAAGGGATTTCTCTTGTTTTCCACGTGAAGAGTTTGAGGACACTTCTTTGACTCTAGTGGGGACCTCTTCACCACTCATTAGTGATGGAGACACTGAGGGACTCTTCTTTCATCTTACAATTCCTCTAGACAGGCCAAGTGACTTCTATTAGTGGATAAACTTAAACAAATATTGATGACAAGAATTGTGATTTAAATTCTATTCAATTTCATTCTAATGAGATTTCTCCTTAGAGACTCTGTGAAAATGAGTTCACATAAACAGAACATTGCAACAGTAGAGCCTTAAATATTGAACATAGATAATAATGCTATTATTTATGGAGGGACTTCCCTGGTGATCTAGTGGTTAAGACTTCGCCTTCCAATGCAGAAGTGTGAGTTCCATCCCTGCTCAGGGAGCAGAGATCCCACATGCCTTGATGCCAAAAAACCAAAACATAAGACAGAAGCCATGTTGTAATAAATTCAATAAAGACTTTAAAAATGGCCCATATCAAAAAGATCTTTAGAAGAGTGATATTAGTATATTATTATCTATTAAACTCTTGTTATAGACCGGGTCCCAGACTTGGGTTTTTACATACTATCATATTTAATATACACACAACACACTCATAAATCTTAGCAGGCAGCTTTCAATATCTTAATGGAGAAACTGAGGCTCATAGAGTTTAAGTAATCTTAATAGAGTCCTACAGCTCCTAATGTGAGCAGTTGGAGTTGAAAGATTTTTATACCCTTTGATTATATCCTTTGAGTACTTCATTAAAAAGATTTTTTTTCTGAGGAAAGTCCTTGAAAATATCCAAAATTTGGGGGACTGTGATACTTTGACATTAGCGGGTGGCTTTATAGTAAGTTGACAGAGTGGTCTTGCTGTTCCTCCTTGTTTAAGTTGTGGCAACAGATTCTTCTTAGAGCAGAGATGAGGAAAAATGTTCCAAGAGTCAGAATATTTGTAAACTGTAATTATTAAGCCATGCATTTGCTGTCATTGGTTCTAGTCATGGAACTAGATATTCCTTTAAAGAATTATTCTGCCAAAATTTGGGAACCTGGGGTTATCAGATAAGAACATAACTTATCTCAAAAGAATATTTTTAAGATAATCTTTTCTTTTCAAACACCTCAGAAATAATATGATGCTGGTATTAGGTTTCCCCATCAAAGTCAGTTTTACCGTCTTCAAAACTTAAAAGAGAGAATTTAAATTTCAAATTGTTTTCAAAAAATTTAAATTCCTGTAAGCACAGACTATTTTCTACATCACCTTTGCCAAATATTGCTTTTCCCCCCCAATATTGCGTTTGATTATGTCTTTTGAGTCTAATTTAGCTTCCTTAAAACAAAGATTTTTATTTGGTCACAGCTCAAGTATCAATTCTTTGCTTGAAACCAAGTAATATATGAGAATTACAGGAATACCGTCAAGTCCATCTCTACCCACGAACACCTAGATCTTTATATTCAGTGATTAATTATGTTTCATTCTTTGTCTTGTTTTAACATCTTCATTAATAGTGATGAGCTCTCCTTGGCAGATGGTTCTAAATATTCAACTTTTCCCCTGTAACTACATATTAAAATAATCTGCAATTTGCATTTATGCATTTACTATTACAGTGTTCGGGGAGAAGGCAATGGCACCCCACTCCAGTACTCTTGCCTGGAAAATCCCATGGGTGGAGAAGCCTGGTAGGCTGCAGTCCATGGGGTCGCTAAGAGTCAGACATGACTGAGCGACTTCACTTTCACTTTTCATTTTCATGCATTGGAGAAGGAAATGGCAACCCACTCCAGAATTCTTGCCTGGAGAATCCCAGGGACAGGGGAGCCTGGTGGGCTGCCGTCTATGGGGTCGCACGGAATCGGACACGACTGAAGTGACTTAGCAGCAGCAGCAGCATTACAGTGTTCGAGTTTAGGGACTGGCAAACTATGGTCCACAAATCTAACTTACCACCTGTATTTGTACAGCTCATAGAATTTTAAATTGAGTACTTAAGCAAAATTTTTGACTTTGCCTCTTGTCCCCCAAAGCCAAAAATATTTACTATCTGGAATTTTATGAAAAAGTTTGCTGATTCTCTCTTAATGACTGATAATTGTCTGCTTACAAACATGTCAAGTTCACATGAAGACTTGGCCTTGATAATGTAATTTGAGAAGACTCTCAAACAAAGAAAAGGTGTAGCATGGACTTCCCTGAGTTCTCAGATGCGACGTGTGGGATGTCTGGGTTGCCACCTGTCCCTTCATGCTGTGTGTGTCCTATGCAGGCCAACCTGGTGGTGCAGGAGAACCGCTACGTGTTGGCCATGCAGGATCTGCAGAAGGCCCAGGCTGAGCTGGACGACAAGCAAGCTGAACTGGACGTGGTGCAGGCTGAGTACGAGCAGGCCATGACCGAAAAGCAGGTGACTGTCCTCTGACACTGTGGTCAGCCCTTCGTTCCTTCCTGCTTTCTCTCTCTAAGGGTTTGATTTCCAGCGGGGATTCATTTAAGTGATGCACAATGCATACATACATACATGCACACACACGTATACGCACAGCACATGCGCCTTCATCAAGTCCTGGAGTTTGTTTCTAAAAGCAGACACCGAGGACCTTCGGTGAGAGGTCAGGATATTCCGCCAAAACAGAAGTCACTGCTGGAACATGGATGTTCTGGGTTTTCTTGTAAATTGTGATGAAAGCAGCATCTTGTGCAGCATTTTTGATATGTTTTTCAAATTACATCCTCCCACTTTATCTCATTTAGTCTTTAAACAATCTCTCAAGGTAGGCAGGGTAGATATTTTTATAGTATTGTCATTTTAAAGAAGGGAACTTAAGGGACTTCCGTGGTGGTCCAGTGGCTAAGACTTTGTGCTTCCAATACAAGGTACATGAGTTCAATCCCTGGTCAGGGAGTTAAGATCCCACATGGTGCAGCAAAAAAAATTAAAATGAAAATTTAAAAAAAAAAAAAAACAATAAGGAAAGGAACTTAGGTCTAGAAAGGACAAGAGAATGGTCCAGAATGACAAGAGAGATCTTGATCATCTGATGTCTTTTCGGGCCTCTCTGCTGGACCAATCTGATCACATGGCTGTGTCCCAGTCACAGAGACCACCCACAACCTTCTCAACCTCTGAGTGTTTTGCAACTTTAGCACTCTTCAAAATCAAGGTTTGTATATTTCCTCTCCACTGAGCAGCAAGCTCTTTCATTGATTTATACTAACTCTAGTTCCACTGGGGCCTCCTTCATTCTGGAAATCAAGGCAGATGTAACATAAACCTAATGTAGCTTAAGCTTCATTTTCCCTCACTTGCACAGGCCCCATAAATGCTGAGTTTACTGGGAGCCATGGAGAGGTCTATGGGGAGAGTATTTTATTTAGATAAAATACCTGGAGATCCTAGGGGAAAGGAACCCGAATTCTTCACCATCAGGACTTTGTAGTGCTTTTTCCCTGCTGATTCTCATTACATGTTCACTTGGTTGTTTTGTATTTGCAGTAATTCTTTAATGCTTTTCTTAAAGTGATCCCTAGATTATGTAAGCATCTGTCCTCACAAAATCTCTATCTGCCTCCGATAAAGCCTGCATTTGGAAAACAAGATCTAGATTCTCTCTGTGCTTTCCTTGATGATTTATTTTAGAACCTTTGCTGCTTCTCAGTTGTCACGTGGCTGGGTTGAGATTCCTGCTCTGTTGGTCTGTCCCTTTACAGGGTCCCAATGAGCAAATTTAGATAAACATCAGTTGCACAATATGCAAGATGTATAGTATTCTCTGTTAAAGATAAGTCTTCTGAAAGCAAAATAAGAGCTTTATAGAAATTTTGGAGAAGTAATTATGTATCATCATTTGGATTTATTACTTATGGTCTATGGAATTCACTTATAATATCAAGAGAAAATTCACTTTGCAGTTTGAAAGTCTACTTTAGAAACTATGAGGAAGGCCTGTTAATTTCTACCATTTGGACACTCACATTGGGAAGTNGCTACATATAGTAAACATATTTTACAGCCTCATTTTATTATCTTTCAGTTTTAACAATTTTGCATTAGTTCACTCAAGCTCTTTTGTTTTCGAGTATCTGCTATTTGTTAGGTAAGCAATTATAAAGACTATGTAAGTACAGCTACTATAAAGGTATGGCTCTAACTTAAAAAATTGAATTTCAACAAATGTCATGTATTTTTCATTAAGAAAACAAAATCTGGCCGTGTGCTGGCCTGGCGTGATGTTGACCTTTAGTCATGGTGTTGTTGCTTCTTCCTTCATGGGGCTCCATGAGAGTCCAGGGTTACAGACTACAGGTAGGCAAGGGAGGGTTTCAAGTCTGCGGTTCATGGTCACGACTGGTGACCACATTACCCAGGTGTGCAGTCCCTGGAGGAGTGTGTGTCCTGCTGCTCTGTGCACTGGGCAGGGCTTTGTGGAGGGATCTGGTCACATTCTAGGGCATTGGGAGAGGGCCAGGAGTACTACCCACGGAAGCCAAGGAATTCTGCACCCTCCCCCAGCCAGGTGCAGAGGGAAAATTCACTTCTCACTCCTGTCTGCTCCCATCCCTCATTTCCCAATCCCCCCTGAGGAGCCTGGGCTTCCAGAAAACAACAGCTGGGAAGGGAGAGGTTGGCCAGTTTATATTCAGCCACACAGAAGTGGGGATGGGGAACTTAGGGAGGATAACTTAATATTAAAATTATCTTTCACATGAAAAGTTTGTTTCAAAGGTAGGCAGATATAAATAAGGGCTGTTCTGGTGGCTCAGTGATAAAGAACCCACCTGCCTAATGCAGGAGATGTGGGTTTGATCCCTGATTCAGGAAGATCCCCTGGTGGAGGGCATGGCACCCCACGCTAGTATTCTTGCCTGGAGAACCCCATGGACAGAGGAGCCTGGAGGGCTACAGTCCATAGGGTTGCAAACAGTCAGACACAACTGAGAGACTAAACAGCAATAATAAGAAAACAATGATGTCGTATGATACTTGCAGCTGATATCTTTCTTTTTGGGGAGATACAAACAAATATGGATGGTGTACAGGTGTGGGTGCACCTCTCAGCTGGGCTTTTGGGTTTTCTGCATTAACTCTAGCGGGAAGGAAATCTGAGTAGACTAGAACAAACTGGAACAAGTATCTTGTTTCTGAAAAACACTGTATTATGCTATTGTTACAAAAGCAATTTGTGTTTCTTTATAGAAAATACACATAGGTAACCCCGGTGATAAAGCCTAAAAATATTTTGCTCTCTATCATTTTGTATCTACACATATGCCTGATTTACATATATTTTAAATTCATGTAAAACTGTAACAGATCATTCAGTACATACTGCTTTATAAATGAAATTTAACTAATGATTGTTTTTCATGATTATATTTTAATGGCTTCTTATTCACAATGTACCATAAAGTATGTAAATAATCCCCTATTATTAGACATTTAGCATATGTGTATGCCATAAATATTATATAAATATGTGTGAATATTACCTGAGCTCCCGGTGACTTGTCATATAGGTAAATCTTTAACCATATCCATTATTGTTTCATAAGTATACATTTTTACAGGTAGAATTAACAGCTGTCTCTTCAATATTGAGAAACTGAACCATTTGCTTTTTTTCCCCTTAAAATCTTTTTAAAGAATTTTTACAGTGTTGTGTTGGTTTCTGCCATTCAACATCGCAAATCAGCCATAATTACATATACTGAGCCATTTGTTTTTAAGAACAAAGCTCTGAGTGGCAACAGTCTGTGGTCGTGCTGTGTAGTCACTTCAGTTGTTTCTGACTCTTCTGGACCCCCATGGACTGTAGCCCATCAGGCTCCTCTGTCCATAGGATTTTCTAGGCAGGAATACTGGAGTGGGGTGCTGTTTCCTTTTCCCGGGGATCCTCCTGACCCAGGGATGGAACTCAGGTCTCCTGTTTGGCAGCGGACTTTTTACCACTGAGCCCCCTGGGAAGCCCAACAGTTTGTGGAAGTCTAGTTAGAAGTCTTTTATTGACGCAAGAGCAACAGGTAGGGGCCTGCTGAGTTAATGCGGCTGGAATTTGTGAATGAGCTTCAGAACTCCACAACATGAAGAAAATCTAGTGTTTTACCTGAAATCAAAGGAGATATGGAGTTAGACAAAGCAATAGTGATGCTAGAACTTTAACATGAGAACTATCATTTCTCATTTTAAAGTAAGGATATGCATGTCTTTACATTTTGTTGTGCTCTGTGATATTAGCATGTATGCTTATATTTTATTTATAATTTTTGATAGGAAAATCATCAATGAGGCAAATTTTCATTATATCTCAGTTTGTGAAAATCTGGGGAGGGTCTGTTCATTGGCTCAGGACCCCTCCTGAGGAATCCCTCTATGTTCCATAAATAGGGCTGAACACAGGCTGGACTGACCAAGACACATAGAAATGGAAATTAATGCTTCCTGTGAAATAAATGGCTCACGTTTCTCACAAAGGCGTATAACATATAATGTTTTAGAATTATGTTTTTGAGCTGCAGGCTCTATTTTTCTGAAAAAAGGCTTTCTTCTGGTTTAGACCTTGCTTGAAGATGCAGAGAGGTGCAGACATAAGATGCAGGCTGCTTCGGCACTGATCGGAGGCTTGGCAGGAGAAAAAGAAAGATGGACAGAGCAAAGTAAAGAGTTTGCTGCACAAACTAAAAGACTTGTAGGTATGTAAATCCCTTTATTAGCTTCCCAGGTGGCTCAGCAGTAAAGAATCCACCTTCGATGCAGGAGACTCAGCTTTGATCCCTGGGTTGGGAAGATCCCTTCAAGGAAGAAATGACAACCCACTCCACTGTTCTTGCCTGAAGAATTCCATGGGCAGAGGAGCCTGGCAGGCTACAGTCTGTGGAGTTGCAGAGTTGGACAGGACTGAGTGATTAAGCACACACACAAATCCCTTTATTAATGAGATTATGTGTTGACTGTGATAGCTTTAATCAGAATATACACCAACACTCCATTACTTCAAATTCCTCTGTGTGTGTGCGCGCACCCAGCTGTTTCAAAAGGATGAATACTGGTCTGGCATTTAGACAACCTGTCTTAGATAATGTGTTAGTCACTCAGTCATGTCCGACTCTTTACAACTCCATGGACTGTAACCCATCAGGCTCCTCTGTCCATGAAATTCTCTAGGCAAGAATACTATGGGTTGCCATTTCCTTCTCCAGGGGACTCTTCCTCACTCAGGGACTGAACCTGAGCCTCCTGCGTTGCAGGCAGATTCTTTACTCTCTGAGCCACCAGGGAGGCCCATTAAACTCTTATTATCAGGTCATTTTTGAATTCTCCTATGAGTGAATGACCATATAAATCAAGGTCATTTAGAACGGAGGCTGTGTCTTCTGAGGTTAGAAGTCATCCTCTCATATTCAGTAAGATCAACACAATCCAGTGCTTGACTATCAGCAGTTATTACTTGTGGGCCATGTGGACTCTTTTCACAGTGAACTGAACTACTGCTTATTCACAAGACACAGCAACTTGTGGTTACAATTTGGTTTCTGAAATTTAATTCAAAAGAATGATTGTCTTTTTTCTTTTTTTTTTGCCACTTCTTATGTTCTGCAGATGGAGAAGGAAATGGCAACCCACTCCAGTACTCTTGCCTGGAAAATCCCATGGATGGAGGAGCCTGCTAGGCTTCAGTCCACAGGGTCGCAAAGAGTCGGACACAACTGAGCGAAGAATTACAAGGCTGTTCATAAAGTGTTTCAGTGATGTTTTGTTTTTTTTTTTGTTTTAGGGGATGTGTTGTTGGCTACAGCTTTTCTATCTTATTCTGGTCCCTTTAATCAAGAATTTCGCAATCTGCTATTAAATGACTGGCAGAAGGAAATGAAAGCCCGGGAAATTCCATTCGGAGACAATCTAAACCTCAATGAGATGTTGATTGATGCTCCTACCATTAGTGAGTGGAACCTCCAAGGCCTGCCCAATGATGACCTGTCTGTTCAGAATGGAATTATTGTCACAAAAGCATCTCGCTATCCTTTGCTAATTGACCCACAGACTCAAGGCAAGATCTGGATTAAAAATAAAGAAAACCAGAATGAACTCCAGGTAATCTTTGTTTGAATATAAATGGGCTTCCCAGGTGGCTCATAACCTAAAGAATCTGCCTGCAATGCAGGAGACCCAGATCGAACCCTGGGTTGGGAAGATCCCCTGCAGGAGGGCAGGGCAACCCACTCCAGTATTCTTGCCTGGAGAGTCCCATGGACAGCAGAGCCTGGTGGGCTACAGTCCATTGAGTCACAAGAGTCGGGCATAACTGAGCTACTAAGCACACACATGAAACGTGCTATTAATCAGTTTTATTACCCCAGATCAACAGTATCTGAGAATATTTCATATTTAAAAATAATTTTGTTATTAATATTTAGATATTAACATTTATAAAACTGTCTAAAAATTGCATTATTTGGATTCTTATTTATCTCTCCTAATGCTGTCCATCAAAGTGTTCAGACTCCCTTCTGTTAGGGCCTAAGGCTCTCCTTGATAAACAGAGCAGGACAGAGCTATGTCACACTAGGTGTGTGGCAAATAAAGACACTTTATAGTTATTCCATGATTATTTGTCACAAATGTGGTGGTAGGGGGGAAAGGCAGTATTGTCACACAGAGCTTATACCTGCTTCCTAGTAAAAGGAAATGATGCAGTCAAATGCTCTGGAGATTTTTTAGAAAACTGAAAATAGAGCTACCATATGATCCTACAATCCCACTCCTGGGCATATATCTGGGGAAAACCATAATTCAAAAAGATACATACATTCCAGTGCTTATAGCAGCACTACTTGCAATAGCCCAGACATGGAAGCAACCTAAATGTCCATTGATGGAGGAATGGATAAAGAAGATACAGTATATTTGTACAATGGAATATTACTCAGCCATACCAAAGAATGAAGTAGTATCTTTCACAGCAACAGGGATGGACCTAGAGATTATCACACAAAGTGAAGTAAGCTGCTGCTGCTAAGTCGCTTCAGTCGTGTCTGACTCTATGCGACCCCACAGACGGCAGCCCACCGGGCTCCTCCATCCACGGGATTTTCCAGGCAAGAGTACCGGAGTGGGGTGCCATTGCCTTCTCCAGAAGTAAGCTAGACAAAGACAAATATTATATGTCACTTATAAGTATTAGTAGAATCTAAAAAATGATATAAACAAATTTATATACAAAACATAAATAGAGCCACAGACATAGAAAACAAACTTACGGTTACCAAAGGGGAAAGGTGATGGAGGAGGGATAAATCAGAAGTTTAGGATTAACATAAACACACTACTATATATAAAATAGATAACCAACAAGGACCTCCTGTGTAGTACAGGGAACTTTTTCTATATTTTGTAATAGTCTGAAAAAAATATTTACAACTGAATCACTTTGCTGTACACCTGAAACTAACACAATATTGTAAATCAACTCTTAGTGCCTTTTAGTGCCGTGTGCTCATTTGTGTCCGACTCTTTACGACCTCATGGACTATAGCCCACCAGGCTCTTCTGTCCGTGGAGTTTTCCAGGCAAGAATACTGGAGAGTGGCTTGCCATTTCCTCTGCTAGGGGATCTTCTCAACCCAGGGATTGAAGCTGTGTCTTCTGTGTCTCCTGCACTGCAGGCAGATTCTTTACCCACTGAGCCCCTTCAATTAAATGAATGCTGCTAAGTCACTGCAGTCGTGTCCGACTCTGTGTGACCCCATAGACGGCAGCCCACCAGGCTCCCCAGTCCCTGGGAGTCTCCAGGCAAGAACACTGGAGTGGGTTGCCATTTCCTTCTCCAATGCATGAAAGTGAAAAGAGAAAGTGAAGTCGCTCAGTTGTGTCCGACTCTTAGTGACCCCATGGACTGCAGCCTACCAGGCTTCTCTGTCCATGGGATTTTCCAGGCAAGAGTACTGGAGTGGGGTGCCATTGCCTTCTCCGAAAAATAAGGAAATGATGATTTGCTAAGCTGAAGAATGTGATCTTGTTTCCAGATCACATCTCTAAATCACAAGTACTTCAGAAACCACCTGGAGTGCAGTCTTTCTCTCGGAAGACCCTTGCTTATCGAAGATGTTGGGGAGGAACTAGATCCAGCCCTGGATAATGTTTTGGAGAGAAACTTCATTAAGACTGGGTCTACGTTTAAGGTAGGTTAAGCCTGCCAATGACAGTGTGCAGAGCAATTTCCATGAGGCCAGGTCAGTGTGACAGAGGTCACAGTTTCTCATAAAACATCAACTCAGATTCAAGTCTAGGGCAGGAGGCATTTGCTTTTCTCTTCCACACTTCCTGAGTTGGGATCAAGAGTAGCCTTTATAGGAACATCTACTTCACTTGTATCATAAAGCCCGACTCCATTCTGATGTTAGACTTTGCATGGCTTTCAAGCCCCATCATGCCCCCTCCCCTGTCATCCCAAATCTGGGCAAAGATGATGAGAAAACGTGGCGCTGCTCTCTTTTGGTGAAAGGGAAAGTCACTGTTTTCAGTAACTGGAAAGTGCATAGAATCTATATAGTCCATGGAATTCTCCAGGCCAGAATGCTGGAGTGGGTAGCCTTTCTCTTCTCCAGGGGATCTTCCCAACCCAGGGATTGAACCCAGGTCTCCCACATTGCAGGTGAATTCTTCGCCAGCTGATCCACAGTGGGAAATCCAAACCATGCAACTCCCTGTTCATGCCCATATCTGGGAAGCCTCATCCTAGTTGCATCCCGTGATCTCCGTAAAACTCTAAAACAGCTGCCCCTCTCTGCTCTCTCAAGTGATTTTTCTTTGGACCTGTTTGGTAGCCTATCCTGAATCTCAAGAAATTCTCATGTGAATAATAAACCTTTTCATAACATGATTGATGTCATCAGTCTTGACTTCTGAACCAGATTTTGGTTGGGGAATCCATTTCACTTCTGCAGTGTGATCACAACAATTTTGGTGATAAATGCTATGTGCCTGTGTACTCAGTTGCTTCAGTCTTGTCTGACTCTTTGCAACCCCGTGGACTGTAGCCCGCCAGGCTCCTCTGTCCATGGGATTCTCCAGGCAAGAATACTGGAATGGGTTGCCATGCCTTCCTCCAGGGGATCTTTCCAACCCAGGGATCAAACCATGTCACCTGTGGCTCCTGCATGGCAGACAGATTCTTTACTGCTGAGCCTCCACAGAAGCCCATGGGATAAATTCAGTATTTATTTATTTATAGTTTTATTAATTTGTTTATTTGTGGCTGGACTGGATCCTCGTTGCTGCCTGGGCTTTGCTCTCAGTGTGGCGGGTGGGGGCTGCTCCCTAGCTGCGGTGCACGGACTCCTCATTGTGGTGGCTTATCTTGTTGCAGAGTGTGGGCTTTAGGGTGCTCAGGCTTCAGTAATTGTGACATGTGGCCTTTGCAGTTGCAGTCCTCGGGCTCTAGAGCACAAGTTCTATAGTTGTGGCACGTGGACTTAGTTACTCCTTGGCATGTGGGGTCTTCCTGGATCAAGGATCCAACCTGTGTCTCCAGCATTGTCAGGTGGATTCTTTACCACTTGAGCCATCATCAGGGAAGCCCCAAATTCTTTTTTTATTGGATGATGTATGTTGGATAGCATCACTAACTCAATGGACATGAGTTTGAGCAGGATCCAGGATATGGTGAAGGACAGGGAAGCCTGGTGTGCTGCAATCCATGGGGTCACAAAGAGTCGGACATGACTGAGCAACTGAACAACAACCAAAAAATGTTGGATAACTTCCTTCCCTCCCTCCTCCCCCGCTCCTTCCCTCTCTTTCTCCCTTCCTCCTTCCTTTCTTACTTTTGTCCTTCTTTCTTTTCATCCTAGTGGCCTGAAGCCCTCTGAATGCCTAATGAACATTTCTTTTTAAGTATACACATGATCTCCAGGTGTATAGTGGTTTAAAGCAATACTAGATTCTAAGCAAAAAACACACAGTAAGGTGTATCTGGGTTTTATGACTTTTAACTTTCTTTTTATAACAAAGGTGAAAGTCGGTGACAAAGAGATAGATGTGATGGATGGCTTCAGACTCTACATCACCACCAAGCTGCCCAATCCAGCCTATACCCCTGAAATAAGTGCTCGGACCTCCATCATCGACTTCACGGTCACTATGAAAGGTCTAGAGGACCAGTTACTGGGGAGAGTCATTCTCACGGAGAAGCAGGTAAGTAAAGTACACAACCCCACCAGGGCTTCCCTGGTGGCTTAGATGGTAAAGAAGCTGCCTGCAATGTGGGAAACGTGAGTTTGATCCCTGGGTTGGGAAGATCCCCTGGAGGAGGGCATGGTAACTCACTCCAGTAGTCTTGCCTGGAGAATCCCCACGGACAAGAGGAGCCTGGTGGGCTATAGTCCACGGGGTCACAAAGAGTCTGACATGACTGAGCAGCTGAACACAACACAAAGTGTGGCCCTCACCCTTTCTGCATTGCATTGTGATTCTTTCATTGACAAAAATAAGATAATGAACATTGTGATGGGATTGAGTTCCCCCTTTTAATTCCTGTGTTTCTTCCATTATTCATTTTCAAGTGTCTTTAATAACAACTAACCAATTATCTATCCAGTACATTGCATCTGTATCACATAAATAACAGATATCATCAGCTGATTTTATATAGGGGAATGATGTAACTATGAGAATTTCTGTCTCATTTTCAGCATCATGGTTCTGGTTTTACACTCCTTAAATTTTCTGAAGTTTGTTCTGTTCCTAGTTCTAGTCACCTGTTGAGTTTTAGCTTTCTAGTATATGTCTGGGGTTTCCCAGGTGGCACAGTGGTAAAGAATCCATCTGCTGATGCAGGAGATACAGGTTTGATCCCTGGGTCAGGAAGATCCCCTGGAGAAAGAAAGGGTAACCCACTCCAGTATTCTTGCCTGGAGAATTCCATGGACAGAGGAGTCTCGAGGGCTGCAGTCCACACGGTTGCAAAGAATCAGGCATGACTGACTACACACACACACATGTACACACACAGTATACATCTAAGTTTTTCATTTGATTCATTATTATGCTTTTGGAATAAAAAATTGGAACATTGCACCCAGATAGCACAGCATTGCCAATTCTTATTTGTTATCCAAGAGTGCTTGCTGTATCTTTCAAGAAGACAAGTTTGTTATGCTAGATTTCACTGTGGAACTTGTGAAGGCTACTGGCTTCGTTTCGCTCTAAGCATAATTCTGTCTGTTTTCTCTCAATGAGAAATGGCCAACAATTTATAAACTTCCTTATTCTAAATCAGCATTTTCTCCAGGGAACATTTGAGCTGTAAGGAAAGAAATCTGGAGGGTTTTAGTGGGACTCTGTCGATGAAGCTGTGTGAACTCTGAAAGTTGCTATTGATTTTCTTCTTGAGTTAGATATCCAAGAGGGGTTCAGTTTAATTTATGCCCCCAATCCACACTGACCTAAAGATTTATTTAGGTTAAAACTATTGGCAAAATCTTTGGAATCTGCCCCTCCCTTTCTTTATTACCTCTTCTCTATGTCATACCATGCGTGCTCTTCTGAGCCCTTCCTTGCATTTATATTCTCTCTCTCTCCTTCCCCTCTTCCTTTTCTGTGAATCTTCTCTATTTATTTAAAAAATTCATGGTGGCTCAGACAGTAAGCAATCCACCTTCAATGCAGGAGAACCAAGGTTCAATCCCTGGGTTGGAAAGATCCCCTGAAGGAGGAAATGGTAACCCACTCCAGTATTCTAGCCTGGGAAATCCACGGACAGAGGCATCTGGTTGGCTACAGTCAAATGCTGCCACAAAGAATCAGATGCAACTGAGTGACTTAACACTTTGAATTTCACTTTTCTGTTTATTTTTAATTTACGGTATACAGATCATAGAGTTATATAGTTGGAAGTTGCATTAAGAGGATTTAATCCAGTTTCATCCATTCACATGGTTGGTGACCTCCATGTGGTAGGAACTGATGCTCGAGTTCCTACCACAGACTGGAATAACAGCCTTCCAAATATGTACTTGTTTATTTTTGGAGTCTCAGTCGAGATGGTTGAAGAAGTTCAGTGCTGATGCAGCCTCACTTCAGAAAGGACTAGGATTCTTAATCAACAACAAGGCCTGTGGAGCCTAGACATCCTTGAGGGTCTTCAGGATAATATCCATCACCTGTATCTGTCTGTCTGTCTGTCTGTCTGTCTATCTGCTTACTACCTACCTCTCTTCCTTCCTTCCTCCCATTCTTTCTTATTTCCGTTCTTTCTTCCTTCCTTTAATTTTTATTGGAGTATAGTTGCTTTACAGGCTTCCCTGGTGGCTCAGTGGTAAAGAATCCATCTGTCCATGAAGGAGATGTGGGTTCAGTCCTTGGGTCAGGAAGATGCCCTGGAGAGGGAAATGGCAACCCACTCCAGCATTCTTGCCTGGGGAATTCTGTGGACAGAGGAGCTTGGCGGGCTACAGTCCATGGGGTTGCAAAACACTCAGATATGACTTAGCAACTAAACAACAACACAAGAGTTGCTCTACAGTATACCTTTTGCTGTACAGCAAAGTGAATCAGCTATGTATATGCATATACGTATACATGGACTTCCCAGGTATGCAAGAGACGTGGGTTCAATCCTTGAGTCAGGGAAGATCCTCTGGAGTAGGAAATGGCAACCAACTCTAGTATTCTTGCCTGGAAAATTCCATGGACAGAGAAGCCTGGTGGACTACAGTCGGAAAGAGTTGGACATGACTGAGCAACTGAGCACATATATACACAAACATATACATGTATCCCCTCCTTTTTGGATTCCCTTCCCATTCAGGTCCCCACAGAGCACTGAGCAGAGTGCCCTGTGTTCTGTAGTAGGTTCTTGTTAGGTGTCTGTTTTATATACAGGCTCTACTTTTACCTGTGGTGTTGGGTTCAGGGAGATAAGGGTCTTTGATGGCACTTTGAATAATATCCTTGTCCTCAACTTTCTTTCTGTTCAGCTGAGATGAATGCGGTCTCCTTGGGAAAAAAATAATTTGGTTTCCCAGATTTTTAGTTGCAACAAAACAACTCCAGGACTGAGTCGTTAATTGTTGCAGCAGAGGTTTAAAATGAAATAAAGAGTACTTTAAGCTCATTGGAAGACTTTGAACAGTCTTGGAAAGCCAGTAAGGATCCCAGGCTAGACTTTTCCTTACTTCCTGGGGAAGCTGTGTGTCTTGACACTTCATTCTCTTGCCATCATCTCATTATCAGAATTCATTCCAGGCTCACAGTAAATGATTCTTATAGAAGTGTGGTCAGGATAATGTGACACTCTGTTATAATAACAGAGGGCCATCTTACCCTGAACCACATTATAATACAATGTGTAATCTCTGTTTTCTTTTCTCTAAAGTCTTATGCAAGAAGTGAGGTTCATTGTTGCTATCGTTCAGTCACTCAGCTGTGTCCAAATCTTTGTGACCCTGTGGACTGCAGCATGCCAGGCTTCCCTGTCCTTCACTAACTCCTGGAGTTTCCTCAGACTCATAATCCATTGAGTCAGTGATGCCATCCAACCATCTCATCCTCTGTTGCCCCCATCTCCTCTTGCCTTGAACCTTTCCCAGCATCAGAGTGTTTTCCAATGAGCCATCTCTTTGCATCAGGTGGCCACAGAATACTTCAGCATCAGTCCTTCCAGTGAATATTCATGGTTGATTTCCTTTAGATTGACCGGTTTGATCTTCTTGCTGTCCACGGGACTCTCAAGAGTCTTCTACAGCACCACAGCTGGAAAGCATCAGTTCTTCAGCTCTGAACTGCTGGACTTAATTGTGCTGGGTTTTAAGTAGTCTGCTTTCTGCCCAAAGCCTTTCCTCTTGCAGCATCTGTTCTGCCCACTGTGCCCCTGAATCTGCTCACTCTGCTAAATCTTTGCAGCCTGGGCAAGTGGGTCTAAGTTGATCTCTGGTACTTTCAGGGAATTTTTTTGTCATCTGGTGACTTAGTTGATAACAGCTTATGTCTGTGACAGTTTAAATTATTTCTTTGACTTTAGCAACAATGCAGTCTCTCTTACAGTGATCACTTTTTGAGTGATTGTAAAAATATCAATATTAAATGCTATTGAGCCAAGGAGGGGGCTATTGGAAGTTAAGAAAATCCCATAGCTATGAGGTTGATGTTGGAAAGCATCTAAGAAATTCCCTAAATGTGGGGAAACATTGAAACCAGTGGTACACTTCTTCAGTCAGAATGAGTTATGCCTTCACTGCTCTGTTGATCCTTCTGGTGAAAGGAGGCTTGGAACAGTAACTTAGGATGCAAGGGAAAGGCCACTTGTCTTTGAGTCCATAAATTCACCAGCTGTCCAGTGTTCTGGGAATACAGGCAGTGAAGAGGAGCCTTATTATCATGCAGGATCTGGTCTCACGAATGCTCCGCTGCCCAGCCTGTCAGACCCTCAGGTTTGTTTACCTAAAAAACAAATGGAAACCATAGAGCATATGAATGGAAGGAAGGCATATTTTTAACCAACTTTATAATTTTCTCTGTGCTTCGAGGCAGTCTTTTTAAATGCATGGGTTGTCCAAATTCACATCAAAGTCCTGTATAATTGTTGATTTGATGTTGTTCTTGTGAGTAGATATAGACAGCTTCCTGTTGTCACCAGAAGGTGATGTATCGAGACCTTTTTAAACAGGCAGCAAACCAGTAGCCCTCCAGAAACTTTCCTTTAAAGAAACCCATTCTCTTAGGGTCTCTCTCATCTTGATCCTAGAAAATAAGACAGAAACTCAAAGAGAGCTATATACTTCTAGGAGAGAAATATTCATATCAGTTAACAACCTCCACTGGTCATACAATGCAAAGCCTCAAGGGTCATCATTGTTCAGAATTTCAGAGGAGCAAACAGGTGTGTGATTTAATTCTTTTGGAGGTAGAAGGACCTGAATTTGGTGGAACTGACATGAAAAATAACTTAATAAAGACACTGGATAGACATTGTTATCACCAGCTCATTTGGTGGAGAAACAAATAAATCTGAGTTCAGTAGTTTAACTTTTCATTTTAATTACCAGTGCAAGGTACAGAGAGAAGAATCTTTGGGAATGAAAGCCTGAGTGATACCTTAAAATGAGAACTGTGGAAGGCTGCCATCTATTTCATTTGATTGTTTCTAAAACTCTGGTGATAGATGAATTTTATGTCCACAAAGAATTTATGTTTTCATTTGTATCTTCATTGAGCCACTCAATTAAAAAAAGTTTATTTATTTATTATTTTTGGCAGCGCTGGATCTTTGTTGCTGCGTGGCTCTTCTCTAGTTGCTTCAGGTGGGGGCTGCTCTCTAGTTGTGGTGCTCGGGCTTCCCACTTTGATGGCTTCTCTTGATGTGGAACACGGGCTCTAGGGCACATGGGTTTCCATTGTTGCGGTGTGTGGGGTCTGTAGTTTAGCTCCTGGGCTCTGGAGCGCAGGCTCAATAGTTTTGGCGCATGGACCTAGTTGCTGCACGGCATGTGGGATCTTCTTGAGTCAGGGATTTGAACCTGTGTCTCCTGCATCGACAGTCAGATTCTTTACAACTGAGCCACCAGGGAAGCCCGTGAGCCACTTAAGTTTTGATCAATTAATTAATTAAGAGTACATTTCCTGGACTTGCCCTGAATCGCTACCATACTTTCTTACTCAATTTGGGAATCCTTTTCACATGATCACAGTTTACATAACATTTTTTGTTGTAGCCTTAATATAAAGAATACATCCTCTGGAGAAGGGAATCTTCCTGATTCAGGGATTGGGCTCAGGTCTCCTGCATTGCACGTAGTTTCTTTACCATTTGAGCCACCTGGGAAGCCCTTAACATAAAGAATACATAACACAAATGTTTACTATTCTGTGTGTGTGTGTGTGTGTGTGTGTGTGTCTGTCTGTCTGTTTGTGTGTTAAGAGATAATCCCTTTTTGGGAAAAATGCTTATAGACAAAATTATTTTGCTTAATTCTCCCCTACACATTAATTTGAAGAAGAACAGTATTTGGAAATAAAGTTGTAGTTCAACAGAACTGTGTTTACATCAATCCTACAAATGAAAATATGCCTAAAACTTTATCCCAAAGTAGGTTTTCCATTTAAAAATCTCATGGAAAGCAAATAGCAATTGTTCTGTTTTCTTTCAGAGATATCTTTCTTTGTCCTCTGACTATTGCTCTAGTCTAATGTTTGGCAACTGGGGTGGTATGTAGTGAATAGTTTGCTTTTTAATTTCAAATATTACTTTAGGTTGTAGTATTTACTTTAAAGTAGATTATTTCCTCAGTATCGAACTATGGGGGAAATGTACTTCTTAGCCTTATTTTTATCCTTTGGGAATATAAGCATTACTTTAATTGACAATTTTATTTAATTAGTGTTGTTAATGATATTAAATAGAACACAACCATCTCAATAACATCCAAACTTTTACTTAACTCTTTAAAATCAGGGATGGAGTAATTTTGTACCTTATTGTATGCATTACTAATAACTGTGTTTATTAATAATGGTTTTCATAAGCAACATGGAGCATAATTTTAGTCTCAATCCCATAGTTCTCAAGGGAAGATGAGATTGGAAATGTAGATTGTAACAGGTTTTATAAACTATGTTGAAAATTTTGGACCTTTTCAAATAGTAAAGGGAAATCCCTCAACGACTTGGGGCAGAAAATGGGGTAATAACAGCAAAAGGTCAGCAGGGAGACCAGTCAGGTTAGAGCAGTCCCCTAAGCAAAAATTAAAACCTAAATTATGGCAATTGCTGTGTAATTGGGAAAAAATGGGCAGAAGAAAAATTACTTTGTAGGAAGACTCAATACGGGTTGGTGTGGTTTTGGGATTTGATTGCCCATGGTTTATCTCCAGCAGACATGAATACGTGAATCCTTAGCATTATAAGCAGAGGATTAGAATGTTCTCCGTTTTAAAATCCCCTTTTCAACTACTTTACTATGCTTTTATGATATGTGACTTCTGCAAGTGTGATTTATTTTATATCGAATTTTATTTTTCAAACTACTGATTTCCAAATAAATGTCATAGGGCATCTGAAAAATCCATGCTGGAAACGGATCAAGGAAGAGGGTGGAGGGTAAGAGACATATTCTGAGCAGCTGTTATGATCCAGGCACTGGTTTCAGCTACCCTGCAGATGATGCCGCACAATCTCTCTCTGAGCTGATTTATGTGCATTTTGCAGATGAAGAAACTGAGGCATATAGACTTATGTAACATGGTGACGGTCATGCAGTTAGTAAATCCTGGGAGTTAGAACTGAAACAAGTCTTATGATGTCAAAATCCTCACTCTTCCCACTGCTTTGGTTTCCTTTTCTTACCTGTCTTCAGGTGAGGACTTTTAGAGTCCTCTAGGGACTTACCTCTAGAGCCCTTACCTCTAGGGACTCAGAAACAATAATGAGAGTACATAAAATTTAGGAATATGGCAATAATAATATTTGAATTATTTCCATTTAATTTTATTATCACTTTATTTCCTAGTGTAACCATATTGCGAGTGCATTTATTGTAACTGTTTATGGAAATGATTTTTATAGTAGTTGTTAAACATCACTTGTTTGTACTAATTTCTACAGAAGCTCAAATCTGAGATTCTTATCTAGTGAATAAATGAATTAAAATGACCGGTAAGAGAGCTTTCAAATGTAACCAAATAGCACATGGAAGCAAAGATAAGTCTTAATTGCATTGCTATATCTCAAAGAATTAAGAATTGATACAAGTTTGTTTAGTTAAGGAGCATTTGTTTTGCTTAAGAAGAGAATTTTTCTTTTCTAGAATGTTCTAGACCTAACTCACTGTGCTTAGAGCATGAGTTGGGAGTCTGGTAGGGCCCCATCCACCTAATTGTTTAACCAATGGTGAATAACTAGCTAGACTGTAGAGGCCAGTGCTCTTTGCTCTTTGTCTGTATGCAATTTTTTTATTGGACCTTTATTTGTAACTTTATGGTTTTTGTTACAAAGGCAGAATTTTCATGTCTGTATTTCTGGTACTAAGACATGACTAGATTTTCTGGTACACTAACATGTTTCAGTTTATCAGTTTGAAAAGGAATAGAGTGATTAATCATTCACTCTGCAGTATTGAGAGCCGACCATATACCAGCATTGTACTAAGAGTTGGAGAATGTGTCAATGAACTAAAAATCCTTGGAGCATAATTATTAAGTAAATTGTGTGTTATATTAGAAAGTAAATAATCATGTCATTAGTGAATAGTCTCATTATGTTTTATATGTTTTCATATGATTCATCACTGTGTATAACTTTAGCTTTCTAGTTTTCTAGGTAGGGCTGCCCTCACAGCTCAGTTGGTAAATCATCTGCCTGCAATGCAGGAGACCAGGGTTGGGAAGATCCCCTGGAGAAGGAAATGGCAACCCACTCTAGTATTCTTGCCTGGAGAATCCCATAGACAGGGGAGCCTGACAGGCTATAGTCCATGGGATCGCAAGAGTTGGACATGACTTAGCGACTAAACCACCACCTAAACCAGGTAGGATATAGAATCTACAAAACCTGCTGAGTCATTCTAGAATACCTAATTGAGTATGGATCTTTCTGAAGCCACTCTGTCAACGTGAGCTTGTTACCACATGCCTGGTTCAGTTCAGCTCAGTTCAGTCGCTAAGTCGTGTCTGACTCTTTCGACCCCATGAATCACAGCTCGCCAGGCCTCCCTGTTCATCACCATCTCCCGGAGTTCACTCAAACTCATGTCCAGCGAGTCAGTGATGCCATCCAGCCATCTCATCCTCGGTCACACCCTTCTCCTCCTGCCCCCAATCCCTCCCAGCATCAGAGTCTTTTCCAATGAGTCAACTCTTCCCATGAGGTGGCTAAAGTACTAGAGTTTCAGCTTCAGCATCATTCCTTCCAAAGAAATCCCAGGGCTGATCTCCTTCAGAATGGCCTGGTTGGATCTCCTTGCAGTCCAAGGGACTCTCAAGAGTCTTCTCCAACACCACAGTTCAAAAGCATCAATTCTGCAGTGCTCAGCCTTCTTCA
>SJYQ01095307.1:714923-779790 GCA_006410935.1 Redunca redunca | reverse complement strand
CTTGACGTACTCCTTTTCCTATTTGGAACCAGTCTGTTGTTCCATGTCCAGTTCTAACTGCTGCTTCCTGGCCTGCATACAGATTTCTCAAGAGGCAGGTTAGGTGGTCTGGTATTCCCATCTCTTTCAGAATTGTCCACAGTTTATTGTGATCCACACAGTCAAAGGCTTTGGCATAGTCAATAAGGCAGAAATAGATGTTTTTCTGGAACTCTCTTGCTTTTTCCATGATCCAGTGGATGTTGGCAATTTGATTTCTGGTTCCTCTGCCTTTTCTAAAACCAGCTTGAACATGCCTGGTAGCTGGACCTAAACTGCTGACAGTGCTTTCCCATTCAAAGCACCTGAATTTATCCCTAGTTTTCCCAAATTGTATTTACACTGAAATGTGCATAGCTTCTTTAGTGATGCAGCTAAACGTAGGTAGGCACCTTGTCAATGGACACTGTATTTAGAAAGGTCTTCAAGCAAACTTGCAGATGCATATTTTTCTCTTTAAATTTTATTTTAATTTTTGATATCTTATTCTTGGGTTTCTCACTGATGCAGATTGACCACTTAATTTTTATTAAAAAAATCTTTTTTGGCCTATCACAAGGCATGGGGGATCATAGTTCCCCGACCAAGGATCAAACCCTTGTCCCCTGCAGTGGATGTGCATACCCTCTATGGTTTTGAACCCCCAGGGAGGTCCTTCTTTGCAGATTTTAAATTCTATTTCTTCATAGTCTTTCCCTTTTTTGATTCTTTTATTAACCTCCAGTACAATTTGACTTTCATGTACAGTTTGACCTGGTGCCTGAAGCACATTGTCTCTGGTTTGTCATGGGCATTTCCTCCTTCCTCCACCCTCACCAGCCCCATCTTTTCTTCCCTTCTCTTTCACTGTCTCTCTTTCTCCAAACTCCCTATAAGGAAGAAATAGCCAATCAGGACAATAATCTCCCAAAGCCATTTTCTCCCCAGCTTCCCACAAAGGTCTTTTGGGAAGGATTCAGAACTTCCCTTCTCTTTAAGAGAACAGCATCTTTCCTTTTCAAGTCAAGATGATTTTTCAGTTTATACGTACCCACAGTAATGGCACAGTTTGCCTGCCTAACTTTTGGACACTTGCTTGTCACGGAGTTGGATACTATTTCAACAGGCAAGTTGAAAATAACCACATTCCAATGACAATAGAGCTCTTTTAAGGAAGAAACTAAGCAGAGAGAAATGTATTTAATTTGAGCTGCATATGTTATATTCAAACAAATTTCAGTTTCACCAAAACAGGAATAATTATGATCACAAAAGTCACTTAAAGCTGAGTTGACTTTAGGAAATAGATGGTAAATTGTTAGCATTGGTAATATTTTTAGCACATTTTATGTTGCTTGCCACCAATTCTTTCCTCTATGAATTCATCTCCTCTGATTTTGATGTCTGTATTTCCTGCAGTCAAATATGATAACTACAGTGCAGGAACTTGAGAGAGCCCAAAAGGTAAACTTTTTAAGGAATGGCTAAATGATAGTTGTTAATTAAGGAAGAAAATATATTTATGCAAATTAACAGGAATTGGAGAAAGAAAGAACTCATCTCATGGAAGATGTAACTGCAAACAAAAGGAAGATGAAGGAGCTGGAAGATAATTTGCTTTACCGTCTGACCAGCACCCAGGGATCCCTGGTGGAAGACGAGAGTCTCATCCTTGTGTTGAGTAAGACAAAAAAGACAGCTGAAGAGGTGACACAGAAGCTGGAAATTTCAGCTGAGACAGAAATTCAAATTAACTCAGCCCGGGAGGAATATAGACCCGGTGAGTTTGGTAATGAAAGACAAATGTCACAGGAAAATGAAGCGAGAAATGAGAATTAGAGAAATCGAAGTAAGGATGTTATGAAAATGACTGTGCGATGTGGGGTGGCCATTTATGTTTTATGCCATTTCTTTAAATATTCAGCAAAATTGAGATGAAGAAATTTTATGATGGTATAAATTTTCTAAGCGCTTATAATTCATGTTATTGGCAAATTCCTTAAGGTCCCTGTGAACTTATTTTTAAACCAGAAGGTCAAGAGGAGAGCTTTTTGAGGACATCTGGCTGCAAATTAGTGAAGTCTGAATAATTCATGCTGTGTTTATGGACTGTTTATTAGTTGTTTATCATTGGTAACAATAAGCCTGTATTTTGTTTGTAGTCTTCCTAATAGGAAGGTAGTTGTTTGGTCTCATGGAAACTCTTCAGTCTTATTCATGAATCAACAAATCAGTGCTGTTTATGGGTTATAAAGAGAGCCTGCTAAAAGAATTCAATTTCCTTTAGTAATTTATCATGACTTCTGGAAAAATAATCGAAACAATATCTACTGGTGGACCGTCAGGAGCATCCATCATCTCTGTGATGCCTTGGTTTGGCAACTTGAGGCCAGGGTTAGTCAGGGCTTCTTGTGGAGCTTAAGAATGAGGTCCTTACAGTGCCTACGCAATTTGCTGGGGGCTACAACCTGTGCTGTCCCACCAGTTGTCTTCTCCACCTATGAGAAAATGTAATAAAATATATTTATAAGGGATCTAGAGATTCTAAAATGGAAAGTATTGCTTAATGAGGGCAAACAGCAGACTACTTGTACAGAGCTTATAAAGAAGAATTAAATGTATGTGATGACATTGCTCTAGATGCCCATTGCTGGAAGGTAGTCATTGCTGAGACTATGAATGTTGTTGTTTTCAGTTAGCATTCAGACTGATCTGTGCACGGGTTATTTACTGTCCACCCTCATCGCAAGTGCAACCTTGGTCTTTGTCTTTCAGTTGCCACCCGGGGTAGCATCCTCTACTTTCTCATCACGGAGATGCGCTTGGTTAACGAGATGTATCAGACTTCGCTCCGCCAGTTTCTCGGCTTGTTTGACCTTTCCTTGGCCAGGTACGTCTGTACTCAGGAAGCCAAGCTGAATTTGGTATATGTGGGATAGAATGATGATATTATGATTATTATGTTGATAACTCCCCCCCCTTTGCTACTCAGCTTCTTTTTTAAATCTAAATTGAGCATAATTACCAGTATGTTAACAAATTATTATTCTCATTTGTTATTTTATGCTCAGAGAAAGCTCTACCAACCATTGATCGATTCCTTTAGGTTCACAAGTTTCTATTTAACAAGAAAATTCCCCAGATGTTGTTGTGAGTGATACTGTTCGGCGGGTAAAAATTGATTCAGATGACGTGAAGGATTCTCTTATGTTATTTCATGTTGAGAGAATGCTTGTTATTTCAGATTTAGGAGGCTTACTAATGATGCGTATGAAATAAGAATTGGTCCTCCAGAGTTACTTATTTTCCATGAAAGACATTGTTTTTAAGAACAATTGAAAAGGGTAGTGGGCTAACCCTGATTTAAATGCTCTCACCTCCAGGTCTGTCAAGAGCCCTATTACAAGCAAGAGGATCGCTAATATCATTGAGCACATGACCTACGAGGTTTTTAAGTACACAGCCCGGGGGTTGTATGAGGAGCACAAATTCCTGTTCACGCTGCTGCTTACCCTGAAGATTGACATCCAGAGGAACCAAGTCAAGCATGAAGAGTTTCTCACCCTTATTAAAGGTCAATATAAAGCATTGTGCATGGGTGCAGTTGTACGAATTAATGAGAGGGTTGTATGTGTGTTTTAGTAGTAGTTTCCTCGTATTCCATTGAAGATTGCACTCATGAGAGATATTTTATTTGTTCATTTAGTGAATGAAATTTTTTTTGCATTTTATTATATCAGTATATATATATATATATCTTTTGTGCTGGGTCTTTGTTGCTCTAGGGACTTCTCTGTTACCTAAAGCATCTGCCTACAATGCGGGAGATCCGGGTTCGATCCCTGGGTCGGGAAGATCCCCTGGAGAAGGAAACGGCAACCCACTCCAGTACTCTTGCCTGGAGAATCCCATGGATAGAGGAGTCTGGTAGGCTAAGTCCATGGGGTTGCAAAGAGTCGGACACGACTGAGCGACTTCACTTTCACTTTGTTGCTCTGCATGGGCTCTCCCTAGTTGCAGGAAGCAGGGGCTACTCTTTGTTATGGTGAGAAGGCTTCTCATTGTGACAGCCTCTCTTGTTGCGGAGAACTGGCTGTTAGGTGCACAGGCTTCAGTGGCTGCAGCACATGAGTTCTGTAGCTGCAGCTTGCTGGCTCTAGGGTATGGGATCAGTAGTTATGGAGCGTGGGCTTAGTTGCTCCATGGCATGTGGAATCTTCCAGGACCAGGGATCAAACTCGTGTCCTCTGCATTGGCAGGCGGATTCTTATCCACTCTACCAGCAGGCAAGTCCCTGCATGAATATTTGTTGAGAACCTTCTGTGTGCTAGGACACAATAGGCACTTGGAAGACTTAATAAGCAAGTATATTGTGTAGTATGTGAGAAGCTAATAAACACTGTGAGGGGAAAAAAAACAGAGAAGGATAAGGGAGATGGGGAGTTACACAGTATGTGGAGTGAGGGGGCGTGTTAACATTTTAAATGGGATGTTTAATGAGATTTCTAATGGAGTGGGACCCCTGAGAGATGGACAGGTGAGCCAAGACCTGGAGGAGCAGGGGGTGCTGGCCTTGGGGATGTTTAGAGAAGTGCCGAAGGAAGAGGAGCTGGCATCCGTGCCTCTGTTGGGAGGGAGCCTCGTACTGTGTCCCGTGTGATGGAGCCAAAGCAGCAGACACGGTGGCTGAGCAGTGGTGAGCGACCGTGCTCGTCATCCCATGCGTGTTTCCTCTGTGTCTGTTGCAGCGTTGTTCACAGGATGAACAATCTATTAGGCTAGCCAATATTGAGCAGGCTCTGGGAATTGGTGATGGGCAGGGAGGTCGGGCGCGCTGCAGTCCATGGGGTCGCAGAGTCAGACATGACTGACCTACTGAACTGAAGTGATTGAAAGTGAAAGTCGCATAGTTGTGTCTGACCTTTCGCAACCCCATGGACTGTGGCTCACCAAGCTCCTCTGTCCATGGAATTTTCCAGGCAAGCTGGCCAAAAAGGTTTTGGGGTTTTTCCATAAGATGTTATGGGAAAAACGCAAATGAACTTTTTGGCCAATACAGTACTATACATTTGTAAAGAAAGGTTTACTTTTTTTTTGAATATATATTTATTTGGCTGTGCTGGGTCTTAGTTGCGGCATGTGAACTCTTAGTTGAGGCATGTGGAATCTAGTTCCCTGACCAGGGATTGACCCAGTCCCTGAATGGGGAGCTTGAAGTCTCACCAAGGAAGTCCCTGGAGATTTATCTTTAAAGATAAAACACAACTTTATCTTTGGACAAGGGGTGGATTTTCATGACGTCACCTACATGGAGAGTAGATTTGCAGAGGAACTTGAAGAGGATCCTCTGGGGGCAGAAGGGAAGGGCACAATGGGAGTATGTAGGTCAGAGTCACACTTAACATACATACCAATGCATATTTATATAAATATGCCTGGAAGGAAAGCTATGGTAAGCCTAGACAGCATACTAAAAAGCAGAGACATCATTTTGCTGACAATTGTTCATCTAGTCAAAGCTATGGTTTTTCCAGTAGTCACGTATGGATGTGAGAGTTGGACCATTAAGAAGGCTGAGTACTGAAGAATCAATGCCTTCAAACTGTGGTGCTAGAGAAGGCTCTTGAGAGTCCCTCGGACAGCAAGGAGATCAAACCAGTCAATCCTAAAGGAAATCAGTCCTGAATATTCACTGGAAGAACTGATGCTGAAGCTCCAATACTTTGGCTACCTGATGAGAACTGACTCATTAGAAAAGACCCTGATGCTGGGAAAGATTGAAGGCAGGAGGAGAAAGGGATGACAGAGCATGAGATGGTTGGATGGCATCACCAACTCAATGGACATGAGTTTAAGCAGATTCCAGTAGATAGTGGAGGACAGAGGAGCCTGACATGCTGGTGTCTATGGGGTCGCAGAGAGTCAGACGCAACTTAGTGACTGATCAACAATGCATATGTAGCTTATAATGGCAATGAAGACTCATCATTTGGACATGAAAACTTAGAAATGTATGATCTGGGGATGATATCTCTTTCTGTCTCTTCTTTGTCTCTAATCCTTGAACCCTTGCCCTTGTTTCTTTATGTTCCAAGCTTCCTAACTCAGAGCACATGGAAGATGAATAGTCTGGAGAGACATCACCTTAGGTAGACGTGTACGTATAGGAGTTGCCTTCTTCAGTGAGTTCTTTGTATATCACTGATTTCTGACCTCAGTGACTCTGGCCCTTCAGTTGATGGAGTTTCCTATGGGAAAGTTGTTCCTGACATCCTCAATTCAGACATAAGATGCCTTTCTCCAATGGGAATGACATTGACCTTGACATCCAGAAATGGTTGAGATACTGTAAAGTATGTTACAGTTTGGCATAATCAAAACAAACATGGAATTTAAAGTTGGGAAGACTCTAAGGGAAAATAGTGGCTATTCCACTTCGGGATAAGTGGTTTTGAGCAGGTTATTTAAACTTTTCAAGGTTAAGTTGCCTTAGCTATGAAGCAAGGATAGTCATATCTATATAATAGGCTTATTGAGAATTCACACAATTTATATAAACCCTGGAACATAGAATATGCTCAGCAGATGATGGGAACTGTTATTTTATCTTTAGTTTTTTAGTCTATTTCGATTTGTCTGAGGCTTGCATAGGTTGGACAGGATTTTGTGGACTTCTTGCATTCGGCACCTATTTCTTATGCTTCTTTAGGACACAGGGCTTCATAAGATTTCCCTTTGTTAGATGTGTTGGTGAGAGCTGCCCAAAGACATCTCCCTCTGTAAGGATTTTAAAATCCCTTAGTTGAAAATGTTTAGATAGCAATAGTGTTTTGATACTGATCTTTTAATTTACTCATTTCTAAGATGGGAAAAGGTGAGTCCAGAGGTCCTTCTCAGTCTGCTTTAGCAATGTCAGTTCATGACTGTGTGGTACAGCTAGTAAGCATGTTTCAGTTTTACAAAGTTTAATAATGAAGTTTTAATTCTCAATCATCTTTAGAATTTATTTTGAATTATTGCTATCCCAGCTGCTCATTCTTTGGGAGTCCGTCTAACCTGGTGCCATACTATTCAGGAATATGTCCCCTCCCTCCACTACAGTCTTCTTTGTGGCCCATTGTACTCTTCTGAGGCAGCCAAGATATTCATGACAGAATTACCCTCTATTAAACAATGAATAATGCTGTGGTTTCAAGGAACCCTCTTTTCCATGAAAGTCTTTTCTCTAACCATGTGGTGGATATGTTATTCTTTTCAGTTTGTTGGAAAATGGACATTTTCTGTGGAAATTGGTGTGACATTTTTCAACACAGTGCCATTGTACTTAGTTCTTTACCTGTTCCCTGGTGTTCAAGCAATCTGTTTTGATTTTATGAGCTAATATTTTCACTGAAATGACTTCACTTACGTCTTGTTCCACTTACCTAGGAAGTCTACTAAGATGGCTTTGGCAAAAGACAGCAATTTCGTGGGGTCGATGGTACCTGAATAAAGCAGAGATTGCCTCAATAAATATCCTGAGTATTATTATTTGTTTATGACCTGCTCTGTTCAAAAAAAGATTGTAGCCAAGTGGGTTGGTTATATCCTTTGAAGAATTAATGCTTAGAGCATATTTTCCCTGAAGCATTTTAATAGATGTTATTTATTAAATGGTATATTTTATCCTATAGAAGACTTGCTAGCTCTTGCTTTGACTTAGAATATGATTGTTTACACATTTAGTTTTTCTGGGATGGACCACAGTAACATTTTTAAGTTGTCATTTATTTATTTGATGGTGCTATGAGAGTTACATGAGGTTAGACAAATTATCAGCAAAGAGATAGGAGTTAGTACCCAACGGAAATGTTTGTTGTGGGTACATTGATCAAGAATAAGTGACATAGCATAGAGCCCTTGGATGTGCTCAACATGGATGTAAATAATATATTGGTTCATAGAGGAGAATCTCTTAAACACAGGCAGTGTTACAAACAAATCTAGATAAATTCTCTCCTTAAAATGTTGTCGTTCAGTTGGCCAGTGGTGTCTGACTCTTTGCGACCTCATGGACTGCAGCACTCCAGGCTTCCTTGTCATTCACCATCTCCTGGAGTTTGCTCATACTCGTGTTCATTGAGTCGGTGATGCCATCTGATGGTGAAGCTCATCCTTAAAATGAGCTTGTGTCAGTATTCGGCCGTTCTTAATGCTGAAGACAGCGGCTCATTTAGTGACTCTCAGCTGTGTCCTTGATCCTGTTTTGAGTGCTTCACCCTCACCTTATGTATTTTCTGGTATTATCACAACACCTGAAGTGAAAGTGAAAGTGTTAGTCTCTCAGTGATGTTGGACTCTTTTTGACCCCATGGACTGTAGCCTGCCAAGCTCCTCTGCCCATGGAAGTTTCCAGGCAAGAGTGCTGGAGTGGGTTACCATTTTCTTCTCCAAGGAATCTTCCTGACCCAGGGATCGAACCTGGGTCTCCCTCACTGCAGGGAGATTCTTTACTGTCTGAACCACCAGGAAACACCTCGGTGTCATTATTCCCATTGTATGTATTTGACTACACAGTCCCAGACAGAGGAGTTGACTTGTCACACACCTTGGCCAGGTGTAGCTAAAACAGAATGTACCACTTACCTGGATCCAGACCTATATCACTGTTCCTTAAATGTGTTTTTCTGAAACCATCTGTTCCTTTATTAAATGTTAAAGCTTGTTCATCACTATGTTTTATATTTCTGAGTTTAATAAATGTTAAGGTAGTAAAAGATTTGATATTAAAATAGTTTCAGCAAGTTTTTTTTTCAATACAGATATTGTTTGTACAGAAACAAAATTTTATTAACACAATATATTTAACTTGAAAGGTGGTGCCTCCTTGGACTTGAAAGCCTGTCCTCCTAAACCATCTAAATGGATCCTGGACATGACCTGGCTAAATTTGGTGGAACTCAGCAAACTTAGACAGTTTTCTGATGT
This sequence comes from Redunca redunca, assembly GCA_006410935.1. Classification (NCBI taxonomy): domain Eukaryota; kingdom Metazoa; phylum Chordata; class Mammalia; order Artiodactyla; family Bovidae; genus Redunca; species Redunca redunca. The sequence continues at coordinate 770,805 of SJYQ01095307.1, read as the reverse complement.
CCTTGATCAGGTAACTTGTGGTTTGAATAAACTTATGATAATATCCTCATGGGCAGCTTCCTGATTTACCCCTGGCTGTTTGGGGAAGAGAAAGATTTCCTACTGCTGTCACTCCTAAAATGGAATGACCAGTGCTTGACCTTCCTCACGGCTCATTCATATTCTGATAAAGTACACTCCACCCATGGCAGGCTGGTCTCCAGGAAGAAATTAGTTGCCCAGGAAGTTTAACTAATGCTGTCCTGGGCCATATGTCAGTATCACCAATTGGAGATTTACCAGCGGGAAAACAGATTCAATTAGTTTAAGAGATTGCTGTTACAATATAAGATCATGTTATTTTCAATTTTTTTTTTTGTTTTTCTACTTAAAATGAAATTCTAATATTGCTTTTCTCTAAAAAAAAAAGAGAGATATTAGATATGGTCAAGAAGTTTTGTCATCTTTCTATAGATTGAATGACGAGAAATAGGAGCAACCTGCCTCTGAATGCTAAATATCCTTTGTTGCCTCTAGTTTCGTCTCTCTCTTCTTCCTCTCCTTGTTTGCACTGCCTTCGCTAGGCATCTGGGTATGAATCTAACACAAACACCTGGCCTTTTATTTTTAGAAGTTGTTGTACTTTCATAAATAGCCAGTTTTGGATGAATTGTGTGTATATTGGAATTATGGCACTTGGGTATGGAAAATTGAATTGGGACAAGTCAAGAAACAGGTTCTTGAAAATCTGATGACCAGTGGGAAGTTCCATGAATAGCAAGGTTGCTTTCTTCAGCTGCACATTGAAGGCTTTGACCAGAAGATGTCCAAACACTGGTCCTTTTTTAAAACTGATGTATGATTGGGCTTTCCTGGTGGCTCAGACGATAAAGAATCTGCCTGCAGTGCAGGAGACCTAGGTTTGATCCCTGGGTCTGGAAGATCCTCTAGATACCCACTCCAGTATTCTTGCCTGGAGAATCCCATGGGCAGAGGAGGAACCTAATGGGCTACAGTCCACGGGGTCACAAAGGGTCAGACTTAACTGAACAACTAACACTTTCACTTTTACACATGGTTGATTCACAGTGTTATGTTATTTTCTGGTGTACAGAAAAGTGATTTAGTTTTACACACACATGGACATACACACACATACACAGTATATTCTTTCTCATTAGGGTTTATTATAAGATGTTGAGTACAGTTCCCTGTGTTGTACAGTAGGACCTTGTTGTTTATCTGTTTTGTATGTAGAAGTCTATATCTGCTAATCCCAAACTCCTGATCTCTCTCTCTCCCATCCCCTTTCCTTTTTTGTAACCATAAATTTGTTTTCTATGTCTGTGAGTTTGTTTCTGTTTCATAAGTAAATCTGTTTGTATCACATTTTAGAAATGATGTGTATGTCAGTCACTCAGTGGTGTCTGACTCTTTGGGACCCCACGGACGACTGTAGCCTGCCAGTCTCCTCTGTGCATGGGGTTCCCCAGCCAGAATACTGGAGTGGGTAGCCATTCTCTTTTCTAGGGGATCTTCCTGACCCAAGGATTGAACCCAGGTCTTCTGCATTGTGGACTGATTCTTCACCACCTGAGCCACCAGGGAAGCCTTTAGAAATGATGTCATATGGCATTTGTCCTAACGTTGGTCCTTGACTTTGCCAGCTTAGGTTGACAGAAAGCTTAAGCTATATTTTTATGTTTTGGCTTAGGCCTGGTGATAACTGTAATTTGGGTGCAAGCTATTCTCTTGGGTTAAACAGCTTTTCTTTGGGAGATTTTAATGAATTCTAGCTTGTTCCCCTATGGGGTAACTCCTAGTGACCTTTCTTGTACCATTATTTGTTATTGAAGTAACTGTCTTCTGGAGATTATATTTTATACCTGAGATCCCTCCACATAATGTAGTCTTTTGTGATTTAAAACAGGTTATTTTTGCTTTAACCTCTGAACCACCAGGGAAGCCCATTTTTTATTCTTACACGATACTTTCTGAATATGAACCCATATGCCTTTTTCCTTTGATTACACCTCTGAGAAATACACTTGGAACTTTTTTTTTTAATTGGAGTATGATTGTCTAACCATGTTGTTAGTTTCAACGAAGTGAACCAGCTATATGTATACATATATCCCTTCCCTCTTAGACTCTCTCCCACCCAGCCCCTATCCACCCCTCTAGGTCATCACAGAGCACCGAGCTAAGCTCGCTGTGCTATACAACAGCTTCCCGATAACCATCTGTTTTACACATGTATGTATGTATGCTTAATCACTCAGTCATGACCAACTGTTTGTGACCCCATGGACTGTAGCTCGCCAGGGTCCTTTGTCCATGGAATTCTCTGGGCAAGAATACCGGAGTGGGTTGTCATTTCCTTCTCCAGTTTTACACATGATGCTGTATATATGTCAATCCAGAATCTCTCAGTTCGTCCCACCCTCCCTTTCCCCTTCTGTGTCAACATGTCTATTCTCTACATCTGTGTCTCTATTCCCGCCCTGCAAATGGGTTCATCTGTACCATTTTTTCTAGATTCCATTTATATGCATTAATATACAGTATTTCTTTTTCTCTTTCTGACTTTCTTCACTCTGTATGACAAACTCTAGGTTCATCTGCATTATTGCAATTCAGTTCCTTTTTATGGAACTGAGTAATATTCCACTGTGGGCTTCCCAGGTGGTGCAGTGGTAAAGAATCTGCTTCTCAGTGCAAGAGGTGCAAGAGATGTGGGTTTGATTTCTGGGTTGGGGGGGATCCCCTTTAGGAGGAAATGGCAACCTACTCCAGTATTCCTGCCTAAGAAATCCCATAGACAGAGGAGCTGCATGGGTTACAGTCCATGGGTTGCAAAGAGTCAGACATGACTGAACAGCAGCAGAAAAATATTCCACTTATACATGTACCACAGCTTCTTTATCCATTCATCTGTTCATGGACATTTAGGTTGCTTAGTCAAAGGAAATATACCAGAGAACATAAGATCATGTTTATCTGCAGATCTGACTTGTCCTGGGATTGTGGGATGTTTGTTTGTTTAATGCTTATCTCTTTTCAATTTTTGTAAGCTTCAAAGGATAATGAACTGTCTTTTTTTTTTTTTTTGAACTGTCTTTTTTTCTTCCCCTTTATCAATTGCCCAAATGAAGCAAGTGTGATTATTCACTTAATGATCATATTAAGTGGCANAGATTGATAGAGTATTGACCAGAAAGCTTCTATAATAAACATGTATTAAATGTCTTCTTTTGTTCCAAGAATGATCCTGGGAAATGAGGAAACATAAGTGAATGAGACTTGATTCTTGATCATGGGAGACATCATGAATCAAAACAGATTTCCTTAAAATAATGAAAATGAATTTCTATTGATCTCTTTATTCTTTACAGAGTTGTGTCCACAAAGGCATAGAAAAAATGACACAGCAGGGTTTTCCCTTTAAAAGGGGCCTGTAGGCTGGTGTTAATATAGACTGACTTTAGAGCAAATCACATTTGATTTTCGACTCTCAGACTTTTTGGTACCAGGCTATAAAATTTTAAAAAATAGTCAAAGGATATCATTTCCTTTTCCTACTCCCATATTCTTGCCTGGAGAATCCCGTGGACAGAGGAGCTTGGTGGGCTACAGCCCATGGGGTTGCAAAGAGTCAGACACACCTGAGCATGCACACACACACAGGATATCATTCACACATGTCTGGGATCATCAGAAAAATATCTGTGAAGGCTTACTGAAAGATTTTTCTGTGGCGTGACACATTTCTTATCCCCTGGTATTTTCAGATATCAAGAAATGAGAAAATGTGGAAAAATTGGTTTGATAAGGAAAACCCTGAGGAGGAACCCCTTCCAAACGCCTATGATAAATCTCTTGATTGCTTTCGACGTCTTCTCCTTATTAGATCCTGGTGTCCCGACAGAACCATTGCCCAGGTAAAAAGTGCATATGTTAAAAAATAAGAGAATATTTTAAAGGAGAATTTCCTTTTAAGTTTTAAAGAATATTTAAAATGTTAACTCCCATGAGAATTTTCATATGGGCTTTTGTCTAATTTTCCAACAATGCAGTTGTGAAAAATGGAAAAATGTACTGAGGTGTACATGTGGCTAAGTGATTTACTAATTTTCTTTGGCCTAAGTGGTACAATAAGAGTGAATGAGGAAGCTATTTTTGTTTTGTTTTGTTTCTTTTTAAATGTTTTTTTTTTTAATTGTGGTAAAAATCACATAATATAAATGATACTATTTTACCACACGTAACTATATGGTCCAGTGGCACTAGGTACATTCACACTGTTGTTTATGTCTCACCATCATCCATCTCTGGAGTTCTCTACCTTCCTGAACTGAAACTCTGTCCTCATTAAGCACTAAGTCCTCAATTTCCCTCCCCACCCCATCACCACCCCCCAACCCCCTGCTGGCATCTACCAATGTACTTTCCGACTCTGAATTTGACGCTTCTAGGTACTTTGCATAAGTGGAATCAAAATTTGTCTGCACCTACTGTATATTAAAATACATCTTTAATGTTAGCTTAATATATGTCCTATAGACAGATTGCACCGTCCTTGTTTTCCCTTGTGCTATATGTTAATAGTAGGGTAGTTGAAACTACATTTCTAAGGTGGGCACATTGGTATAACATAAAAGTAATGCATTGTTCTTCCATATCATTTTTACATTAACTCAGAAAAGATAGGGAACTCCATTTTGCCAGTAGTAATGTAGTATTCCCTGGTGGCTCAGATGGTAAAGTGTCTGCCTGCAATTCGGGAGACTTGGGTTTGATCCCTGGGTCAGGAAGATCCCCTGGAGAAGGAAATGGCAACCCACTCCAGGATTCTTGCCTGTAAAACTCCATGGACTGAGGAGACTGGTAGGCTACAGTCCATGGGGTCGCTAAGAGTCGGACACAATTGAGCTACTTCACTTTCACTTTTCACTTTCAATATAGTATTTCTTGAGTAGGAAGACTGTTCAGTTACTAGAGAGGAGAGAGAACGTCTACAGGGCTGTACAGAGTTTCCAAACCCATAGTCGTTACCCTGGGATGTGTCATAAACCTTGATGTGAGAAAGAAGCTTTGCCTAAAATTCCTTGAGTGATACTGAGGTTTAAATTTAAGCCCTGCCTCCAGAAGATCCATCTTTTCAAAGACTTTTCATCTACTTCCATCATGGAAGTTTATGCATGAAACAGACTTGCGGTGTCTTGCCTTCACAGCTAAAAGTTAAATGCTACTATTCCCAGACATTGATTTTTTAAATGGACTTTTAAGAATAAGTCATAAAATATCAGTAGGCTGGAGTTTCTCATAGAAGGTAGGGGGTTTTCCCCTTTACTCTCCAGAGGGCTGTTACAAACATTAGGAGTAACCAACTCCCAGTCCTAGGTACCTTGGAAACAACCAAATTCAATGATTTATTCAGAAAAGAAAAATGAATTTTTCAACTTGGGGCCCTGAGATCACCCTTCCTTTGGTTTTTCTTCTCAACTTCATTCCTTTTATCTTGCCCAAATGAATTGTCAAACAGTTGCCTTATTTAAGGGGAATGTAGAAGTTTCAAGTAGACTTTTCTTCTCTCTCTTGCTCTCTGCCTCCCTCCCTCCTTTCCTTCTTTCTTCTTTCCCTTTTAATTCTTTTCACACTTTATTGGGGTAAATGCGGAAATTTAAATGTCTCCCACTCCTTTGTAACTTTGTTCTTTATCCTGGCCTGAAATCCTTAGGCTGACAACAGCCATGTCTTCCTAACGAGTCTCCTCTAGTTCATTCTCACCTCGCTCACCCTAGTCCACTTTGATATTTTAGAAGAAATGGGAATATCATTATGCTCTTCCTTTAAGGACTTCCCATGGTGCTTATGATAACATCCAAGTCTTAAGCAAGACCTAGAAGGTCCTTTGCAAACATGTTCTCTCCTCTGAGGTTATTCTCACATTAGATTTCTTGTGTGATTTTTCAACCAGACACCTTCTCGGGAAGCATATGAGAAGGTCTACACTGTAGACATATTCAATCCCTATTCCCCGTAAGAGCATTAGGCTTATTCTCAGCATTTCAGCTGAGTGTGACTGCAGACACAGTCAAAATCCTGGTTAAAATAACAATGTACTATCAGAGGATGTCTTGTGCTACTGCTAGTTTCTGTATAGCTGCTGAGCTAAGAATGGTTTTTATAGTTTTAAATGCTTGAAAAAAAACTCAAAACAATATTTTGTGATATGCAAAAATTATACAACATTTGAATTCCACGGTCTATAAAGTTTAAATTTTTTTTTTTTTTTTTTACTTTACAATACTGTGTTGGTTTTGCCATACATTGACATGAATCCGCCACAGGTGTACATGAGTTCCCAACCCTGAACCCCCCTCCCACCACCCTCCCCATATCATCTCTCTGGGTCATCCCAGTGCACCAGCCCCAAACATACTCTATCCTGTATCAAACCTAGACTAGCGATTCGTTTCTTACATGATAGTATACATGTTTCACTGCCATTCTCCCAAATCATCCCACCCTCTCCCTCTCCCATAGAGTCCAAAAGTCTGTTCTTTACATCTGTGTCTCTTTTGCTGTCTCACATACAGGGTTATCATTACCATCTTTCTAAATTCCATATATATGCTTCAGTATACTGTATTGGTGTTTTTCTTTCTGGCCTACTTCACTCTGTATAATCGGCTCCAGTTTCATCCACCTCATTAGAACTGATTCAAATGTATTCTTTTTCATGGCTGAGTAATACTCCATTGTGTATATGTACCATTAATGGAACATAGGCTCATTTGTTTATGGACTCTCTATAGCTGCTTTCATGCTACAGTGATAGGTTAAGTTGTTGCACCAGAGACTGTATGGCCACCAAAATATAAAATATTTACCACTTGGCCCCTGATGTAGGGAACAGTATATTAGCTCATAGCTTGAATAGAAATTTCCATGTGGGATCAATGATGAGTTCTATGACAAGATTGGCTTTTTGAGCTCCCTGCTAGACTGGAAGACAAAGCACTTGGCTCTTGAGAGATGCTGCGGTGATGGCTGTACCAGGTACCTGTGGCTGAGAAACAACTGCAGTCTGTGGTACACCTGGGCATCCAGGCTATGAAGTCATTTTTGATCACCAAGCACACTGCTCAATGGCTGTGATGAATTTGTATACAGATAGACTTTTGGAGATGCCAAAGAATGTCAACCAAACTTTTAAAGTACCTTTCAGAAGGCTGTAAAAAATGTGTGAAAGTAAAAACGTTGGTCATTCAGTTGTGTCCGACTGTGTGACCCTATGGACTGTAGCCTGCCGGGCTTCTCTGTCCATGGGATTCTCCAGGCAAGAATATTAGAGTGGGTTGCCTTGCCCTCTTCCAGGGGATCTTCCCGACCCAGGGATCAAACCCAGGTCTCCTGTATTACACGTGGATTCTTTACTGTCTGAACCACCAGGGAACTGTTTATATTAATACTCACGTTATAGGATTCCATAGTGGCTCTGATCAACTGGATATTAAGAGATACAAAAATAAGCGGCATCCTGTGCTCCAAGTACAGTTGAGTTAAACCTTTAAAATTAATTAAATAATTCAATAAGTATTCAATACATTTCTTTCCATAAGCCGTCATTTAACAGTAATTATCTATTTGTTAAGCATCCATTCAATCCCAGGCATTGTACTACTTACTTGATTATTTGAATGCTTATAATTTTCCCTTAGGCTTCCCAGGTGGTGCTAGTGGTAAAGAACCCACCTGCCAGTGCAGGAGACACAGAGGTGCCCACCCCAGGATTCTTGCCTGGAAAATCCCGTGGACAGAGAAGCCTGGTGGGCTACAGTCCCTGGGGTTGCACAGAGTCAGACACGATTGAGCGCATATGCGCGCGCACACACACACACACACACACACTTTTCCTTTAAAGCATCCTCAGTAATAGAGTTGCCAAATATGTTAAACCTTCTGTATAGTATGAAGCAGCCAGTATATTGAAAGAGGTCCCAGGCAAGGATTTGACCAACCTGGGTTCTAGTCTTTTAAATGTATGATTGTGTTTTGGGCAAGTGAAGTCTGAAAGTGTTAGTCACTCAGTTGTGTCTGACTCTTTGAGATCCCATGGACTGTAGCCTGCCAGGATCCTCTGTCCATGGGATTCTCCAGGCCAGAATACTAGAGTGGGGTGCCATGCCCTTCTCCAGTGTATCTTTCCGACCCAGGGGTTGAACCTGGCTCTCTCACGTTGCTGGCAGATAGACTGAGGATTCAAACAAATAAGCAAGCAAATAAAGAGGTTAACCCACAAGAAAACAAACAAACAGACAAAACCTCTGCCCTTTTTCCTGGCAGAGTTACTGTGGACATCATTGAAATAATCTGCAAAAATGAATTTTGGGAACCACACTGAATTGTGAATAAGAAGGTGTTGGGGCTAGTTTTGGTGACCCGTGTGCTGTTTTTGGCAGGCCCGTAAATACATCATGGACTCCATGGGACAAAAGTATGCAGAAGCCGTTATCCTGGACTTGGAAAGGATGTGGGAGGAATCTGACCCTCGGACACCGCTCATCTGTCTCCTGTCTATGGGCTCAGACCCCACAGACTCCATCATCGCCTTGGGGAAGAGACTAAAAATAGAAACGCGCTATGTGTCCATGGGACAGGGCCAGGAGATACATGCTCGCAAGCTCCTGCAGCAGACCATGGCGAATGTGAGACCTGATGTCTACTTTTGTATTCTGCTGTTGGCATTGCCACTTATAGGGTAACAATGCAGGAAAGAACTTAGACATCCTTAAGCGCTGAAATTTATATGTTGCGTTCTGTTTGCTAAACCGAGAAAAGCACCTCTTAGAAAATTTTCATGGAAAAATGAATACAATGTAAAATGTTTTCTGCTGAGCCTTGAATTCTGGGAAGCTTGTCTAGTGAGAGCATCTTATTTCCTGACAAATTTGCATAGTGCTCAGCCCTGTTTCAGGTCCCGAACCTTCTTTGGGGTTCACAGCTCCCCCTCTGTGCCTCAAGTTCCAGCCCCTGCAGATCTACTTGGGGAATCCACAGCACTCTGGAATCCACAACACAATCCAGAATGCAAAATCTGTGCCCTGGAGTCCCCTAGGCCTGGCGAATCTGCCATTATCCTGCGGTGGTACCAGAGATTTTCCGGAGACCTGGCCTGTTGCCTTCCAGGTGGGCTGCTAGAGCCCTTGGCAGCTTGCAAATTCAACAGCGTGCAGCTCAGGCCATGCTCAGGACTGGTCTGGGGCCATTGTAGCTGGAAGTCATGTGGTGACCTGCCAATGAGACAAGTTCAGAGCTGAGGCACTTTAAGGGACTTAGAGTTACCTGAATGCAGAAGGTCCTGTTTCCTCTCTGGAACTCAAGCTCCAGAACACTCGTGTGTTTACTCTGGTCTAACCTTAGGTGTCCAGGCAGATGCAGTTTTATAATAGTGTACACTTGGGCTACCACCTTGAAGAGCCAGAGGCTCCTCCCAGCCGCATGAAGTCTCCCTGGTGTCCATGTGGTCATTTATCAAAGGCATTTAGAAGGTTCTTCTATATGTACCATCCTTTCTGTCACTTTGCAGGTTTAATCAAAAGGGGAGAAAAACCCCACCCTCAACACACAGCAAGACTCTAAAGGGTGTACATTTTGGTAGGGCAATTTGTAGTCAGTCCCTTGACCTTAACCTCAGTTTCCACATATAAAATATATACATGGGCTTCCCTGGTAGCTCAGCTGGTACAGAATCCGCCTGCAATGTAGAAAACCTGGGTTTGATCCCTGAGCGGGGAAGATCCCCTGGAGGAGGGCATGGCAACCCACTCCAGTATTCTTGCCTGGAGAATCCCCATGGATGGAGGAGCCTGGTGTACTGGAGTCCATGGGGTCAAAAAGAGTCAGACATGACTGAGCATCTAAGCACAGAACAGCAATGTGGGAGACCCAAATTTGATCCCCTGGGTCAGGAAGATCCCCTGGAGAAGGGCATGGCAACCCACTCCAGTATTCTTGCCTGGAAAATCCCCTTGGACAAAGAAGCCTGACAGGTTGCAGTCCATGGGGTCACAAAGAGTCAGACATGACTGAGTGACTAAGCACAACCTTCTTTTGGGTTCTCAGCTCTGCCAGAGGCTCCCTCTGCTCCTGCTCCCCTTTCCCTGCACCCTTTGGCCAAGTACAGGGTGGCAGAAACACTTGCCTCTTATTCCTACTGGAGAACATGCAGTCATGGTCTAGATGCCTTTCCAGCCTATTTTGGAGCAGACTCCATGCCTCCTTCACTAAGCCTGAGCTCTCCCCTCAATATCTCAAGAATCCTCTGTGCCCTCCAGGGAACACCCCCCACCACCCATCATTTTGAACAGAACTGGCAGTCTCCCCCCAACCACCAGGCACAAGGCCCACCATGAAACCACTGGGTTCTAGGTCCTAGCTGCTGACTCTAGAACCTTCCCACTGTGCTACAGCCTGATCTCTTCCCCCAGTCTAGAACTGAGTCTGTTGGGTTCTAGAATCTCCATATTTGCCTTTTCCATCCTCAAGCCATGCCCTGACCCCAGCTTTGGTGAAAGGGAGGGGCCTCTCTTGTGCTCTCTGCTGACTGCTGTGCTTAGTTTGCAGTTGGGAGGGGGAGGGCAGAAAGCACATGATTTAAAAATATTTCAGTTCAGTTGCTCAGTCGTGTCTGACTCTCTGCGACCCCATGGACTGCAGCACGCCAGGCTTCCCGGTCCATTACCAACTCCAGGAGCTTACTCAAACTCGTGTCCATAGAGCTGGTGATGCTATCCAACCATCTCATCCTCTGTCATCCCCTTCTCCTCCCACCTTCAATTTTTCCCAGCATGAGGGTCTTTTCCAATGAGTTAGTTCTTTGCATCAAGTGGCTAAAGAATTGGAGTTTCAGCATCCATCCTTCCAATGAATATTCAGGACTGATTTCCTTTAGGATTTACTGGTTGGATCTCCTTGCAGTCCAAGGGACTCTCAAGAGTCTTCTTTAATACCATAGTACAAAAGCATCAATTCTTCAGCACTCAGCTTTCTTTATAGTCCACCTCTCACATCCATACATGATTACTGGAAAAACCATACCTTTGACTAGATGGACTTTTGTTGGCAGAGTAATGTCTCTGCTTTTTAATATGCTATCTATGTTGTTTATACCTTTTCTTCCAAGGAGCAAGCGTCTTTTAATTTCCTGGCTGCAGTCACCATTTGCAGTGATTTTGGACCCTAAGAAAATAGTCTCTCACCGTATCCATTGTTTCCCCATCTACTTGCTGTGAAGTGAGTGATGAGACTGGATGCCATGATCTTAGTTTTCTGAATGTTGAGTTTTCAGCCAACTTTTCACTCTCCTCTTTCACTTTTATTAAGAGGTTCTTTAGTTCTTCTTCACTTTCTGCAATAAGGGTGATATCATCTGCATATCTGAGATTATTATATTTCTCCCGGCAATCTTGATTCCAGCTTGTGCTTCATCCAACCCAGCATTTAGCATGATGCCCTCTGCATATAAGTTAAATAAGCAGGGCCATATACAGCCTTGACATACTCCTTTCCTGATTTGCAACCAGTCTGTTGTTTCATGTCTGGTTCTAACTGTTGCTTCTTGACCTGCATACAGATTTCTCAAGAGGTAGGTCAGGTGGTCTGGTATTCCCGTCTCTTGAAGACTTTTCCACAGTTTGTTGTGATCCACACAGTTAAAGGCTTTGGCATAGTCAATAAAGCAGAAGTAGATGTTTTTCTGGAACTCTCTTGCTTTTTCCATGATCCAGCGGATGTGGGCAATTTGATCTCTGGTTCCTCTACCTTTTCTAAATCCAGCTTGAACATCTGAAAGTTCATGGTTCATGTACTGTTGAACCTTGGCTTGGAGAATTTTGAGCATTACTTTGCTGATGTGTGAGATGAGTGTAATTGTGTGGTAGTTTGAGCATTCTTTGGCGTTGCCCTTCTTTGGGATTGGAATGAAAACTGACCTCGTCCAGTCCTGTGGCCACTGCTGAGTTTTCCCAATTTGCTGGCATATTGAGTGCAACACTTTCACAGCATCATCTTTTAGGATTTGAAATAGCTCAACTGAAATCCGTCCCCTCCCCTGGCTTTGTTTGTAGTGATGCCTCTTAAGGCCCACTTGACTTCACATTCCAGGATGTCTGGCTCTAGGTGAGTGATCACACCATCATGATTATCTGGGTAGTGAAGATCTTTTTTGTACAGTTCTTCAGTGTGTTCTTGCCACCTCTTCTTAACATCCTCTGCTTCTGTTTGGTCTATACCATTTCTGCCCTTTATTGAGCCCATATTTGCATGAAATGTTCCCTTGGTATCTCTGATCTTCTTGAGATGAACAATACATCCATGATTCAGAATCCCAGGTCTAGTCCTGGCCTCTCCTTCCTCTTGGCCTCCCCTGACAGCCAACACTGACTTCCTCCCTCTGCTAGTACTGTACTTAAAAAGCAAAGACACTAACATTCACAGGACACTGATTCAACTTGAATTAAAATAAATAATGGTGGAACTAATATTATAATTTCAGGAAACTAAATTAGAATGTAAATGGAATATTTTTAGCCTTCAATTTATCTGTGTTTTCTGTTTACTAGTTTAATTTCTAGTCAAATGTAAAAAGATTTCTTACTATAGTTAGCATGTTTAAAACTTGTCAGAGACAATAGTGTTTTATGCCAGAATGAACCAACTGTTCTAGAATAGTAAAATGGAAGATCTGCTCAGTAAGAAGAACACAAAATATTAATACTGAAAGCAGTGAGTCCAATGAAGCAAACTTGGCTAAGGGATTCCTTCCTGTGGCTGAATGTACAACCATCAAAATTCTCAACTAAGAAACTTAGATCAGGAGTCACTTGTATTCTGGATGAAAGAGCATCTGAAGCCTTTTTGTTTTTATGTTTAGCATTTAATTCTCCTTTTTTTGAATAGTGAACAGTATCAATTAAATTTTCATAGGAAAAAATATTTATTCATTGTATACTTCTGAAGAAGTTTTAAGCAGATATGTGACATTCCAAAAGGGATCAGTTTTACATGTAACTTGATTAAGATTTTGGATCTAGTACTTAGTTTATGTTGTGCAAAGAAAAATAGGTTACACTAATCAAATCAAAATGATCCAAAATTACAGAGTCAAGAAAATAACTCAAGGTTATGATCTGCATATTGTAGCTGATTTTAGCAAAATTATTCTATGGGTTAGATATTGAAATGATTAGTATGGGGCTTCCATAGTGGCTCAGTGGTCAAGAATCTGCCTTCCAGTTCAGGAGACCTGGGTTTGGTCTCTGGATTGGGAAGATCTGGGGAAGGAAAAGGCAACCCATTCCAGTATTCTTGCTTGGGAAATCCCATGGACAGAGGAGCCTGGCAGGCTACAGTTGATAGGGTTGCAGAAGAGTCAGACATGACTTAGCAATTAAAACAACAACAAAATTATTATTGCATGACCTAAAGTTTTGCCTGTGTTGCTTTGTACAAGGAATCTTCTTATGCACATAGAATAATGTGTATCAGAGATATGACTTATTATCTTCTAAGACTCTTGTTAGAATAGTCTGATTCCCCAGAGAAGGGAATTACAGATTCTAGAGGATATAAACCCTGTCGCTGGTATTCTGGGAACTCTCTTTTTACGTTTTATTTTGGTGATTTTCATGACTCCAACCATATATTATTATTGCATTGGCATGCTAGTAATGGCATCCCATCAGACACGCTTGTGGAACAAGAAAAAATGTAACGTATCTCAGTTAAACCTGATTGTATTCTTATATTTGATCTAGATTAATTTATAGGGGTTAGTGTGTTTTTCTGTTAAGTTTTAATTACTTAACTTCTGAAGAAGGTACTAATTTGAATCTTTAGGTGAAACACAAAATGGACTAATTTCCATTTCCTGTTGCTGACTTAGGGAGGATGGGCCCTTCTGCAGAACTGCCATCTGGGACTGGATTTCATGGATGAGCTAATGGATATAATTATAGAAACCGAGTTTGTACATGACTCGTTCCGCCTGTGGATGACAACCGAGGTTCACAAGCAGTTTCCCATCACCCTCCTTCAGATGTCCATCAAATTTGCCAATGAGCCCCCCCAGGGCCTCCGGGCAGGACTGAAAAGAACATACGGTGGTGAGTCGAGAAATCCTTCCAAGTTTATGGGCGTTCTTATGCTTACATTGTTTTCTTTAAAGGCATTATAGAAAAGGAATTCGATAGGATTAGTTATAGCAAGTGGTGCTACGATTTAAGATGACGGTGAGGGCAGAGCCACCTCTGTCCTGCTGCATGTGGAGTGTCCTTGGCTGTGCTCGGGCCTCAGAGCTTCGGGTTCCACCTTACGTTTTTCCTGTCTCCCCAGTATCACTCTCCTTTGGCCTGTGATATTCAGTTTCCCACTTGGCTCAGTGGGAAAGAATCCTCCTGCCAATGCAGGAGACACGGGCTTGATGCCTAGGTTGGAAAGATCCCCTGGAGAAAGAAAAGGCAACCACTATAGTATCCTTGCCTGGGAAATCCCATGAACAGAGGAACCTGGTGGGTTACAGTCCGCGGCATCACAAAGAGTCAGACACAACTTAACAACTAAACAACCACAACCTTCTCTGCTAGACAGCTGCCCTTTTATGTTACATCTAAACTGGGTAATGTTGCTGTTTACGGTCTTCATGCTCCATACCTAACGTAGGGCAGTAGCATCTTCCAAGACGAGAAGCTGAATTAAAATTATGGCCTCTGCCTTCATCTCATGTATAAGGATGTCGGGATGTGAGCGAATTTAGAAATCCGACCACAGCAACCGAATCAGACCCAAAGGCCCCTCCTGCCCCAACTGGAGCCAAGATTGTTCCCAATACATTCACTCCCTCTGTGTCATAGCTTCCTGTTTGAAGCTCACAGTCACAGAAAAAGCGTGAGCTTGGAGTTAAAAATCCTGCTTCTGGTCCTTCCTGAACAAACACCTTTATTCTCATGGGTGCTCATCACTCAAACAACTGTGTTTCAGTTTTCTCGTATCTAAAATGGATAAATTTAAATTATAATAGTGTATTTAATAAAAATCAACATAGTTATTACATATAAATTTGAAAAATATATGAAGAGATTTATTTTGGAGTTGCTAACAAGGCTCACATTTTTGCCAATAGAGTAGATGTGGAATGATGATGTCTGTAAAAACAGTTTGCAAATGAAAACATTTATAATTGCATAGGTGACAAATATATATCTGTATAATAATCATAATTACAATTTGGAGAATATACTCAGGTTGCAAATGGCTTCTTTTAAATTTTATTATTTTTTATTATTCTTTTTAATTGAAGTATGGTTGCTGTACAAAGTAAGTTACAAGTGTACAATATCATGATTCATAATTTCTAAAGGTTACATTCCATTTATGGTTATTATAAAATACTGGCTATATTGCCTATATTATACAATATATCCTTCTTATTTTATATCTATTGGTTTGTGCTACTCAATAGCAATGGGCTATTGTATACACTATTCTAATTAATATTAAATTGTTAATAGAGTATATAGAAGTCTTTGCAGCCTTTGTCTTTGCAGTCTCTGCGTACATGCCCTTTGTAGTAATAATAATAATGTCTGTTATTAGTAGTCGTTGTAGTAATAGTAGCAGTATTTATTTTGCCACCATTTTTAGCCCCACTTTTTTCTTGTTATGTTGGTAAGAACTTTATCCATGTGAGTGAGACCCCACTCCCCTCAAATCTCTGTGCATATTTTTCAGAGAAATGCCCTCTGGGTACCCAAAAGTCAAATTATAACTGCTATGTGATTATGATAAAGATGATTCAAGATAAGTGAATTTTAATATGAGGAATTTACAGCAATAATTAATAACTTGTAAAAGTGGTAGAAAATAAAGATGTTTGAGAGATGATACAGTTTTTCCCCACCTGACCTCAACAGGGGTGAGCCAGGACCTGCTGGATGTGAGCGCTGTGGCCCAGTGGAAGCCCATGCTGTATGCCGTGGCTTTCCTGCACTCAACGGTCCAGGAGAGGCGCAAGTTCGGGCCCCTGGGTTGGAACATCCCCTATGAATTTAACCAAGCTGATTTTAATGCCACAGTGCAGTTCATCCAGAACCACTTAGATGACATGGATCTCAAAAAGGTAGCTTGGGCACACTGCTTTCTGCCTTGGGTGATTTGGGGCTTGAATTCTTGAGCTAACATGAGCTCCCCCACCCCAGCCTTGGGCTAAATCCTGTAAGAGCGATGATTTTTCCTGCTGGCAAAGTCATCCTCTTTAAGGCATAGCAACTTGGGTCACAATAACCTCTTAATTTCAGGGAAAAAATGAACACATTTTGATTATCTTTTTATTTCTCCAAGGCAAGTTGACATTACAAGTAAGACAACCTAACAGGATCTATTGGAGGGAGGGAGAAATGGATGAAGAAGCTTGTTTTTTAAAAATCCTAAAACCAGTCCATCCTGAAGGAGATGAATCCTGGGTGTTCATTGGAAGGACTGATGTTGAAGCTGAAACTCCAATACTTTGGCCATCTGATGCTAAGAGCTGACTCATTGGAAAAGACCCTGATGCTGGGAAGGATTGAGGGCAGGAGAAGAAGGGGAGGACAGAAGATGAGATGGCTGGATGGCATCACTGACTTGATGCACATGGGTTTGGGTGGACTCCAGGAGTTGGTGATGGACAGGGAGGCCTGATGTGCTGCGGTTCATGGGGTCGCAAAGAGTCGGACACAACTGAGAGACTGAACTGAACTGAAAACACAAAATATTTACTAGATGACTTTTTAAAAATTGAGATACAATTGGCTTAAAATGTTGCGTTAGTTTCTGCTGTGCAGTGGAGTGAATCAGCCATGTACATAAATATATCCCCTCTCTCTTATACCTTTCCCCACCCGACTCTGACCCTACCCCTCTAGGTCATCACAAAGCGCCGAGCTGAGCTCCCTGTGCTATTCACCGGCTCCCCACTGGCTCTCTGTTATATATGTTGTAGTGTATGTATGAGGCTTCCTTTGTGGCTCAGATGATAAAGAGTCTGCCTGCAATGCAGGAGATCCGGGTTCAATCCCTGGGTCAGGAAGATCCCCTGGAGGAGGGCATGGCAATCCACTCCAGTATTCTTGCCTGGAGGATCCCCGTAGGCAGAGAAGCCTGTGGGCCACAGTCCATGGGGTAGCATAGAGTTGGACACAACTGAGAGACTAACACACACAGAGTGGATACATGTCAATTCCAGTTTCCCAGCTGGCCCACCCTTCCGTTCCCCCACTATGTCCACATGCTGGTTCTTTATGCCTGCCTCTCTATTCCTACCTCGGAAAAAGGTTCATCTGTACCATTTTTCTAGAGTCCACATATATGTCTTAACATATGATATCTGTTTTTCTGACTTATTTCACTCTGTATTACAGACAGACTCTATACCCACCCAGATCTCTACAGATGACCTTATTTTGTTCCTTTTAGCGGCTGAGTAATATTCCACTGTGCATACATACCATTTCTTTATCCACATACTCTTGAATGTGTGTTTTTTAAGGAATATTTTTTAATATTCTAAAAAAAAATAAGCATTTTTTCCTATTGAAATCAAAGTGAAGAAGTACATGAATGCACCACCAAGAGAATCTATTTCAAATCATGAACATGAGCTTTGAGTTCCCCTCATGTTTGCCTCGGAGAAGGCGATGGCACCCCACTCCAGTACTCTTGCCTGGAAAATCCCATGGACGGAGGAGCCTGGTGGGCTGCAGTCCATGGGGTCACGAAGAGTCGGACATGACTGACCGACTTCCCTTTCACTTTTCACTTTCATGCCTTGGAGAAGGAAATGGCAACTCACTCCAGTGTTCTTGCCTGGAGAATCCCAGGGACGGGGGAGCCTGGTGGGCTGCCGTCTATGGGGTCGCACAGAGTCGGACACGACTGCAGCGACTTAGCAGCAGCAGCAGCAGTAGCGTGTTTGCCTATTTAATTTTCTTTCTGCACTTTTTAGTTACTGAGGAGTGAATGAAGAATGCATGAGTGGATGCCATTGATGACAATGATGACAGTGCCTACACAGGTGTTACCTGGCAGGGAAAATGGGGGTGAGACAGTGATCACTTCTGCATCATCATTCTGTAACTTTTCCCAGGGTGTCTCCTGGACCACTGTCCGCTACATGATAGGAGAGATTCAGTATGGAGGCAGAGTCACCGATGACTATGACAAGAGACTGTTGAACACACTTGCTAAAGTTTGGTTCAGTGAAAATATGTTTGGACCAGATTTCAGCTTTTACCAAGGCTACAATATTCCAAAGTGCAGCACAGTGGATAACTATCTTCAGTATATCCAGGTTGGTCATCTTCAGAATTTTATGCATAGAGCAAATATCTGTAGCCAGATTTTTTTTTGTTGTTATTTATTTATACTTCATACTTCTTTGAAAATAAATCTTAATGGTGGTACATACTGAACGTGGAAGGTTCCGAGCCCCAGAGATGTTATCTTCATATGTTTATATTCATCTAGTGACTAAACTGTTTATTTGCTCTGAGTGTATGTTTTGTATCAGTTCTCTGCTCCCCTTTTCTCTCTCTTTCTTTTTGTCCACGGGGACTCTTAGCTCCCTGACCAGGGACAACAAGAACTCATGCCCCCTGCAGTGGAATTACAGAGTCTTAACCACTGGACCTCCAGGGAAGTCCCACTTTCCTTCTCTTTTGATGCCCCAGTGGGGAATATTCTTTGGAGAGATGACAGATTGGGCAGATTTAGATCCAAGGAACCTACACAAATACCCTTCTGTGTAGGGCATTATACTCAATGCCCTATACTCAATCTTGGTTTGTGTTTCAAAGCATTTGCCTTATTCCATGAATCTGTTTCTTAATCCTGACCTAATGGACAGCATATGAGTATTCTCAGAAACACACTCTGTATAAGAGGTTCCTCTAAGACTGAGTTTCTCAGCTTTGGCACCATTGACATTTGGAACTGAACACCTTTTTGCAGGGGCGGGGGACAGTCCTGTGTAGAACGGCTAACATCACCCTTGTCCTCTACCCACTAGATGTCAGTTTCACTTCCTACCCCATTATAACAACCTTAAATGTCTCCAGACTGTCAGATATCCTTGGCGGGAAAATCACTTCCAACTTTAAAGTCTTGCTCCAAGAAGGACATTTTGCCAGGAAATTTGGGGGAAAAACTTGATTTGTGCTTCCAAATAACTACATTTTCTGTCTCTGAATCTGGAATTCATTAGATCATTATTTAGTGATCTCTTTTGCCTCTCAGATTTATCTCAGGGTGAACCAACTAAAGCAAACAGCCCCAAAGAGCTAAATTTATCAGTGTATTTAGAGGTTCTGTGATATATACGTGTAATGAGTTTACCATATATCACCAGCCCTACACTTTTATTAATTCAAATCTACAAATGTATTTGTCTTAACTGTATTATATGTGTCTTTAAATCATTTGCACTGAAGAGGAGAAGTATATGCGAAGGTATAAATTTAGGTATGCTTGCACATAGATTTATTTATACACATCTCATTTTATAAGAATTTGAGTTAGCTCATAAGAGGGCATTAAGTAAAAAGGAGTAAAATAATGGACTAGAAGGGAGGGAAAACATGAATAAAGTTAAGTATACAATTCTCACATAGAAGTATATGTCAAATTGTAGGTAAATTTTCTTTTTTTCAAGTAGCTGGGGTAGTATTTATCTGCTAGTTCTGCTGTTCTGCTTCTTAAGGGCTTCCCAGGTAGCTCAGCTGGTAAAGACTCTGCCTGTAATGCAGGAGACCCTGGTTAGATTCCTGGGTTGGGAAGATCCCCCGCAAAAGGGAAAGGCTAGCCACTCCAATATTCTTAGGCTTCCCTGGTGGCTCAGCTGGTAAAGAATCCGCCTGCAATGGGGATAGACCTGGGTTCGATCCTTGGGTTGGAAAGATCCCCTGGAGAAGGAATGGATACCCACTGCAGTATTCTGGCCTGGAGAATTCCGTGGACCATATAGTCAGACACGACTGAGCGGCTTTCACTTTTCTGCTTCTTACTGTGTCTTGCTGTATGTTTTTCTAACTTTGTTGCTTCTTACTGTGTCCTGCTGTATGTTTTTCTAACTTTTAATATTTCTCACTTTTCCTAGTCTCTCTCCTCCTTGGGAGAGTACATTTCCCACCTCTGGTTTTATCTGGCCATAATTGCTAAAACTGTTATTTTTAGTAACAGTTAGTTATACGCCATTTATTTAAACAATTTTTTTGAATTAGACAGGACCTTCGAGGAACAAAATACCATTCCATAGCTCCCTTTATATTTTATAAATGTATTATAAAATAAGATAGCGTCTCTGAATCATTTTTGCTTAAAGTGCAGACATTAAAGAACCATGGGCTTATTATGTTAACTTTCTTTTCAGGGCAACTTTTGATTCTGTTTTTTAAAATATATTTATTTATTTGGCTACATTGGGTCTTAGTTTTGGCACGCGAGATCTTTGTGGCAGCATTCAGAATCTTCCGTTGCAGTGCCTGGTCTCAGGAGTTGTAGCCCACGGGCTTGGTAGTTGTGGCTCATGGGCTTAGTTGCCCTGAGGTGTGTGGGATCTCAGTTCTCTGACCGGGGATTGAGCCCATGTCCCCTGCATTGGAAGGAAGGTTCTTAAATACTGGTCTGCCAGGGAAGTCCCACTTTTGATTCTTTCCTAGAGAAATTATTGAGATGGTAGCCTGCCATAAGTAAGACATATCATGTAAATGTTTATCCTAATAAAATCATGTTTGTTTGCTAAGACGTGTAATTTAACTGGTGCTTCTGTCAGCAGTCTCTGCTCACTGGGGGGTATTTGTTGTTCAGAGCTTGCCCACCTACGACAGTCCTGAGGTGTTCGGGCTGCACCCCAATGCCGACGTCACCTACCAGAGCAAGCTGGCCAAGGACGTGCTGGACACCATCCTGGGCATCCAGCCCAAAGACAGCTCTGGCGGAGGGGATGAGACCCGGGAGGCCGTGGTGGCCCGGCTGGCTGATGACATGCTGGAGAAGCTGCCCCCGGATTATGGTCCTTTTGAAGTGAGTCGATGGCATCCTGACAAAATAACTGTGGATGTGCGTGGTTGGTTGGTTGCGGAGGCGGTGAGGAAACAGTGCTTGCTAAGTCACTCAGTTGTGTCTGACTCTGCGACCCCATGGACTGTAGCCTGCCAGGCTCCTCTGTCAATGGGAATTTTCCAGGAAAGAATACTGGAGTTGGTTGCTATTTTCGTCTCCAGGGCATCTTTTTGACCCAGGGACGGAGCCCACATCTTTGCATCTCCTGCTTTGGCAGGTGGATTCTTTACCACTGTGCCACCTGGGAAGCCTGAGAAAGAAGGCAGGAGGGCAAAAATAATTTTTCTGAAATTAAAGAAATTATTTAAAAACTTCACTTTTTGAAGAAGCAGTAAAAGAAGTATTTGAACCTATCGATGTAATCATTTCAAAATATAAATAATAAACCCTATGAGAGAGTTAATCTTCATAGTTAAATTATAAATGTGTACTGATGGGTTAGGATTATTTTTCTATAATGTCTCCTGGAGGCACTTCACACTGTCATTTGTTCAAAAGAAAATGTTGTATTCTTAGAGTAAAGCATCGATTATTTTACAAAAATAATTCAGGCCTTCTTAATTTCAGGAAGTCTATAGTTATAATAATTCAGGCCTTCTTAATTTCAGGAAGTCTATAGTTATATCATTAACTCTGCAGCTTCTTCGTCACATGGGTTTTGAAAATTGATTTATGTATTTTTTTAATTAATGTATTTTATTTAACTGTGCTGGGTCTTAGTTGTGGCATGCAAGATGTGAGAGCTTGTTCCCTGACCTGGGCCCCCTGCATTGGAAGGGTGGAGTCTTAGCCACTGGACCACCAGGGAAGTACCCCCCAATTTGTCCTTTTAATAGCAAGTAACTTCTAAGCGAAACTGACAGTTATGAAGGTTAATTTTTTTTGACATTTTAGCATGTATTGTGGAAAGATTTACCCTGAAAACATGTTTAAATCTTTGCTAAAAGCAATAGTAAGTGGCTTACTTTCCTTGTAGTCTTAAGAGATTACTTGGACTAACCTTGTGACATTTCTGTCATAGGACCACAAAGTTTCTTTATATATTGCCCTTTCCACCTGGTTTTCAGAAGGAATTCTGCATTTTGTTTCTTTAGCATCCTATTGTTTTCCATGAAACAGGCTATTTTGGCTGCTAGTTTTTCATTGTAGACTGAACTCAAAGAACTCTCACCAGGAGAATCATTTCCCCTGGAAGAAGCTCTGATCACTTGCTTGGAGAAAATCAATACTGTTACCAGCTTTCCTAAGTGCCTTTCATTATAGCATCAGGAAAGCAGTCATTCATGTCTAGCAGTGGCTGAAATATTTATAAAGCAACGAAAGTGCCTAAAATATATTAAGTGAAGTGGTAGTCACACAGTCGTGTCTGACTCTTTGCAACCCTATGGACTGTAGCCCGCCAGGCTCCTCTGTCCATGGGATTTTCCAGGCAAGAATACTGGAGTGGGTTGCTATTTCGTTTCATAAACAAACATGGTTGTATGTATGGAGTTTAGAAGAGTCACCTTCCTTTTGCTAAATTTGCTTAAGATAGAACAATTAAGCCTGGCATGATATCTGATCCACAAAAGACTCTGAATAAATACTTGCAAGACAGAAATGAATGGGTGAGTGGATGGATAGACGCTTTGATGGAAAAAATAAAAAACTTTAAAACCAGAAATCTAGTTTTTTGAGGCAGCTTTCAGAATTGTTGCATACGCATACACATCTGCTTGTGTGTGTCCATGTGTGTATTTTCAAGTCTTAGATTGGCAGTGAGTGAATGTTTCCCAATAACTGCAATTGTTGTTTGGAAGACTGTGTGTTCATGGACGTGGATTTTATATTCTTCTGTGAATTAATGGCTGCCTGTCTTCTTTCACCTGGGATGAAAAATCAGCTGGTCCTCTAACAGATATTTCTTTTATCTCTTCTCTGTTTTCTGACAGTAAAAAAGAGAAAAAGCTTATTATTGATGGAATTGTAAAATTTAGGGCCCTTTCAGAAGCCCTAGAGTACCATGTATATAATATAACATTGTGGGTATGCTCAGTCCTGTCTAACTCTTTGTGAGCCCATGGACTGTAGCCCGTCAGGCTCCTCAGTCCATGTAATTCTCTAGGCAAGAATGCTGGAGAGAGTTGCCATTTCCCTCTCCAGGGGATCTTCTTGACCCAGGGATCAAACCTGCATCTCTTGTTTGGAGGTGAATTCTTTAACACTGAGTCACCAGGGAAAGTGAAAAGTAAAAGTGTTAGTTGCTCAGTAGTGTTCGACTCTTTGCAAGCCCATGGACTGTATGGATCCTGGGCTCCTCTGGACACCAGGCTCCTTTGTCTAAGGAATTCTCCAGGCAAGAATACTGGAGTGGGTAGCCATTCCCTTCTGCAGGAGATCTTCCCAACCTAGGGATCAAACCCAGCTGTCCTATATTGCAGGCAGGTTCTTTATCATCTGAGCCACTAGGGAAGCCCTGTATAGAACATTAGTAGCTGTCAAATAATTTTTCATGTGCTAATGTCTCCATGGCAGGTGAAGGAGAGGCTGCAGATGATGGGGCCATTCCAGCCAATGAACATTTTCCTCAGACAGGAGATAGACAGGATGCAGAGGGTACTCACCCTGGTCCGAAGCACCCTGACCGAGCTGAAACTTGCCATTGATGGCACCATCATCATGAGCGAAAATCTACGAGACGCTCTGAATTGCATGTTTGATGCCAGGATTCCTGCTCGTTGGAAGAAAGTATGTTTAAGTCAGCTCTTATCCTGCCTAATCACTTTATTGTTGTGAATAATTGTAACTGGCAAGTGAAAGCATGTACAGATAATGTGCTTAAGAGTGTTCTTTTGCTTAGGGACTAATCCTCTTAGAGCCCTGTATTTTTAGATTGTAGGTAGGGAAGAAAACGATTTAGCGTCTCCCACATCTCAGGTTCTCTGCTAGACAATTTGTATGCACTGTTTCATGTAAATCTTACAATTTATTACCAATATTTTACAGATGAGGAACTTAGGTTAGGGGAGATTAAATGTTTTCCCAGATCACACACCTTAGAAATCCAAGAGTCAGAATTTAAGCCCAAACTCATGGACTTCAAAGCTTGTGAAGTTAGTTTTATAGAAGGGGATGTTCCTAGACAGATACACATATGTCAAAAGTCAATCCAAAGAGAAATCTTCTTCCTTGCTTTTTCTGTAAATATGTGACTATGTATCTCTCAAGGTAACAAGATAATAATTTAATGATATTCTTACTGATTGCATATTATTAATTGTGCTAAATGACAGATGTGGGCTTAAAAATTTTTTTTATATAAATATAGTTGATTTAACACAACATTGTGTTAATTTCTGCTATACAGCAAGGTGGCACAGTTATATATGTGTGTTCCGTGTTGTGTTCTTTCCATTCTGGCCCACCACAGAATGCTGAGTCTGGTTCCCTGTGCTGCACATTTACACCTTGTTCTTTATCCACTTTATATATAATAGTTTGCATCTGCTAATCTCAAGCTCCTTGTCCTTCCATCCCCCACCTCCTTCCTTGGTAACCACCATTTCTTTTCCCTATGTCTGTGAGTCTGTTTTTCTCTCTCTTAGATATGTTCATTGGTCATATTTTAGATTATACATATAAGTGATAGTGTATGGTATTTGTTTTGCTCTTTCTGATTTACTTCATTGAGTGTGATAATCTCTAGGTCCAACCGTGTTGCTGCAAATGGCATTATTTCAGTCTTCTTACTTTATTATCATTTTTGAAGCTTTTAATTTTGTATTGGAGAATAGCCAGTTGACAATGTTGTGATAGTTTCAGATGAACAGCAAAGGGACTCAGACATGCAAATACATGCATCCATTCTCCTGCAAACTCCCCTCCCATCCAGGCTGAGTAATGTTCCATTTTGTATGGAATATGTATGTATATATGTATATATACACCAGAATGTGGGTTTTTAAAAAATTTCTTTTCCATCATGGAAAAGAAAAAGCATCACAGGATGCTGAGTGGAGTTCCCTGTACAGGGCCCTGTTGCTTACCCATTCTACATGTAATAGTATGATAAATAGATGTGGTTTGAAGAGATGTTTTTCTACTTAAGAAATAAAATGAGAACCTGAGTGTCCTTGTCGAGGAGCTGGCTGATCGTGGCCCTGAGGGTGCTGAGTGTGCGGTGGGAGGACTCGGGAGACGGGAGGGTGGGGGTTATCCAGGGTGGGCAACTTACAGAGATGAGACTGGGTCTTGGGGTGAGTGGAACTCTTGGAGGTCAGTCAGGTAAATGAGATGGTGGGACAGGATGGGGCTATAACTGATAATCTCTCAGAAGAGACTCCTTTGGTGCTGAGCCTCTGATACCTCACCCAAGGCTTTGGCAGATTCCAAGGCAGTGGGACAGAAAGCAGTATATGGTAACTGGGGAGTGCTCGTCTACTGTCTTCTCATCTTATTTGATTAACTACCATCCTATCCTTCCCTCTAGACACACAGCTTAGAAATTCAGAATCAGCTTTGACCAGATCCCTTTCTCTCCTCCCCTGCAAACAATTCGTTGCCTAGGCCAGAGAGTTTTCTGTATGCATCGACTCTGCTCATCGCTAGTGACCTACCTGGTCCCTGGCCATGGTGGGCTCATTCCCCACTAGACCAGCTCACCCAGCGTGGTCAGCACCTGCAGTCCTGGAACAGGGATCCTTGCCAGAAGATACTCCTGGAACAGGGATCCTTGCCAGAAGATACCCCCTCACTAATGGGTCCCCGTGCCTTCAGATCAAATGTTGTACAAAGATATCTCTTTCAGTAAACACACCTGTAATGATACGATGGAATGAGTTACCTCATTTTAAACTTTGTTGTTTAGTCACTGCTGCTGCTGCTGCGTCCCTTCAGTCGTGTCTGACTCTGTGCGACCCCACAGATGGCATCCCACTAGGCCCCTCTGTCCCTGGGTTGGGTCTAATTCTTAGAGACCCCATGGACTACAGCATGCCAAGCTTCCCTGACCTTCCCGGAGTTTGCCCACACTCATGTCCGTTAAGTTGGTGATTCCATCCAACCATCTCATTCTCTGTCATCCCTGTCTCCTCCTGCCCTCAATCTTTCCCAGCATCAAGGTCTTTTCCAATGAGTCCCCTCTTCGCATCAGGTGGCTAAAGTATTGGAGCTTCACCTTCAGCATCAGTCCTTCCAATGAATATTCGGGGTTGATTTCCTTTAGGATTGACTGGTTTGAGCTCCTTGCTGTCCAAGGGACTCTAAGAATCTCTTTAAAAAGAAAATTTTTGGTTATGCCACACTGGATATGGGATATTAGTTCCTTGACTAGGGATTAACCACTGGACTTCCAGGGAAGTCCCACTACCTGGAACTTAAAAACCTTTTATATAGGATTTTTTTCTATTCAACTTATTAACAGTCTTTGGGAATCTCAGTGTCTCTTGTAAAATAGGCATATCAATTCTCAAGCTATTTGAAATTCAAGTGGTTTATCTATTCAGGTTGATCACTACATTTATTCACACATAAAATAGTGCAGTTACAGTGAAATGTTATAAAATATGATTTGGAGATACCTTCCAATGTGACTGCTGATAATGTTGATGACATTTCCATGCCTCTTGTAATAACATGAGTTCCACATGTGAATTCAGGCAGAACGTTACAGGCAGTGAATGCAATTAATTTATTGGTGGTAAGGAAACCTGTGTTCCCATTTTTATTCCCTTCATCAGAGAACATAAAAATGCCTTCTAAGAGAAAGAAACTTCAGAAAATAAATGTTTGCCCCATAAAATATAAGTGGAGAAAGGCCTTCTACATTTGTCATTCACAGAATATAAAGTGCTCTTAAGGCCATAAGCACATTTACATAAATAGAAATGCTGTTTTATAATGTATCTGTTGAAAATATAGCCTAAGGAAAAATAGTTGAAGCTCGTTAAATTTAATTCAATGAATTGTTTTAATTGCTTTATGGCAGAATCAATCATAACTATATTCATATATAGAAGATTTTATTGACAGCAGATGTCTTGAATAGCATGCCAAGCTGGATTAATCTGGAATTCACATGATGATTAGTTGATTCTAACGTACTTCATATTATTAAAAAGGAAGAATAATTTGATATCTTAAATGTCAGAACCCTACGGAAATTTATGCCTTAGGGACTTCTAAATTCTAAGTGTGAAATTGATATTTCATCATTTTTTTTTCTGTGTATATAGTCAGTTACACAGTAGAATTAAACCTGTATTTATTCATGTTTTCATGTTTGCATTTCAGGCATCTTGGGTTTCAAGTACCTTGGGTTTCTGGTTTACTGAACTTATTGAAAGAAACTGCCAGTTTACCTCTTGGGTTTTCAATGACCGACCTCACTGCTTCTGGATGACAGGGTTTTTTAACCCTCAAGGATTTTTAACTGCAATGCGACAGGTAATAGCACTGATTTTTCCCTGTTGTGTTATTACAATTTTCCTCTGGAGGGCTTTCTTCTTTCATTATAGTTTTAAATATGTAGTTTATAATAAGGCAGAATGATTGTCTGGTTTGGGCACCAGCAGTTAACTTTGTCCTGAACGTAAATCTGGCAACTTATTCTCAGGCTGCTAGCTTAAATTTCAAAATATTCATTTTTATATTTGATTTTATTTGTTATTTCTTTAAAAATTGTTATTCAGTCATGAAATCATCTCTCGTATTTTGCAAACCCATGGACTGAAGCCCGCCAGGCTGCACTTTCCTTCATTATCTCCTGGTGTCTGCTCAAACTCATATCCATCGAGTCAGTGATGCCATCCAACCATCTCATCCTCTGTTGTCCCCTTCTCCTCCTGCCTTCAATCTTCCCCAGCATCAGGGGCTTTTCAAATGAGTCAGCTCTTTGCATCAGGTGGCCAAAGTATTGGACTTTCAGATTCAACATCAGTCTTTCCAATGAACACTCAGGACTGATCTCCTTTAGGATGGACTGGTTGGATCTCCTTGCAGTCCAAGGGACTTTAAGAGTTTTCTCCACAACCACAATTTGAAAGCATCAAATTATTTGACACTGAAGTACAACTATAGTTAAATTAGGACATGGGTACTGCTTATAAGAGGATCTTTTAAAACCCTTTAAATACTATCCTACCGGTTTTGAATCTGGGGCTGGATTGTTACTACAATTATGCTCTTTAAGACAACCCTCTAGTTGCTGGTGTCATCCTTTTCTTTTGCTCTTTCGCTGAGTAGGAAATAACTCGGGCCAACAAAGGCTGGGCTCTGGACAATATGGTGCTTTGCAACGAAGTCACCAAGTGGATGAAGGATGACATTTCTGCCCCTCCCACGGAGGGTGTCTACGTCTACGGCTTGTATCTTGAAGGTGCTGGCTGGGACAGGAGGAATATGAAACTTACCGAGTCCAAACCCAAAGTGCTCTTCGAGTTAATGCCTGTTGTAAGGATTTATGCTGAAAATAACGGTAAGTTGTCTGTGCCTTCAGGGACGGTTGGTACAATGGGGTTGGGTGATGTGATACATACAGGATCTCATTATTTTTGTTATCATGTGATAAGGATTATACTCTGTTATCCAGTAGCTTCGTATTCACACCTGTGTTTAACGAGTACTTACTGACTTCTGGGCTCTTCTTGAGCGCTGCTGGGAGGCAATGGTTCTGGATAGCTCTTGCCCATCTAATAAAGCAGACAAAATGTATAAGGATACTCATGGAGCATTAGCTAATGAGATAAGAAGCAAGTGTTTGGAATAGTTACTAAGTGGTGAGAAAGGAGAGTGAGATGAAACTGTTGGGGGCTGGATCTTGGGAGCAGGTGGACCTGGAGGGGCTTGGAAGAATGGATGGGGCTTGAATGATGAGGTGGGCAAGAGGTGGAAAGTAGGAAAGAAGCCTTTCCAGGTGGGACTGCACATGGCTCGGGGAAGTCATGACGCCTTCAGCTTGGAGATTTAAGCCAGGCTGTGAAGTCCGGATTGAATTCAGGGACATTGGCTGAATTCAGTAGCTTATGGTAAAATGCTGGGTTTGCATTGCAGCCTATGAATGTGACAACACTTTTATGAAACAACATGTCAAAGAAGAATCCTTTGACAGAGTTATCAAAACTCTTTTTGACAAGTCTAAAAACACCTGAACTTTTTCCATTGTTGGTTTGACGTTTTCTAGAGGTTTTTGCATTTCACTCAGCTAACATCTCCTCAGGGATAACCACTATTCACAATATGAGGAGATGCTGTTCATTTAATTAAAAAAGTATATTCCTCTTAAGATAAAATTGCACATGTTTAAGGTGTATAACATCCTTGGAGGAGGAAATGGCAACCTACTCCAGTATTCTTGCCTGGAGAATCCCGTGGATACAGACCATAGGGTTACAAAGAGTCACATGACTGAAGCGACTGGCCAAGGTGTATAACAGGTTGATTTGATATACATGGTCGGATGATCATTATAAGCCATAAACTCATGAGGTGGCCAGGATAGTAGATCCTAAGGAAGTCCTAATTTTATGATAGAAGCATGAAGATTTTTCTTTAAATAAGAAAGAGACAAAAATCTCTCTTTAAAGGATAATTTTTAGTATATTTATCCCTTAGATAAATACCACACTTGTAAACATATGTATAAGCTTTGAACATTTGTTTTTTAAGCAAATGTTTGCTAGATGCCTAGTACAAACCAGATACAACCCTACCTGCAAGGGATAAAGGTAGTTATGAACCAGATCATGCCCACAAGGGACTCACAGCTTAGTGAAGGAGACTGATAAGTAAACAAATAATTTAAATAGAATTTGATGCATGTTATGATAGAGATCCCTGGTGGCTCAGTGGTTAAGAATCTGCCTGCAATGCTGGAGACCTGGGTTCTATCCCCTGGTTGGGAAGATCCCCCAGAGAAGGAAATGGCAACCCACTCCAGTATTCTTGTCTGGAGAATCCCATGGACAAAGGAGCCTGGCTACAGTCCATGGGGTCGGAGAGAGTCGGACACAACTGAGCGACTAGCAGACACACACGATAGAGATGCTCTTAGGATATTCAGGGATGCTAGAAGGAAAACATAACTAAGCCTGGTAGGAGGTGGAGGCTGCTTTTGAGATGTGTTTTGGAGGATGAGAATGAGAGGGTGTTAGAGTCAGACTTTTCTGGGCAGAGGGAAAGAGCTCTAGCTCACTGAGTCAGCCAAGGTATCAACCATCTGACATACACTGCTCTATTGCTGGGGGTGCAACAGTGAGGAAAGACTATGCAGAACCCCCATTTGCACAGAGCTCAGTCTCAAGGAGGGGTGGGTAACTGGAAAAGAGGCAGATACAGTCATTGCTATTCAAGGATTCTGTATGAATTCACCTACACTCTTAAAATCTATTTGTGACCCTAAGGTTAATGCCTGTGGCACTTTCATGACATTTCACAGACATGTACAAAGCAGTGAAAAATCTGACCCTCCGGACATGTGTGTTTCCAGCTTAGGTGGAACAAGCCTGTGCTCTGCTCCTGGTTTCAGCTCAGACTGTGAAGAAGTGCCCTTTCCGTGGTCTACTTAGTGCCGTGTTTTTAATATTTTTCTATTTGTCATTGTTGAAAATGGCCCGTGAGTGTAGTATTGAAGTGCTGTCTGCTGTTCCTGAGCACTAGAAGGCTGTGATGTACTTGATGGAGAAACCACGTGTGTTAGGCAAGCTTCGTTCAGGCCTGAGTCACAGTGCTGTTGGCCTTGAGTTCTGTGTTAATGAATCAACAGAGTATATTAAAAAGATGATTTTAAACAAAAGCACACATAAAACAAGGTTATGTATTGATTGGTCTTTAAACAGAAACACACAGAAAACAAGGTTATGTATTGATTGGTCGATGAAAATTCTGTGGCCCAGGGCTCTGAGGAACCTGACCCTCTATTTCTCCTAGGAGCCGTCGGCAATTTGGGCTTCATTAAACTATACATACATTGTTGTTGTTTCATTGCTAAGTTGTGTCTGACTCTTTGTCACCCCATGGACTGTAGTCTGCCAGACTCTTCTGTCTGTGGGATTTTCCAGGCAAGACTACTGGAGTGGGTTGCCATTTCCTTCTCCGAGGGATCTTCCCCATCCAGGAATCGATTCTGGGTTTCCTGCATTGGCAGGTGGGTTCTTTACAGCTGAGCCACCAGAGGAAATAGATACATTAGTCCCACAAATAATGAGGATGGAGTGTAAATGAACAGATTGATTTCAGATAGCTCTTGTTTCTATAAAGAAGACACAGGGTGTGTCAGGGAGTGAGAGAGCGTTCAGGTGTTCAGGGAAGAGTTTGCTGAGAAGAGAACATTGAACTGATATCCATGGAGCAAAGGCAAGCATGCAGAGACGAGAGCTAGCAATGGAGGCACTGTGTTTGAGGAACAGAAAGACAGTGTGTAACGGAAGGGGTGCCCATGAACTTCAGAAGAGACGCAGAAGAGACGTGAGGGTGCTCAGCCTCCCTCTTGGTTCAGGGTGTCCTTATGCCCCAGCCATGTCTGAAAGGATCCATGTGTGTGGCTGGGTTAAACATGCTACCTGTGGCTTCATGATTTTTTTAAATTTATTATTTATTTATTTTACTTTATAATACTGTATTGGATTTGCCATACATCAACATGAATCCACCACGGGTGTACATGAGTTCCCAATCCTGAACCCCTCTCCCACCTCCTTCCCTATACCATCTCTCTGGGTCATCCCAGTGCGTAATTTTATTTATTAATTTTGGCTGTGCTGGGTCTTCATTGATGCACGGGCTTTTCTCTAATTGCAGCGAGCTGGGACTACTCTCTAGTTGCGCTGCACAAGCTTCTCATTGAGGTGGCTTCTCTTGTTGCTGAGTTTGGGCCCTAGGGTGTGTGCGTTCACTAGTGTGATGCACGGGCTTCATTGCTCCACAGGCATGTGGGATTTTCTTGAATCAGGGGTTGAACCCGTGTCTCCTGCCCTGGAAGGTAGGTTCTTTACCACTGAGCTGCCAAGGAAGCCCCTCATGTTCATTAATCCTTACTGTGGTGTGAAGTCCCAGGGTGGTGATTATTTTATAGAATTAATAGTCAAATGCTCTTTCAGCCAAAAGTAATACTTTAGAAATTTTGTTGCATCTAGTCAACACTGTTGCAAAAATATTTCCCTTATAAAGTGAAAGAAAAATCTTTCTCACATTCAGTTAGGTGTTAGTTTCTTATTTCTTGTGACTAATGTGTAAAAATTCTTCGCCGTGTGACATTGAACATCTCAGCATGGTAGTAATAAAGCAATAATTTTATAATACAGGCAGTCCTTTATGACTTAAGAACACATTTTTGTGGAAGAACTGTACTCACCCTGCTGGGCATTAGTCAGTGGTGATGCTCATTAGCTGCAGGTAAGAGAGGAAATAAAAATAAGCAACAGAAAAGGTGACTATGAATTCCAAAGTGCTAATAAAAAAGTAAAGAAAACTGTAGTTCTTTATTGTTTTTTTTTTTTTGGTTTCAATAGAAGTTGGTAGAAACTTGCTGCCAAATAGCTTTGTGGTTGGAGAGATGTTTTTTTAGTGATAGGAAATTAACATTCCATTGTTCTTTTCATCTGTTCAGTCAGTTCAGTCGATCACTCATGTCCAACACTTTGCGACCCCATGGACTGTAGCACACCAGGATTCCTTGTCCATCACCAACTCCAGGAACTTGCACAAACTCATGTCCATTGAGTCAGTGATGCCATCCAACCATCTCATTCTGTCATCCCCTTCTCCTCCTGCCTTCAATCTTTCCAAGCAACAAGGTCTTTTCTAATGAGTCAGTTCTTTGCATCAGTTGGCCAAAGGGTTGAGTTTCAGCTTCAGTATCAATCCTTCCAATGAATATTCAGGACTGATTTCCTTCAGGGTTGACTGGTTGGATCTCCTTTCAGTCCAAGGGACTCTCAATAATCTTCTCCAACACCACAGTATAAAAAGCATCAGTTCATTGGCCCTCAGCTTTCCTTATAGTCCAACTCTCATATCCATACATGACTACTGAAAAAACCATAGCTTCGACTAGATGGACCTTTGTTGGCAAAGTGATGTCTTTGTTTTTTAATATGCTGTTTAGGTTGGTCATAGCTTTCTTCCAAGGAGCAAGTGTCTTTTAATTTCATGGCTTCAGTCACCATCTACAGTGATTTTGAAGCCCAAAAGAAATATAGTCTCGCATTGTTTCCATTGTTTCCCCATCTATTTGCCATGAAGTGCTGGGACCAGATGCCATGATCTTAGTTTTTTGAATGTTGAGCTTTAAGCCAACGTTTTCACTCTCCTCTTTCACTTTCATCAAGAGGCTCTTTAGTTCCTCTTTTCTTTCTGCCATAAGTGTGGTGTCATCTGCATATCTGGGGTAATTGATATTTCTCCTGGCAATCTTGTTTCCAGCTTGTGCTTCATCCAGCCCAGCGTTTCTCATGATGTACTCTCCATACAAATTACATAATCAGGGTGACAATATACAGCATTGATGTACTCCTTTCCCAATTTGGAACTGGTCTGTTGTTCATGTCCAGTTCTAACTGTTGCTTCCTGACATGCATATAGGTTTCTCAGGAGGCAGGTCAGATGGTCTGGTATTCCCATCTCTTGAAGAATTTGTGATCCACACAGTCAAAGGCTGTGGCATAGTCAATAAAGAAGAAGTGCATGTTTTTTTGAAACTCTCTTGCTTTTTCTGTGATCCAGTGGATGTTGGCAATTTGATCTCTTGTTCCTCTGTCTTTTCTAAATCCAGCTTGAACATCTGGAAGTTCACCGTTCATGTACTGTTGAAACATGGCTTGAAGAATTTTGAGCATTACTTTGTTAGTGTGTGAGATAAGTGCAATTGTGTGGTAGTTTGAACATTTTTTGGCATTCCCTTTCTTTGTGATTGGAATGAAAACTGACCTTTTCCAGTTCTTTGGTCATGCTGAGTTTTCCAAATTTGCTGGCATATTGAGTGCAGCACTTTCATAGCATTATCTTTTTTTTTTTTTTTGAAATTTTTATTTTAACTTTAGTTTACATTACTGTATTGCTTTTGCCAAGCATTAACATGAATTCACCACGAGTGTACAAGCGTTCCCAAACATGAATCCCTTCCCACCTCCCACCCCATACCATCTCTCTGGGTCCTCCCCTTGCACCAGTCCCAAGCATCCTGCATCCTGCATCGGATATCGACTGGCGATTCGTTTCTTACTTGATAGTATACATGTTTCAATGCCATTCTCCCATCTCATCCCACCCTCTCCTCCTCTCTCTCCCCCAGAGTCCAAAAGTCTGCT
This sequence comes from Redunca redunca, assembly GCA_006410935.1. NCBI lineage: Eukaryota > Metazoa > Chordata > Mammalia > Artiodactyla > Bovidae > Redunca > Redunca redunca. The sequence continues at coordinate 736,387 of SJYQ01095307.1, read as the reverse complement.
CTATAGATCTGAGTCTCTTTTGTTGTCTCGCATACAGGGTCATCATCCCCATCTTTCTAAATTCCATATATATGCGTTAGTATACTGTATTGGTGTTTTTCTTTCTGGCTTACTTCACTCTGTATAATCGGCTCCAGTTCCATCCATCTCCTTAGAACTGATTCAAATGTATTCTTTTTAATGGCTGAGTAATACTCCATTGTGTATATGTACCACAGCTTTCTTATCCATTCATCTGCTGATGGACATCTAGGTTGTTTCCATGTTCTGGCTATTATAAACAGTGCTGCGATGAACATTGGGGTACATGTGTCTCTTTCTATTCTGGTTTCCTCGGTGTGTATGCCCAGCAGTGGGATTGCTGGGTCATAAGGCAATTCTATTTGCAATTTTTTAAGGAATCTCCACACTGTTCTCCATAGTGGCTGTACTAGTTTGCATTCCCACCAACAATGTAAAAGGGTTCCCTTTTCTCCACACCCTCTCCAGCATTTATTGCTTGCAGACTTCTGGATCGCAGCCATTCTGACTGGTGTGAAGTGGTACCTCATTGTGGTTTTGATTTGCATTTCTCTGATAATGAGTGATGTTGAGCATCTTTTCATGTGTTTGTTAGCCATCCGTATGTCTTCTTTGGAGAAATGTCTATTTAGGTCTTTGGCCCATTTTTTGATTGGGTCATTTATTTTTCTGGAATTGAGCTGCATAAGTTGCTTGTATATTTTTGAGATTAGTTGTTTGTCAGTTGCTTCATTTGCTATTATTTTCTCCCATTCAGAAGGCTGTCTTTTCACTTTGCTTATATTTTCCTTTGTTGTGCAGAAGCTTTTAATTTTGATTAGATCCCATTTGTTTATTTTTGCTTTAATTTCCAGAATTCTGGGGGGTGGATCATAGAGGATCCTGCTGTGATTTATGTCAGAGAGTGTTTTGCCTATGTTCTCCTCGAGGAGTTTTATAGTTTCTGGTCTTACATTTAGATCTTTAATCCATTTTGAGTTTACTTTTGTGTGTGGTGTTAGAAAGTGATCTAGTTTCATTCTTTTACAAGTTGTTGACCAATTTTCCCAGCACCACTTGTTAAAGAGATTGTCTTTACTCCATTGTATATTTTTGCCTCCTTTATCAAAGATAAGGTGTCCATAGGTGTGTGGGTTTATCTCTGGGCTTTCTATTTTGTTCCATTGATCTATATTTCTGTCTTTGTGCCAGTACCATACTGTCTTGATGACTGTGGCTTTGTAGTAGAGCTTGAAGTCAGGCAAGTTGATTCCTCCAGCTCCATTCTTCTTTCTCAAGATTGCTTTGGCTATTCGAGGTTTTTTGTATTTCCATATAAATCTTGAAATTATTTGTTCTAGTTCTGTGAAAAATACCACTGGTAGTTTGATAGGGATTGCATTGAATTTGTAGATTGCTTTGGGTAGTATACTCATTAGCATTATCTTTTAGGATTTGAAATAGCTCATCTGGAATTCCATCACCTCCAGTAGCTTTATTTGTAGTGATGCTTCCTAAGGTCCACTTGACTTTGCATTACAGGATGTCTGGGTCTCGATGAGTGATCACATCACTGTGGTTATTTGGGTCATGAAGATCTTTTCTGTATAGTTTTGTGTATTTTGCCACCTCTTCTTAATATCCTCTGCTTCTGTTCAGTTCATTTCAGTTGCTCAGTTGTGTCTGACTCTTTGCAACCCCATGAATTGTAGCACGCCAGGCCTCCCTGTCCATCACCATCTCCTGGAGTTCACTCAAACTCACGTCCATTGAGTCAGTGATGCCATCCAGCCATCTCATCCTCTGTCGTCCCCTTCTCCTGCTCCCAATCCCTCCCAGCATCAGAGCCTTTTCCAATGAGTCAACTCTTCACATGAGGTGGCCAAAGTATTGGAGTTTCAGCTTCAGCATCATTCCTTCTAAAGAACACCCAGAACTGATCTCCTTTAGAATGGACTGGTTGGATCTCCTTGCAGTCCAAGGGACTCTCTCAAGAGTCTTCTCCAACACCACATTTCAAAAGCATCAATTCTTCGGTGCTCAGCTTTCTTCACAGTCCAACTCTCATATCCATGCATGACCACTGGAAAAACCATAGCCTTGACTAGATGGATCTTTGTTGGCAAAGTAATGTCTCTGCTTCTCAATATGGTGTCTAGGTTGGTCATAACTTTTCTTCCAAGGAGTAAGTGTCTTTTAATTTCATGGTTGCAGCACCATCTGCAGTGATTTTGGAGCCCCCCAAAATAAAGTCTGAAACTGTTTCCACTGTATCCCCATCTATTTGCCATGTAGTGATAGGACCAGATGCCATGAACTTAGTTTTCTGAATGTTGAGCTTTAAGCCAATTTCTCACTCTCCTCTTTCACTTTCATCAAGAGACTTTTTAGTTCCTCTTCACTTTCTGCTTCTTTTAGATTCGTACTATTTCTGTCCTTTATTGTGCCCATCTTTGCATGAAATGTTCCCTTGGTATCTCTAGTTTTCTTGAAAAGATCTATAGTCTTTCCCATTCTATTGTTTTCCTCTATTTCTTTGCTTTGATCACTGAGGAAGGCTTTCTCATCTCTCCTTGCTGTTCTTTGGAACTTTGCACTCAATGGGTATATCTTTCCTGTTTTTCTTTGCCTTTCACGTCTCTTCTTTTCTCAGCTCTTTGTAAGGCACCCTTGGACAACCATTTTGCCTTTTTACCTTTCTTTTTCTTGGGGATGGTCTTGATCACTTGTCTTGTACAATGTCATGAGCCTCCATCCATAGGCTCGTGATATACTGGAGATTCATACTGTAGGTTCATGACATCTATAGGTTCTTTTCATGCTGTAATTTTAATGACTAAATAGGGCCCTAATTGAGATAAAGAGGTATAATATTCTTACTGACTAGAGGACACTCCAAAGGTGTAGCATTTTAAAATTAAAACTCTTATAATGAATTGTTTTTTATGTTAATATGAAGGGCAATTTCAGTTTAAATAATTCACCATTGAATTTTACAGACAGGACTAGTTTGTTTTTAAAAGGAAGTCGTTTGTTGTTTAACTGATAAGTTGTATACAACTCTTTTGTGACCCATGGACTGTAGCCCTCCAGGCTCCTCTGTCCATGGAATTCTCCAGGAGAGAATACCAGAGTGGGTTTCCATGCCCTTCTTCAGGGGATTTTCCTGACCCAGGGATTAAACCCACGTCCCCTGCATTGGCAGGAGGATTCTTTACTGCTGAGCCACTAGGGAAGCCTAGATATTTATTTAAGCTAAAAAAATTGAGTTATATATCCCTAAACATTTATTTATGTTTCTTGTCATGGGGGAGTCACCCAAGTAGTGCTAAATATACCAAGAGAGTAAACCCACTGACACACCAAACAGTAGATTCTCTGTTATCAAAGAAAGTTGGAAAGAAGAAGGTTTAGGAAAGATCAGTGTCAGTCAGTTCAGTTGCCCCATCTTGTCTGACTCTTTGTGACCTCATGGACTACAGCATGACAGGCTTCCCTGTCCATCACCAACTCCAGGAGCCTGCACAAACTCAAGTCTGTCGAGTCAGTGGTGCCATCCAACCATCTCATCCTCTGTTGCCCTCTTCTTTTTTTGCCTTCAGTCTTTCCAAGCATCAGGGTCTTTTCCAAAGAGTCATCTCTTTGCATCAGGTGGCCAAAGTATTGGAGCTTCAGCTTCAGCATCAGTCCTTCCAATGAACACCCAGGACTGATTTCTTATAGGATTGACTGGTTTGATCTCCTTGCAGTCCAAGGGACTCTCAAGAGTCTTCTCCAACACCATAGTTCCAAAGCATCAATTCTTCAGTAAAGTCTCCTATATATAGAGAGAGTGATGCTCTTAATAACTTTTGTGCTGTACTCCATGTGATGGGAAAGTGGTGATTACAATGTTTGGGGGAACAAAGTGACACTCGCTAAGTAGGTTGAGAAGCATCTTAGAGTCCCTGTAGCTAATGAGAATATTTCCTGCAGGAGAAACAGTGTGTGTCAGCATGCCTTGTGACCCATCCTGATCCAGCACCGTGCATTTGTGGTGCTGGGATGGGGGTAGCCCCATGCAGTGACCCAGAGCTGAGCACCTCCTGATACCTGAGCCCCACAGCATTTAATCCACTTGCAGTTTGTAAGCCTGGAACTCTGTTAGTCTTTTGGAACCTGAGTCTGGGCAATTAGGTTTAGTGAAAAGGTAACTGTATATGCACACACGTGTATACATGTGTAGAGGCAGAGAGGAGAAATCTAACACACCTTGGTTATCCACTGCATTCTAAGCAATATGCTATGCCAGGCATTCACATATGTTTACTCGTTTAGTCTTTACGACGACTCTATAAGGTGCATCATGGCTATTTTGCAGATGGGGAAATACTAGGTTAGAGATATTATGTAATTTTCCTGTGATTCCTAGCTACTAAATCTGTTATCAGAATCACCTTTGTCTGTTGGGTTGGATGCACATCTTGGAATTCCTGTGGTTGTGTTCTACTCAAGACTGTGCATGTAGGGATGAAGCTGGAAACCAAAGCCTAAATTGGACATGAGGAAAGTGCCCCTTGTATTTTGAAGTCAGGAATTAATTTTTCTCAGGTACATAGTGAGGTAGACACAGTAAAAGGCCTCTGTCCTATGGGAACATGAGTTCTCACTCCCTAGGCCCTCCTCTCCCCATGCTGCAGGCTTAAGGTGGTCACCTCCTTGCTCCACAGTGGGGCACATGTCCTCAGGTCAAGGACAGTGAGCCAGGATCCTGGATATTTGGGGTGTTCTCCTGGCTTTACCACCATAACACTCATGTGACTTTGGAGGAATTGCAACTGCGCCACAAGTGGAAGTTAGGTATCTAGTTATTTCCAGCTCATGTTTACATCTTTCCGCAAAAAACATGGAGGCACATACATAGAGTACGTCACACTGTGGTTGAGGTTAAGAGCTTAGGCTTCCCGTCCATTCCAGCCAGATTTTCTCATTACCTGCAGCTTTGTAACCTTGAATAAGCAACTCACCTCCTTGGGTTCTCATCTATTAAAATGGATTTAATCATGGTACCCATCTCACTGGGTTGCTGAGAGAATAAAACTGACAATGTCCAGCACATAATTAGCATACAGCAGATAATAATAAAAACAATTACTGTTATTATTAATACAGTAACACATGCTCAGTTTCAGTTCAGTTGCTCAGTCATGTCTGACTCTTTGCGACCCCATGGACTGCAGCATGCCAGGCTTTCCTGTCCATCACCAGCTCCCGGAGTTTACCCAAACTCATGTCCATTGAGTCGGTGATGCCATCCAATTATCTCATCCTCTGTTGTCCCCTTCTTCTCTTGCCTTCAATATTTCCCAGCATCAGGGTCTTTTCAAATGAGTCGCTCTTTGCATGAGATGGCCAATGAACCAAGGACAACCAAGATGTCCTTCCAATGAACACCCAGGGCTGATCTCCTTTAGAGTGGACTGGTTGGATCTCCTTGCAGTCCAAGGGACTCTCAAGAGTCTTCTCCAACACCACAGTTCAAAAGCTTCAATTCTTCGGTGCTCAGCTTTCTTTATAGTCCAACTCTCACATCCATACATGACCACTGGAAAAACCATAGCCTTGACTAGATGGACCTTGGTTGGCAAAGTAAGGTCTTTGCTTTTTATTATGTCTAGGTTGGTCATAATGTTCCTACCAAGGAGTAAGTGTCTTTTAATTTCATGGCTGCAGTTACCATCTGCAGTGATTTTGGAGCACCCCAAAATAAAGTCTGCCACTGTTTCCATTGTTTCCCCATCTATTTGCCATGAAGTGATGGGATGAGATGCCATGATCTTAGTTTTCTGAATGTTGAGTTTTAAGCCAACTTTTTCACCCTCTTCTTTCACTTTCATCAAGAGGCTCTTTAGTTCTTCATCATTTTCTGCCATAAGAGTGGTGTCATCTGGATATCTGAGGTTATTGATATTTCTCCTGGCAATCTTGATTCCAGCTTGTGCTTCATGCAGCCCAATGTTTCTCATGATGTACTGTGCATATAAATTAAGCAGGGTGACAACATATAACCTTGAGGTACTCCTTTTCTTATTTGGAACCAGTCTGTTGTTCCATGTCCAGTTCTAACTGTTGCTTCCTGACCTGCATACAGATTTCTCAAGAGGCAGGTCAGGTGGTCTGGTATTCCCATCTCTTTCAGGATTTTCCACATTTTGTGGTGATCCACACAGTCAAAGGCTTTGGCATAGTCAATAAAGCATGAGTAGATGTTTTTCTGGAACGCTCTTGTTTTTTCAGTGATCCAGTGGATGTTGGCAGTTTGATTTCTGGTTCCTCTGCCTTTTCTAATACCAGCTTGAACATCTGGAAGTTCATGGCTCACATATTGTTGAAGCAAAAGAAGGGTTAAATAAAAGAGTGACATAAGAAATCTCTAGGTATCTTGGTTGTTTTACATATTGGAAAGAATATATGATGTAATGACATAGTAACATTTGAATGAAAAATGTAAGCTAGAGAGAGAGAGAAGTTATACAGTTAGAAAATGAAATTTCCTCAAGGTGTTTTATTGAAACTTTTAGCATCCCAAAGCATATAGCTCACCAGTTTAGACACCCTCTTCTCTCTGCTTGTTTTTCTGGAGCCCCAAGGTTTTAAACATATTTAGCTGATTTGTTCTACCTACCTAGAATGCTTATTTTTGTCTTCAATTTTTTTGTCTAACCAGGAGTAATAGTTCCAGATGTTTATGTGCTTGTTTATAAAGCATCTGTCAGCACTTTTACAGTGAAGTTATATTTTTGGTAGTTTCTAATCCTGCTGCAGAAGGTTGTTACATGCTGTGACTTGGCGTGGATACCTTCCCTTCTGAAGCAATTAAAAATAAATAAAATTGGATAAGTATTTCAGAGAATTGCTTTTTTTTACCTGCTTATTGAAAAGAATGCCATTTTTTTTCCAACTGTATTTTTCTTCTGGGATTAAAACCCAAACAGTCAAATACTTCCCAAGGTGCAATTATTATGTTTATCATTTATTTCAAATATAAGACTCTAAGGGTTTTTTTCAAGAGTTATAAAATGATTATTAGTGAAATGTGTATCAAGAAGAACAATTAGTTAAATATCTGTTATATGTTTAAACCCTAGGATTAAAGGGTTTAAATATATCAGTTAGTGTAGTTATTATTAATTGTACTCCTCAAATTGAGTCATTCACTTATTTAATCAGCAAAAGAGACACAGATGTATAGAACAGTCTTTTGGACTCTATGGGAGAGGGAGTGGGTGGGATGATTTGGGGCAATGGCACTGAAACATGTATAATATAAGAAACGAATCACCAGTCTAGGTTCGATACAGGATGCTTGGGGCTGGTGCACTGGGATGACTTGGAGGGATGGTATGGGGAGGGAAGTGGGAAGGGGGTTCAAGATGGGGAACACGTGTACGCCCATGGTGGATTCATGTTCATGTGTGGCAGAACCAATACAATACTGTAAAGTAAAAAAAAAAAAAAATTAAAAACTTAAAAAAAAGAGAAAATTTCATTTTGTTGTTGTTGTTCAGTTGCTAAGCCCTGTCCTACTCTTTTCGACCTCATGGAAAAGAGGTCCTCTCTCCATTATCTCCCAGAGTTTGCCTAAATTTGTGTCTGTTGAGTCAGTGATGGCATCTAACCATCCCATTCCATGCTGCCCACTTCTCCTTTTGCCTTCAGTCTTTCCCAGCATCAGGGTCTTTTCCAGTGAGTCAGTTCTTCACATCAGATGGCTGAAGTATTGGAGCTTCAGCTTCAGTGTCAATCCTTCCAATGAATATTCAGGGTTGATTTCCTTTAGGACTGACTAGTTTGATCTCCCTGCTGTTCAAGAGACTGAAAGAGTCTTCTCCCACACCAGAGTTCAAAAGGATCAGTTCTTCAGTGCTGAGCCTTCTTTACGATCCAACTCTCACATCTGTACACGACTACTTGAAAAACCACAGCTTTGACTATATGGCCCCTTGTCGGCAAAGTGATATCTCTGCTTTTGAATACCCCAAGTTTGTTATAGCTTTCCTTCCAAGAAACAAGTATCTTTTAATTTCATGACTGTAGTTACCATCTGCAATGATTTGGAGCCCAAGAAAAGAAAATCTGTCACTGTTTCAACTTTTCCCCTTTTGTTTGCCATGAAGTGATGGGACCGGATGCCATGATCTTAGTTCTTTGAATGTTGAGTTTCCAGCCAGCTTTCACATTCTTCTCTTTTAGTTCCTCTTCACTTTCTGCCACTGGAGTGGTATCATCTGCATATCTGAGGTAGTTGATATTTCTCTCTGCAGTCTTGATTGTAGCTTGTAATTCATCTAGTCCAACCTTTCTCATGATGTACTCTGCATATAAGTTAAATAAGCAGGGTGGCAATATACAGCCTTGATGTACTGCTTTCCCAGTTTTGAACCAGTCCATTGTTCCATCTGGTTCTAATTGTTGCTTTTTGTCCTACATATAGGTTTCTCAGGAAGCAAATAAGGTGATCTGGTATTCCCATCTCTTGAAGAAATTTTCCAGTTTGTTGTGATCTGTACAGTCAAAGGCTATAGCATAGTCAATGAAGCGGAAGTTAGATGTTTTTCTGGAATTCTCTTGCTTTCTCTGTGATCCAGCATATGTTGGCAATTTGATTTCTGGTTCATCTGCCTTTTCTAAATCCAGCTTGTACATCTGAAAGTTCGTTCACATACTGCTGAAACGTAGCTTGAAGAATTTTTAGCATAACCATACTAGCATGTGGAATGAGTGCAATTGTGTGGTAGTTTGAACATTCTTTGACTTCGCCCTTCTTTGGGATTAGAATGAAAACTGACCTTTTCCAGTCCTGTGGCCACTGCTGAGTTTTCCAAATTTGCTGACATATTGAGCACAGCACTTGAATAGCATCATCTTTTAGGATTTGAAATAGCTCAGCTAGAATTTTCATATGTTTGCCTTATTATTATTACTTATGATATTCTCATGGTGATTAAAAAATAGCAACTAGACTTAAAAATGAGATATTGCATAACTTAGATGGTTTCTAATAATTAATTTCATGGAATTAAGCAAATGCTTCATTTTAGAGTACTGTGAAATATCTGTGACATTGTTTTAGAACAGAATTTCTCAACTTTGGTTTTGGTGACACTTTTGGCACAGATAAGTCTTGTTGTGAGGGACTGTCCTGTGCATTACAAGGTGTTAGCAGTGTCTCTGGCTTCTAGCCACCAGTTGCCAGTAGCATCTTCCCAGTTGTGATAACCAAATATGTCTCTAGATTTAGTACCCTGGTTAAAAAAAAAATCACACCTGATTAAGAATTGTGGTTTTAAACTAATTTTATTGAAACTTTTGTAAAGTGCTATCATATGCAAATGTTTAATTTCTTCCAATAAAATGAATTGAATTTATAGTGGAGAGGCTTCCAGGTGGCTTCCCATTGGCAGTTGGAGTCACAGGAGACATGGATTCTATCCCGTGGTTGGGACGATACCCTGGAGAAGGAAATGACAACCCACTCTAGTATTCCTGCCTGAAAAATCCCGTGGATAGAGGAACCTGGTTGGGTACAGTCCATGGAGTATCAAAGAGTTGGATAATACTGAACACACACACACACACACACACATGGCACAGCAGGTTGAAGGTTTCCTTGGGTCCAAAAATGAGACTTTAACTGCTGGTGCTGCCTTATTTTGTGATGTGTTAGGAAAAGCTGAATTATTGAGGAAATCAGTTTTTGGGAAATAAGTTCAATATCACTAATATATTAATATTACATTTTGAAAGTTCTATATTTATAACACTATTTCTCCAAAGTTATCCTCTTAGTTAAATGTGTGTTCATTTCAGTAGTTATGTTAGGGTCATTTATAACATTGGCCTTCCAGAGAAGTACACAGAGGAATGCAGACATAACTTCTGTCCTGAAATAGTTTATAGTCTGGGAGAGAAAAAGGAATAATATACTGCTTCCAAAGATGGATGTTACAAGATGTGCAAATAAACTATTATGGGTAGAGAGAATTTAACAGGAAGCCACTGAAGCTTAAACTCCAGGGCTACTCAACACAGGGGCTTTTTCCAAAACTTAATTTTGGTATTTGCAAATTATACTCCTTTTCTTAAAAGAAGTCCCTTCTCCAAACTGTGTAAGTTTGAAGTCACAAAAGATCTGCATCTGTCCTCAGCATGGGGATTCCAGGGCTGGAGAGAATGCCTAAGAGAGGACCTGTACAGGATGGATACAGAGATTGTCTCTCCTGACAGACGTGATCGTGGAGATTCCATGTATTACTCACCTACTCCAGAAAAGTAGATTGACTCTCAGAGAGCCGAACTGTGCCATGGCTCTCTGCTTCCCGCCATCTGTGTTTCTCCACACACATGGAGAACTCACAACACCTGGTGGGGTGGGGAACATCCTCTGTCCTGTGGTTTGCAGTAGCTTAGTCGCGATGTCGTGTCCATCTCTGTGCAACCCTATGGACTGCAGCCCGCCAGGCTCCTCTATCCACGGGATTTCCCGGGCAAGAGTATTGGAGTGGGTAGCCATTTCCTTCTCCAGGGGATCTTCCTGAACCAGGGGTCAAACCCAAGTCTCCTGCACTGCAGGCAGATTCTTTATGGACTGACTTACCAGGGAAGCCCAATGTGGTTTGGGCTGTGGCCAAAAGGATTGAAGAAGGGATTTTGCAGTAATAGTAGTGAAGTACCAGTGGTGCTGGGTGTCTGACTAAAAGGGACAGGTACCTTTTGCCAAAGGAAAACCACATGGGAAAATCAAAGAAGGTATGATGGCACAAGATTTTGTGGGGGAGGTAGGGGGGCGGGGTGGAGGTGCAAAGTTGAAATGACAGGTGGAAAGGAGAGAGAGGAAGCAGCGGGTGGTCATGTCGCATAGACTGGGGTTAGTGTCAAGGTTATGGGACACGAGGTGGGTGGGACAAATGTGAGGCCATCTGGGTAGCTTGTCACACACACCCTGGGAAGGCTTGATAGCATCTGCTTCACATCTAGGGATTGCCTGACCTCAGGAGGAATTTCCCTCATTCTGCCATGCCCACTGTGACCTTCCAGATGCACACATTTGGCTCTGCACTCTGTTGGGGGCTGCATGAATGAGAAATTCACCAAGATTTTTGATGGCTTTTGTTGTAGCTGTGAGAGATCCTCGGTTATACTCTTGTCCCATCTACAAGAAGCCGGTCCGAACAGACTTGAACTACATTGCTGCTGTAGACCTCAGGACGGCCCAGGCCCCCGAACACTGGGTGCTGCGTGGAGTTGCCCTTCTCTGCGATGTCAAGTAATGTGGCGCGTGCCCCTCACCCAGTGAATGCAGCATCCAGAGCATCACAGGCTCTGTTCTTCCGTATGGGCGTTGTGTACATCAGGTTGACTGTGTGGCACGTGAATTGCATCAGGGTTCCCTACTCCTTCGCTGGATGCTTGCTTGCATTTAGTCTGTTTCACCGTTAATGACCAATCACTGTGTGTTTTGAAAAGCTATTTTGTGATTTAGAAGTAAATTTATAACTTTCTAATCAAGCTTGGCCCTCAAATCCAGAGTAATACATTTTCTTCTTTCAATGCCGAAGACTGACTAGGGTAAATAGATGGTATTAGTATTTCCCTGGAAGGGATTATTCTTCTGTTAATGTAGTTCTGGTGACAGCCCAGTTCTCTAAGGTAACATGACAAGTTTGTGCTAATTCTGTTTCTGTTGCCTTTTGCATTTAGGTCAGGTAAGAGATTTGTTTTCATGACTGAAGTTGCCAGTTAAACAGATCTAAAAAATGGAAGGAAGAATGGTGGGTTAAGAATGTGAATAGATGAATAGACAATGCATGTAATCCTGTAGAATAAACATATGGAGTAGTGTTCAACTCCACTGATAATTACTGAAGAGTGACACTTACCTTACATTTGTTATAATTAAAAAAATTAAAGCTAAAAGTGAATTGTGGTGAAGTCTTTGTAAAAGTGATACATTCAGACTCCTTGAACAATAGAAATCAACTCATTCTTTTTGTAAAATGATTAAATAACTAAGCACAGAAGGAATCATAAAAACATTCACATGCTTTGACTCTTATTTTCTTTCCTAGAAACCTACCGAGGAAACAATTTGAAAGGCTGAAAAAATGGTATATAAAAATGCATTTAATAGCATAAAAATAATAAATGCCCCCAAAGGCAAAAAATAAGTCTATGCTTAAAGGAAATTAGAGGGTATTAGACAACCGTGAAAGACAATAATGAAGATTTCATCATGTAGAAATGGTGAGCACAGGCTGTTAAGAGAAAGACAGAGTTAGCAAAATATTGAGTAATATAACTAAAATGTATTTGGTATGGACAAAAGTTAGAAGATAATGTGGAAAAATAAAAACAGGTATGTTTGAATGGTAAAGGTTCCAGTTGACTTAAAAAAAAATGTAATGATTGGAAGAAAAAATAGGAAAAGGATAAAAGTCTTAGTGGGTGAAAAATTCACATACTCTTTTATTAATTAGGAAAATACTATCTAAGGGGCTTCTCACATGTTTTTACTTTAAATCATGGCTATAAATTATAGCCATGGGAGGTGGTCACTGCAAAGGTAGAATTGCAGCCCAGAATTGGTTAACTTCAGAAATGCATTGCTTCAGGTTTCTGGTGATGAAGGGTTTTATAGGGAGGAAAGATTACAAGGAGACCACTGTGGGTCCCTCTCACTAGGACTTGCTCTGTGATGAGTATCATGTTATTTTAATTATAATGAGAATTAGACCTGAGTGGTTCCTGTGACACCTACCCGTTTTGGAAAATGCTATTTTCATTTGAGCAGCTTCTTTTGGTCTGAATTAATATATCAGTTGATTTGTGTGAATTGTGGTAAAACCATCATTTTATTTTGAATAATGAATAATGAAAATGTGGAAATAAGGCAGATTAATAAAATCCATTAATGAATGTCTGAATTGTAATTGTTATTTATAAGCAAAGGGATGAGTTCCACTGAGTATCCAGAAATAAGCTTTAAAAACTAGATTTTTAAATCAGCTTGAAAAAGTATAATACATATACTTTTGTGATGTACTCCATTGGTGTATATGTTTGAGTTTTGGAGACCCAAAGTAGAAAAGAACCCATGAAAACAAATGGAAATTTTTAGGAAGTAATTCAGCAGGGAGACTTCCCTGGTGATCCGGTGGTTAATAATCCATCTTGCAACGCAGGGTTCTTGGGTTTGATCCCTAGTTGGGGAACTAAGATCCCACTTGCCTTAAGACAACTAAGCCCAGGTGCCTCAACTACCGAAGGACGAGTTCTCCGGAGCCCTCACGCTGCAGTGACTGAGCCTGCGCACCACAACTAGAGTCTGTAATGGAAGACCCTCTGTGATGCAAGGGAGATCCCTTGTGCTGCAGCTAACACCTGACACAGCTGAGTTCAGCTCAGTTCAGTTGCTCAGTCATGTCCGACTCTTTGCAACTCCATGGACTGCAGCACTCCAGGCTTCCCTGTCCTTCACCAACTCCCAGAGCTTACTCAAATTCATGTCCATGAAGTTGGTGATGGCATCCAACAGTCTCATCCTCTGTTGTCCCCTTCTCTTCTGGCTTCAATCTTTCCCAGCATCAGGGTCTTTTCCAACGAGTTAGTTTTTCTCTTCAGGTGGCCAAAGTATTGGGGTTTCAGCTTCAGTATCCATCCTTCCAATGAATATTCAGGACTGATTTCCTTTAGGATGGACTGGTTGGATCTTCTTGCAGTCCAAGGGACTCTCAAGAGTCTTCTCCAACACCACAGTTCAAAAACATCAATTCTTCAGCGACTCAGCTTTCTTCATGGTCCAACTCTCACATCCATACATGACCACTGGAAAAACTGAATTAATTAATTTTAAAAATTAAACAAGGAACATCACTGAAACATGGAGGAGCCAGCGAGGCCCCTTCCTGCTTCACTTCTACCCCCTACCCCCTAGCTGCTACTCACTGAAGGGCACTCAATATTCTACTGAATTGGGGACCAGAGAGACCAACTGACTGAATCCTCAGGTTGGTGGGGAGAGTTGCTGACTGCCTTGGATGTAGAGAAAGCTACAGTGGGGATTTTGTTGCATTTCAGGGTGATAGACCCATTTTTTTTATCTACATCAATATTGATTTACTTAAAAAAGTATTTGTTTTGCACCTCCTGTGTGTCAGGCACTCTGGCACCCTGGTGGGATGATGGTGGGAAAAAATTCTTACAGTCCCTGATTTCATGGAACTCATGGAGGAGGGCACAGCAACCCACTCCAGTATTCCTGCCTGGAGAACCCCATGGACAGAGGAACCCGGCAGTCCAGGGGGTCACACAGAGTCAGACATAACTGAAGTGACTTAGTACATGCACATAAGAGGACTAAACGTAGAAACTAAGCAGTTATCCAGGCACATAATTTTATATGATCTCAGTGTATGGTTGGATAACCTGACATGTGTGGGTGATACATAGAAAGATGTGGGGACTTTCCTTGTGGTCCAGGGGTTAAGACTCTGCTCTTCCAATGCAGGGGGCATGGGGTTCCCTCATTGGCCAGGGAACTAAGATCCCACATGCCAAGTACTGTGGCCATAAGTTTTTTTTTTTTTTAAAAAAAAAGACAGAAAAGTATATAAAGATGAGGGGTTGAAGGAAATGGCAACCCACTCCAGTATTCTTGCTTGGAGAATTCCATGGACAGAGGAGCCTGCTGGGCAACAGTCCATGGGGTCATAGAGTTGGACAGGACTGAGCAATTAAAACACTAAGTGCTATGAGGGAAGCACTGGATTCCATGAGGGAGCTGGTAGCTATTCATGGGTCATGGGTTAGCAGGTAGAAGCCACATTACAGTGTCCCCATTTATTTTTTAAATTATGTTATTATTTTTTTACAATTATTATTATTTTTTTTTTTAACTAAGAGCCCAGCCTGGAATATAGGCTGAGAAGGGCTACTTTCTAAGTAAAACTGCAAATCTTGTTCTGACTGTTACCAACTCCAGCACAGTTGCTGATAGACACCATGTGTTTCTAAGTCACTGGAGTGAGAAGTACTTCTTTGTATGAAATGCTTGTTTGCAATGGAAAATCTTGTAAATAATTCAACATTAAGAGGCATGAAAAGACAAACCACAAATATTACAATTACATAGCTTGCAGGATTCTCCAATTTAGATAAAATACACAGTGTCAACAGTGTCTTTGTCAATGATAAATTTTTGTTCAATGGTATGGCATTATTAAAACATTAGATATGCTAATGCATCCTGCTAATGTAGTTTATAACATTTTTGCAACTCAAAAATTTTAGTGATCATAAAAGTAATTCAATATTTATATTAATACATGAGCCATTTTCTCTTGAAGACACAATTTTCCCTCACCTCCAAATCTGCAACACAATTTTTGCCCCCATGTCAGGCCCTGGTGAGGTCCATGATCACTTTTACATTTAAAATACTGTACTCTTACAAGTATTAGTGAAATGAAGTAGGATCCTATGGTCCTTGTTCCCCATGTTGTCTGCCTGCCTTTTGTCTGTGGAAAAACTTTAGCCAAAGAATAAGTTAAATCAGAGAAGTGAGAACATGCAGAAAGAAAGGAAACCCATCAAAGGAGACCAAATAATAATAGTTTAGTCATTAAGCATAGTCAAGAACTTTTATTTCCTTCTCAAGGGCTATAGGTAATATTTTGAGCCACATCCTATGAGCTGTCTTGTAGATACTGAAAATCTCTACCCAGTGGTGAAGTTAACTACGTGATGACCAGACTGTAGCCGTGACATGTGTGTTAGTCATTCAGCTGTGTCTGATTCTTTATGACTCCATGGACCATATCCCACCAGGCTCCTCCATCCATGGGATTCTCCAGGCAAGAATACTGGGGTGGGTTGCCATTCCCCTCTCCAGGGGATCTTCCTGACCCAGGGATTGAACCTGGGTCTCCTGCTTTGTCTGAGCCACCAACATTTTAAGCAGAAATGAAAAAGAAGCATCGAGAATGTCAAGAAATCCTTTGCTTCCCTGGGGTCTTGCTCTCTGCCTCCATCTTTGAAGGTGTTGCTTCTGAGACAGTGGTTCTCAGACTGTGTGCCTGGGGAACCCAGATGTGGCCAACAGCCTCAACTCACAAGAGTGTTCAATGTCCACACCTTCACTTAAACACCAGTGCCACTTGGCCACTGTCCCAACAAGGATCTCACATAACACCAGCAAGTCAAGGTCAAGGGTCCTCAAGATCTAAGCTCCTCAAGGTCAAAGCTCCCCAAGGTCAAGGCTCCTCAAGGAGCTCTCTCTCAGCTTTGCTGGCCTTGCCCTCCATGGAGGACCCTGTAAATATGTGTGTTTCCCCAGTGGGACCTTCCTTGGTTACTTCAGATTGTAGAAAAAAACTAACTAGAGGGCCACCCCAGGTGGAAGGAGCTGGGGTCCAGCTGTCCATCGAATGCACCCACAGTGGGGTAAACTTTGCCAAGACTGGACCCCACACCCAGCAGCTCACAGAACTGCTCAAATTTAGTGCAAATATGCTCTCCCAGGGCACACCCCTGAGGCAGCCACAGTTCCATCAGGGCCTGCCAGAGAGATGAAGACCCTAAGACCAGGACCCCTATGGCCATCTCCTTGCAGGGGTCCCCAGGCATGCACACAGAGCCCAGCCCTGCCCCGCCTGGAGGCTCCATGACATAAGCTGTCAATTTTTGAGAACTAGCCTCAAGAAATAGAAACAAACCAGCCTTGAAACCAGTGATGCTGGTCAGACCACCAGTGACCAAGGTGGTTGTCAGAGCTGGCTGTGCTGTTTCTCATGTAGCCCCTCCCTCAGCTTATGAAAAGCTCTAGCCCATTGAATGTCAGTGGGATGGAGTCAGTCTTTGGACAGGAGTCCACCCTCGCCCTCCTCTTCAGTTGCCAGCAGCCAAAATAAAGCAAATTTTCCTTTCCACCAACCCTGATTTTTTATTGGCTTTGAGCAGCCAGACCCCTTCCCTTTCAGTTATATTACACATGATTTTTGAAAATTACCTTGTATAACTAATCACTGCTCATTAGTAGCCTAGTCAACACATCAAAATAATGCCTTTTAAGGGAAAACAAAAGGTATAATTATATACACAATATGGTCCTCCAGATTGAGTGAAACCAGTAAACAGATCAGTAGGTTATGAAAGCATGAGGAAATCTAGTAGTTTGCACTTAACATTTTTTTAGTATTGAGTTCTAGTAATTTTTGAAGTTTATACATGCTGGTTAATCGACTGGCATCAGCTATATCCAATATCTGCATATCGTCTCTATAAATACCTCCAGTGAAGGATAGAAGAGAATCCAAGGTCTGCTTTAGAATCAGCCATGAGCTTTGGGCGGGACACTGAATCCACAAACAGGTCCTTACCTGTCTTAAATGGGAGCCTTATTCTGTGATGAGCTTTACACACAGCGAACCTTCTCAAGGCAAGAGTGGATGGCACTGTTACGAGGCGTTTCTGGTTTAGTTCTTCAGCCTGGAAAACCATTACACTGACAGCCAGATGGGAATGACGAGTTGAATCCTACTCTCTCCTCTCATTTGCTTGAGAAGAAATGAAAATACAGCGACTAAAGAACCAGAAAGCTGAAAGGCAGTATCCTGAGCGGGATGGGATGGAGGATCACAAGGACAGTTGGGTTTCTTTTCTTCAGACACTGTTAGAATTCCATTATTAGCAATAACTCCAACAGATCAAGATGATGAATGAATAATCTCCTCTAAAGTCCTCAAATGAGCCCTTAAAAACCAGCTTATCCCCTAGATTTCAAAGTTTTCATTACAAAATGCCAACAGTATTACAACCTAATAGTATAATTTCAATGCCTTAAAGGATTTAATCCAAGGTTTTAGAAAAGTTCTATCAGCTCTTAGTATTAATAACATCATAAAACCACCACGTGGACTTGCCTCATGTGTATTGTTCCTGTGGCTCCTTTGTGCCTCTCTGGATTTAGAACTCCATTTAGATTCCCAAGGCTCAGGATTTACAGGCAAACTTCCTTGTGTCCAACTTTGAGTTTATGTTGGGGGGTTGCAGAGCTTGGGAGGCTCGCCCTCCTTTTGGTTTGCGAGCCAAACACCGTTTTTCACTGGGCTATGTGCTGTTGCTCCTCGTTGCATGTCATGCGGGTACAGCCAGGACATATTTGTGGCGTGATGCTTTGCCTCTGCTCCAGGAATGTTTTACGATCATGGTTAATACCTTTCTTCATTTATTTCTTCACTTAGGCTAATAAGCCTAAGCATAAGCATTCACATCAACTATGATCATAAACACACTTGCCTGGAAAGCCAATTAAGTTTCTTCCAGTATTTTGTGTGGGAGTCAATTTTAATAAGACCACATAGAGCGTTCACGAGTACTCGAGAGGGAAGAAGGATTAAATGTGGTGAAGGACACCAAGGAGATTATATAAAAAGTCACGAGATGGGGAGCTTTGAGAAGGATTATGAAGCTGAACTGGTGCTTCAGCTCAGGTTGGAGTCCTCTGTCCTGCTGCATTCAGTTTAAATTCAGTCTGTTAGCATCACCTTGCTCCTCACAGTCCACTGATGTCATTTGTAATCTATTTATGCAAATACCTCCAGCAAATCCCAGGAGGCCTGCAGAAAAAGAGCTTATAAAACATTTTAGTGTTTTATCATTGAAAAGTGATCATTTGCATGCGCCAATTAAACTTAATGCTATACTAGCAAATAGTGAAAATGCTTTTAGTGTCTCAGAAACATTTTAAATCACCATTGTTCCCATCTTACAAACCTGATACACCACTGATCACAAAGATTTATAAGTGGCACAAATGAGGGGTTATAAAAAAGATGATTGCTATGAGTTCAGTTAGGTTGCTCAGTCGTGTCCAACTCTTTGCGACCCCATGGACTGCAGCACACCAGGCCTCCCTGTTCATCATCAACTCCCAAAGTTTACTAAAACTCATGTCCATTGAGTCGGTGATGCCATCCAACCATCTCATCCTCTGTCGTCCCCTTCTCCCACCTTCAATCATTCCCAGCATCAGGGTATTTTCCAATGAGTCGATTCTTTGCATCAGGTGGCCAAAGTATTGGAGTTTTAGCTTCAGCATCAATCGTTCCAATGAATATTCAGGACTGACTTCCTTTAGGATGGACTAGTTGTATCTTCTTGCAGTCCAAGGGACTCTCAAGAGGCTTCTCCAACACCACAGTTCAAAAGCATCAATTCTTCAGTGCTCAGCTGTCTTTATAGTCCAACTCTCACATCCATACATGACTACTGGAAAAACCATAGCTTTGACTAGACAGATTTTTGTTGGTAATATCTCTGCTTTTTAATATGCTGTCTAGGTTGGTCATAGCTTTTCTTCCAAGGAGCAACCGTCTTTTAATCTCATGGCTGCAGTCACTATCTGAAGTGAATTTGAAGCCCAAAAAGATAAAGTCTGTTACTATTTCTACTGTTTCCCCATCTATTTGCCGTGAAGTGATGGAACCAGATGCCATGTTTTCTGCATGTTGAGTTTTAAGCTAGCTTTTTCACCTTCCTCTTTCACTTTCATCAAGAGGCCCTTTAGTCCCTGTTTGCTTTCTGCCATAAGGGTGGTATCATCTACATATATGTGGTTATTTATATTTCTCCCTGCTATTTTGACTCCAGCTTGTGTTTAATCCAACTCAGCATTTTGCATGAAGTACTCTGCTTGTACATTGGAATGATTCCATATTAAGAAAGTAGTACGTCAGGCTGTATACTGTCACCTTGCTTCTTTAACTTATGTGCAGATTACATCATGTGAAAGAGTACGTCTTGATGCCCATGGTGAGGGTCTCTCTTTTGCTGCAATGATGCCTTCACGGTTCCTCCGGGATAGAGCCAACAGCACACAGTCCTTGCTACAGGAGACCATTTATGGCCCGCCTTGGCATTATAAGATCTTCAGCCTCTAATATACTGGGTTGGCCAAAAAGTTCATTGGAGCTTTTTGTAACATGTAATGGAACAATCCAAGCGAACTTATTGGCCAACTCAATAAATCCTAAGGTTTTTTTATGGGATTATATAGACTGGGACAAAGTTTTGCCAAGTTGTGAAACCCTTAGATTGTGTCTTTGCACAAAGACCCTTTCCTCCAACTCATGGTCCCCTTCAGTCATATCCTTGCATGCCTGTGTGCTCAGTCACTTTAGGTGT
The DNA here is from genome assembly GCA_006410935.1 of Redunca redunca. Lineage (NCBI taxonomy): Eukaryota > Metazoa > Chordata > Mammalia > Artiodactyla > Bovidae > Redunca > Redunca redunca. The sequence continues at coordinate 716,167 of SJYQ01095307.1, read as the reverse complement.
ATCTGACTCTTTGTGACCCCATGGACTCTAGCCTGCCAGGCTCTTCTGTCCATGGGGTTCTCCAGGTAGGAATACTGGAGTGGGCTGCCATGCCTTCTCCAAGGGATTTTCCCAGCCTGGGGATAGAACCCACCTCTCCCGTGTCTCCTGCATTCCAGGTAGATTCTCTACCCACTGAACCACCTGGGAAACCCAGTTTATCCTTCAGTTCAGTTCAGTTCAGTTCATTCGCTCAGTCGTGTCTGACTCTTTGTGACCCCATGAATCGCAGCATGCCAGGCCTCCCTGTCCATCACCAACTCCCGGAGTTCACTCAGACTCACGTCCGTCGAGTCAGTGATGCCATACAGCCATCTCATCCTCTGTCGTCCCCTTCTCCTCCTGCCCCCAATCCCTCCCAGCGTCAAATTCTTTTCCAATGAGTCAACTCTTCGCATGAGGTGGCCAAAGTACTGGAGTTTCAGCTTTAGCATCATTCCTTCCAAAGAAATCCCAGGGTTGATCTCCTTCAGAATGGACTGGTTGGATCTCCTTGCAGTCCAAGGGACTCTCAAGAGTCTTCTCCAACACCACAGTTCAAAAACATCAATTCTTCAGTGATCGACCTCCTTCACAGTCCAACTCTCATATCCATACATGACTACTGGAAAAACCATAGCCTTGACTAGACGGATCTTAGTCGGCAAAGTAATGTCTCTGATTTTGAATATGCTGTCTAGGTTGGTCATAACTTTTCTTCCAAGGAGTAAGCGTCTTTTAATTTCATGGCTGCAATCACCATCTGCAGTGATCTTGGAGCCCCCCAAAATAAAGTCTGACACTGTTTCCACTGTTTCTCCATCTATTTCCATGGAGTGATAGGACCGGATGCCATGATCTTCATTTTCTGAATGTTGAGTTTAAGCCAACTTCTTCCCTCTCCTCTTTCACTTTCATCAAGAGGCTTTTTAGTTCCTCTTCATTTTCTGCCATAAGGGTGGTGTCATCTGCATATCTGAGGTTATTGATATGTCTTCAAGCAATCTTGATTCCAGCTTGTGTTTCTTCCAGTCCAGCATTTCTCATGATGTACTCTGCATAGAAGTTATATAAGTTATATAAGCCTTGACGTACTCCTTTTCCTATTTGGAACCAGTCTGTTGTTCCATGTCCAGTTCTAACTGTTGCTTCCTGGCCGGCATACAGATTTCTCAAGAGGCAGGTCAGGTGGTCTGGTATTCCCATCTCTTTAAGAATTGTCCACA
>SJYQ01095307.1:663766-714225 GCA_006410935.1 Redunca redunca | reverse complement strand
GGGTCGTGAAGATCCTTTTTGTCAGTTCTTTTGTGTATTCTTGCCATCTCTTCTTAATATCTTAACTCAGATGACCATTATATCTACTACTGCGGGCAGGAATCCCTCAGAAGAAATGGAGTAGCCATCATGGTCAACAGAAGATTCCGAAATGCAGTACTTGGATGCAGTCTCAAAAACGACAGAATGATCTCTGTTCATCTCGAAGGCAAACCATTCAATATCACAGTTATCCAAGTCTATGCCCCAACCAGTAACGCTGAAGAAGCTGAAGTTGAACGGTTCTATGAAGACCTCCAAGACCTTTTAGAACTAACACCCAAAAAAGATGTCACATCCTTAGCTCTCAGCAAATTGAACTAATCAGGGCTTAAGATAAGACCCCCTTGGAAGAATACTTGTATTTAAGTAGAGTCCTAATCTTAAAGAGACCCTTGTTTGCTATGCTTCACTTCAAAAGATTATGCTTTTCCCCTTCAGGAAGCACAGCCAAGATTTTCACAGAAGTATCTTTACAATGGGGTGGGGGGGGATATCACATGGATATCACAGGATATCAAATTTTACTCTAGGTTAAAAGGGGAACTTTGCAGGACTTCCGTGGTGGTCCAGTGGCGAAGATTCTATGTTCCCAATGCAGGGAGCCCAGGTTCTATCCTGGTTGGGGGACTAGATCCCGCATGCCCCAACTAAGAATTTGCATGTTGCAATTAAAGATCCTGCATGCTGCACCTAAAAAGAACCCACATGCCACATCGAAGACCTGGCACAGCCAAATAAATGACTATTGTTTTTTTAAATGGAAACTTTGCATCTCACATATGAGACTGTAACAGAGATTTCAGGTTCATACCCATCCTGGCCTATTTCAATAGCATTCTTATTCATACTCTTTTGTTATAAAATGAAAAGTCCAAGAATGCCAAGGCCAAATGGCACCACAGGACAACAGTTGTCAACCTGGAGTCCTCTAGCGTGATCGACCACTCTATCTGGTCACATTATTTAGGCTCCAACAAGATCACTAAAGGCTCTGCTAATCATGAGCATCTTCATACATAATGGTTATAGGTTCTGAGCCTACTCTGTAGCAAAGTGTCCATGGGGAAAACCAGAGTTTTAAATTAGGATGCTAATGTCCACCCCAGATCCACAGCCCCATCTGAAGTCCCACTTCCAACCCTGCTCTGCTGAAGGTTCTAGTCTTCCCACCTTTACCATCTTTTCCCAGCTCAAATCACCCAGTGGTGGCTGCTATTGTCTGGGGCACTGTAGCAAATGGAGGGTGAGTAACGCTCAGTCTTTGGAGATTCTCCCAGGATGACTCCCTCCTCTCTGAGACTCTCCTTCTGCCCAGCTGGCTGCGTGGTCACACACTTTCTAGATCAGCGTGATGCCTGGGAGGTAGCAGGGTGATCAGAGAAAGAGGAGTGCACAGACAGGGTCAAATCCTGGAGCTACTGTTTACTAACTGGGTAAATTTGGCAGAGTTGATTAGCGTTTCTGAGACATGTTTCTCATCTGCATAATGGGTACACAACACCTTCCGTGTGAGGCTGTTGTGAGAACCAATGGAAACAGAAAATTGGAAAATGCCCAGGACAAAGGAGAGGCTTCCGAGGTGGTGCTAGTGGTAAAGAATCCGCCTGTCAATGCAGGAGAGGCAAGAGAAGTGGGGTAGATCCCTGGGGAGGGAAGATACCCTGGAGTTATAACCTGGCCAGATATATACACTGTGGTGTCACTATGGATAAAGTAGAAAACGGCAACCCACACCAGTATTCTTGCATGGAAAAATTCCATGGACAGAGGAGCCTGGCAGGCTGTAGCCATGGAGTCACAGACGGACTCCACTGAATGAGAACATACACACACACACAGAGAACAAAGACGTGCTCAGCAAAGCTCACTTCATTCCCACACCTCGTTTCCAGTCAAGTTGTAGAGGGAGGAGAGAGACAGGCTGCCACCACTTGGCATGAGGATCCTTCTTTAAGAAGTGGCCCTGATGGTCAGGAGGTATGGTCCTTCCACTTCTCCTTGTAAAGCATTAAGCCCAATTTTTTTTTAAATTTCAATTTATTTATTTTAATTGGAGGCTCAAAGCCATTCTCTCCTGCTTTTCAATTTATTTATTAAAATTTTTTTAAAAAGTTATTTGTTTATTTGGCCATGCTGGATCTTAGTTGCAGCATGAGGGATCTTCAGTCTCCTTTGAGGCATGTAGCATCTTTACTTACAGTATCCAGACTCTTAGTTGCGGCATGTGGGATCTAGTTCCCTGACCAGGGATCGAACCCAGGCCCCCTGTATTGGGAGTGAAGAGTCTTAGCCACTGGAAGACTCTCCTTGTCTTCAATTTAAAAGAGAACTAATTTCTTGGGATTCTTTTCATTTTTATTGTTTTGATGTGAGCATGATTGTAAGTCCATTCTAAATCAAAGCTTTCCAACAATTTTTTTTCTGCATGCTGTGTCAAAAATACCCTAAGTGTAGATACTAATATCCATTCAGTGCTGATGTCTGATGCTAATATTCACACCGTAAAGTGTCAAATAATATTGCTTTTCTTTTGTGCTTGCTCAGACTAGTGAGGCAGAGTATTTCATCACAAACTGGAACAATATATGCAAGATGACAAAAGGGAGAGGTAAAATGAAAGAGACATGGGGTTGCAATCAAGGTTATTACCTTAATTAAAAATCGTAATTTGTTAGAATAATGGCTCTCATCCCAGGCTGTATATTGGAATCATTTGGGAAGCTTTTAAAAATGATGCTGAGGACCCACTGTAGTCTAATAAAATCAGAACATCTGTTAAAGCATCTAGGGTAGAGAATCATTGCTTTAGAGTGATGGGAACAAGTATGGACTTGGTAACAAGGGTGGACTATGAAATCCACTTGCCAATAAAATAATTAGGAAGCATATTTGTGTTTCAAACATCTTTGAGCAATTGCATAACTAAAGAGAGCTGAGACAGTGTGAACAACTTTTTAAAATGTAATATTAGAATTGTGAAATAAAATTCATAGTTTATGGCAGGACAAGAAAATTTAAATGTAAAAAGCCTGCCCTTTCGCCTTCTCTCTTCCCCCACTATTCATTGTGTATCTGCGTTATACATTGAACAATCTTTACGCATTGGCTGGAATACTTGTTTAACCATTAAGAGCAACATTCTCCTAGCACTAACAAGGCAACTGCTAAGAGAGAGCATTCTTTCTTGATCTTGCAAGATTATGTAGACTATCAATAACACTCCATTTGATGTACAGCCCTGTCGCAAAAGACATATATCTGTGCCCAGACTTCTACCAAGCAGTTTGACGAGCTTTCTGAAGGGCTCGTCCTGGGTTGAATTGAATAAAAATTTTCAATTGAATAAAAATTGAATAAAATTTTCCAATTCTTAGATTGACAGATCAATTTTTCATAACTTGTGTGCTTCTCATATGAACAATCTTTTAGTCTCTAACTTGCCAATCTTTATTGTAAAATATTGTGCTGAATTCTGCATTCTCTGTGAACCCATGAAATTAAAAGTTTATTTTCTTAAAAAATTAAAGTAATTGAAATTATTGGACTGAGTTATGTATAGGTTTATTGAATTATTTTATCTTATTGCAGAGTTTGTGGAGGAATATGTATTTAATTGACTATTTTTCCTTTGTTGACATTTAATTAAAAATTCTACATATTTAAGGTATAAAACTTGATGAGTCAGTATATGTATATATTGTGACATAATTATCACAATCAAATTAACTTGTCATCACTTCACAGTTATCATTTTTTTAATCCCCGTTGGGAGAAGGGCTATGAAAACATATAATTGGATTCCTTATTAGAAATGTGACATGATGCACTATAGCATATTCTTGTATTTTACTGTTCACTCAGATCTATAAGTGCAGATTATAATAAATAGGGCAGGTGTGGGGCCTGAGCTCTGGGTTTTTGGTAAGCTCCCAGGTGTACCAATCCTGCTCACATGACACCAGCTGATAGCTCTTGGTGGATTTTGAAGCTCTGTTTTTACGAACATATGCATTGAAGATCCTTGTGTCTTCGTGGTGAACTGACTCCCTGGTTATTGTGTAATACTTCTCGGTAATATTCCTTCTTCTGACGTTTCTTTGTGTGGTATTAACAGAGCCTCTCCAGATTTCATTTGGTTGTATTTTTCTGTCCTTTTATTTTCTTTTACTATCTGTGCCTTTAAAGCTAAAATGGGTTTCTTATGTAGTTTTGTTCCTTTTAATATAAACAAGTAATGTCTTTTAATTGGGATGTATGCACCATTTATATTTCATGTAATTATTTACATGATTTGATTTAAATCTACTGTTATACTAGTTTTCTGTTTCTTCTTCCATTTTTTCCTCTTTTTCTGTCAATTTTTTAAAAAAAAATGAGTATTTAAACAAAATGATTCCATTTTATCTCCATTATTGGTTTATTGGTTGCAACTCATTCATTTTCCTTTCTTTCTGATGGATGTCTTAGGGTGGCCAAGGTGGCCTAATGGACCCCCAGGTAGAGACAGGCTTATTCCAAGTCTCCCCTTTGCTTAGAATATTTCCTTTAGAAACCTTGTAATCCTAATTCCTTTCTCTGATCCTTTAAGATGTAAATGTTTCTCAAGGAACTGGGAGCCATACCTTTGAAGCGGAATCATCAAGAATGGGGCTCTGTTCCCTCTGGAAGCTCTAGAGAGTCCTTCTTTGCCTCCTTCAGCTTCTGGAACCTGCCAGCATTCCTTGGCTTCTGGTCACTACCTCCAATCTCTGCCGCTTTCTTCACATCACCTTCTCCTCTATATGTATGTTTAATCTCCCTTTGTCATTCTCTTACAGGGACACTTCCGATGGCATTTAGGGCCCACCCAGATAATCCAGGACAATGTCCTCATCTCCAGAATCTAAACTTAACTGCATCTGCAAAATAAATCCCTTTTTCCTTCTGATGTAACATTACAGGTTTCAGGTATCTGTATATTACTGATAGAGGACATGACATCTTTCAGTGGCCATTACTTATCTTACCACCCCAGTGTTGTTTTAATTTTACCATATGCAGACTTTTCTTGAAAAATACTTTTTCTCTGGGTTGTTGTACTTGTTCAGTTGCTGAGTCAGGTCTGACTCTTTGCGACCCCATGGACTGCAGCACACCAGACCTCTCTGTCCTTCACTGTCTCCCAGAGTGTTCAAATTCATGTCCATTGAGTTGGTGCACTATCTAACCATCTCATCCTCTGCTGCCCCCTTCTCCTTTGCCTTCAATCTTTCCCAGCATCAGGGTCTTTTCCAATGAGTCTGCTCTTCTCATCAGATGGCCAACGTATTGGAGCTTCAGCTTCAGCTTCTCTGGGTTAGTAAGGAATTATGGAAGCATTCGGTAGCTGAGTTGCTAATTCTGCATGCAGAGTTCTTTGGAGTCCTTAATTAATAATAATCGTCATAATAAAAAATAATAATCATCATAGAAAAGCAAATATTTACAGAGTGCTTACAATGTGCCAGACCTGAGTAAACTATAAAGCCTTGTTACTGAAAAGATGATCTGAGGACCAGAAGTATCGAAATACCTGGGATCCTGTAGAAACGCATAATCTTGGTCTTGAATTACATCTACTGAATCAGAATCTGCATTTTTGCCAGATTCCTACTGATTTGCTTGAACATTAAAGTTTGAGAAAGTTCTTTATGGTATTAACTTATTTAAAATGCATAAATACTCTATAATGCAGGTATTCTTGTCAGCAACTATTTTACAAATGAAGAACACAAGGCTGGGAGAATTTGGGTATCTTGTTCAAAGCCAGTTAATTAGCAGGGATGGAACCTGTAATCTGGTCCAGATCTGCCTTTTCCCAGATGTTCCATTAACCATCTCTAATGTCCTGTTTCTTCATACAGCAAACAGTGGATGTTGACTCATGAGGGACTCAGGGAAATGTACTTTTCAGCAGCCTCTGTAAGTCCCAAGAGCTAATAGTGTATTCTCAATTTCTCCAAGCTAGTCATTTAGTCAATATCAGCCCTATAGAGCTCCCTAAAAACAGTGTTTCTAAATAATGTTGTCCTAGATAAATTCTGTAGACTTGCTAAAAGGATCGGTTAGTCAATTCCCTGAGAGTTGGCTAGTGAAATGAATTTATTTTGCAAAAAGCAAAGAAAAAGCCGATTAGAATTAGAACACGAGTATAACCCCTACCATCTGCCTCTCGTTTAACTGCATAAATGAAAAGCCCGGAAAACAAACAGTGCGTTGCAGGAGAGTGGAGACCTGTTTATAGGGTTTGAAAGGGTTACAGGGCTTTGTGGCATTTTCTGTCTGCTAATAACTTCACGTCTGCTGAGTTAAATTAATAATTTCTCAGATCATGCTATTAGGTGTGATGCTTTTAGGTGACAAGAGTGGCATCTCTTTTCTCCTTTGAGCGTCAAACATCATTTTCAGTTCAAAGCACTTTCACTCTAAATTAAGGTCATGGGACCTTGACTTGTGGTCCAGTGGTTAAGACTCCAGACTGCCAGTTCAAGGAATCCAGTTTCGATCCCTGGTTGGGAAACTAAGATCCCGCATACTGTGTGGCCAAAAATAATAATAAATAAATAATAAATAAATAAATTCTTGTCATGAATTCTCCATATTATGTTTACTAACAACAAAAAATACTCTTTTTATATTTATAAAGAATGATCAACCCTTACTTGTAAAGATTTTATCTTAGAACTATTTTATGAGTAGAAATAACAATACGGGGGAAAAAACCTGTATTTGCAAAATTATCATATAGGTGTTTTACCCACAGTGTCTAATTTATGCCCCCAATAACCTTGAGGGGTAAGAAGTATTACCTTCCTCTTACATGTGAGAAAACCGAGGAGCAAAAAAGGTATCCTGGCCAAGTCCACACAGTCAGTCAATGCTGTCATCTTCCCGGCTGCAGAGCACTAGGGTCCTTCCTGCAGGTGCTCTCGATCGAGCGCTGTATCCCCCGCATGAGACTCAGCTAGTCTCTCTCAGCTCACCCTGAAATTCTGCTTGGAGACAAATGCATTCTCTGTCAGTTACTCTTAGACCTGCAGGTTGGCTAGGATCGGAGGTCTCCTTCCTTACTCATTTCTCAGCAGTGCTCTTGCTTTGCTAAATCTAAGTCAGAAGTTTGCTTAACACTTGGAAAAATAACTTTCTATTCCAAGGAAAAGGGTGACATTAATGCTAGTCTTTCTCAATCAAGAAGAATGCTGTTATAGTGTTAAAGAGCAAAAGCGGACAGCTGCCACGGTACGTGCCGTTAAAAATAGAAAAACCTCGATGATGACATGCTCTGCAATCAAAGGAAGACTTCCCGTTAGTTCATCTCACTCTTTTCCTCCTTCATATCTATTCGTTTACTGTTCACAGATTTCCTCACATCTAAGGTTTACAGAACCTTTATTTAAACGTGTTTGCGTTTTACACATAACGGTTTGCCTTTAACAAAGTGAGTACACGATTTTTGAAGAGATTTGAAATGATGTGAATGGCAGGTCCCTTCTGGAATGGCTCCCTGCTGCAGTGTACCTGAGGTTTTGATGTATTATGAAGTAAGCCTGCAGCCAAGCACTTTGGAATTCTTTCCTACTGGTGAGAAGAAGGTTCATACTGAAGGATGGGAAAATGATCTTACAGCAAAAATCACGGTCGGTTGTAAGTTCGATGTAGTCCCAATCCTTCAGGTATGTGAAAATGTGATGTGAATTAAATCACCCTTAAAGGAAAAGCACACATATTTATCTGACACAAGAAAAAAGCCATCTGAATTCACATGCTCTGCAACTCACTGTTTAGACATACTTTGAAACCATGTGATAAATTAAAAAGCAGCTAAGACTAAGTTCTTTTCCCATGGGACTTTTAGTACCATTTGAACAATAATTATATTCTCCATTTTTGAGCTTGTAATAAAAATTGCAACCTGGCTAGTTGTTCCTTGTCTGTGAAGACTCCATTAAAACTGGTTCAATCCCATCTTAAGTGCAGTCTCATCTTAAGATGAAGCCCAGCATTTCTTGAAAATTTTCAGATGATTCCTGGTTGCTTTGGCCCAGTCAGCTCTGGCTTTGATTTTTCAATCTTTCGTCTACTACCTGTGCCCAGTGAGCTCTTTCCTATCCTAGTGGTTCTTTTCCTTAATTTTCCCAGTGCTAGTTGCTTATGGCTATTGTGTATAGCAGATTTTTGCTGAAAATCTGGGTTATATGGTAACAAAATAACCAAGCACAACATATAGTAGAAATTGAAATTAAACAGATATTGCTGCTATAAAACGTATTTTAGCCACTTTCTACCCCATTTACTCTCTTGTCTCCCACCTATTCTCTTGCCACTCCTTCCAATCCTCTAATTCAAATAAATTTCAGGCATTATTTCTGTGACTGTATTTTCTCCTCTCCTTCTGGCACTTCTGTTATGGATGTGTTGGTGTGTTTAATGGTTTCTCTGAGGTTCTGTTCATTTCCCCTAATTCTTTTCCCTCTCCATTCTTCAGGTTTTACAATCTCTGTGAATCTATTTTCAAGTTTGCTAATTTTTTCCTCTGTCAAATCAAATCTACGTTTGCACTTCTTATGGGTTGGAATGCGTCAAGTCGTAAACCTTGGAAGGTGACCTGTAAAATAGAGCCATTGCAGATGAAATTAGTGAAGATGAGGTCACACTGGAGTAGATTGAGCCCTTAATACAGTAAGGCTGGTGTCCTTATGAAAAGGGGGCATCTTGGGGAGGGGGAAGTTCAAAAGAAAATGTTGCTCACTTATTCATTCCAAAAATTGTTGCATAATTTTTGCTTTGTTCCACAGATGTTTTATCACAAAGAACAGAATAAACTAAAAATATCTTCCTTCATAGAATGTTCATGTAAATAAAACCTCACACTTTTAGTGACTATCCAGTTGAAAAGGGGGGCATTTGAACACAGGCACACACATACACTCACAGGGAGAAAGCCCTTTGTAGACGAAGGTAGAGAATGAGGTGATGCTGAAGTCAAGGAACGCTGAAGATCGCCAGAGTCTAGGAGAGAGAACTGGAACAGATTCCCATCCCCTCCCCCTGCCAGCATATCTTTCAATATCTTTCAGTATTATTATCTTTCAATATCTTGAGCTCAGACTTCTGGCCTCTAGAACGACGAGACAATAAATTTCTGTTGTTGAAGCTCCCCAGTTTGTTGTACCTTGTTATGGGAACCCTAGCAAACTAACACACACTCCTTTAGTGATGTTTTTTTTAAACTTTAGCATCGTACCTTTCAGTTCTAAAATTGCCACTTGCTTCTTTTAAACTTTTTTGTCTTTTCACTAATACCCTCTGCTTGATGAATTCTTTTCTTTCCCTGCCTGTTTAGTCACTCTGTCATGTCTGACTCTTTGTGACCCCATGGACTGTAGCCCACCAGTCTCCTCCATCCATGGGATTCTCCAGGCAAGAATACTGGAGTGGGTTGCCATGTCCTCCTCCAGGGGATCTTCCTGACCCATGGATGGAACCCACATTTCTTACAGCTCCTGCATTGCAGGTGGATTGCTTCCTTCTGAGCCACTGGGGAAGCCCTAACACTTACATAACACATGCTAAATGCAAGTCACTACATGTTTTAATGTATACAGACTCATTTAATTCTTTTTAAAAATAAATTTATTTATTTTAACTGGAGGTTAATTACTTTACAATACTATATTGGTTTTGCCATACATCAACATGAACACATGTATACCTATGGTGGATTCATTTAATTCTTAGCCAACCATTTGATACTGGTAGTTCAGTTTTTCTACTTTATGTATGGGGTACTGATGAACCCTATTCCCTGCCCCCCACACACACACTTCCTTTCGGTAACACTGAGACTTGCTCGAGGTCACATGGATGATAAACAAAAACTTCAGGTTTAAAGACCATGAGTCTGGGAGCCATATTGTCTCCTGCAATAGGTGATTGGTCTCAAGTCATTCAAGCCCAGCTTGCTGGGCTGACAGGACCCTAGTCTGTGAGAAAGGAGAGCTGTATAGGGCCATCGCAGAGACCTGGAAGGGTGGGCATTGCCTAGTGAATAGCAGGAAGATGACTGAAAAAATAAATCACACTCTTCTTCTGGCTGGAAGTGTGTGGACAATGGGTCAGGCTTGCATGAGGAAGAGGAGAGGTTTTGAATTAAATATAATATTAGGCCATAATTCTCGTGATTGAAAGGGCATCTCACTTACCATTGGGATTCAAGAAGTCAATATTTAACATCCATCTTCTTTGCCTGATTTTTGTTTCAATCTATTGATTTAGAAGTTGGACAAAAGGAAGTAGAAAATACAGCATCGTTTCAACTTTTGACAGATAAAGCCAGATGGAGAATAGGCTTCTACTGTATCTCACACAACTCTGCTATACCCTTATCCTGGAAACAACTTGCTCACCCACTCACAGCAGAGTCGTTGCTGTTGTTCAGCTGCTAAGTCGTATCTGACTCTTTTTGACCCTATGAACTGCAGCTCCCCAGGCTTTCCTGTTCTTCGTCATCTCCTGGAGTTTGCTCAAGCTCACGTCCATTGAGTTGGTGATGCCATCGGATGATCTCATCCTCTGTCACCCACTTCTCCTGCCCTCAATCTTTCCTATCAGAGTTGGATAACTACTATTCAAGAAATGATGAGGGACACTTTCCTGGTGGCCCAGTGGCTAAGACTGCATGCTCTCAGTGCAGGGAGCCCTGATCTGGTCTCTGGTCAGAGAACTAGATCTCACCTGCTGCAGTGAAGATCAAAGATCCCACGTGCTGCAGCTGAAACCCGGAGCAGGCACATTAAATAAATATTTTAAAAAAAGAAGTAATGAGGGAGGCAGCAAAGAGAGATGAGAGCTTCTGTCAGTGAATGCTCTTCTCCTTGGACACATGAGTGAGAATAAGTGCCTCTACTAGTTACCTGAATGAATTTGTTCTCACAAGCTGAAAATGACCAGAAAAAGATGAAATCTTCCACAAATAACTGGCAAATGGCAGAGATGAGAGGGTGAACAGAGAGGGTATGAAGACAGTGGTTGGTTGGTCTAAAATAAAGCCATGTCCAGAAACCCCAGAGTCCCACAGAGTGTGGGGTGAAGTCCATCCCACACTTCTATGACATTTGCACACCAGATCACTTGTAGTAATCATCAGGGGAAAACACACAGCCTTAACTTATTTCTAAGTGTGAACTACAGTCACTTTTCCTGTATTTATTTCACTGCATTATTTATTTAGGTATTTATGCTTTCTCCCTATCCCAGTCCTCCCCCTGATTGCAATGTTATTTAAGTTAATATTCATAAATAAGTTATTCTAACCATGTATTAAGTAGAAATTTGTTGACATAATTGTGCATCAATTTTGGTAAATACAGAAGGTGACGTTAAGTATTTTATGCTTCCATGAGCTCTCGGTTTCTCTGATCATTAAAGTTTTCTGAATAATAGTAAATCACATCCTTCTCATTATCCTTGAGGTTTCTTCAAACCCCATGAATTTCAATAGAGGGTGATAAAGGGAAATGAAAAAGGTTCTTAGTTAGACTCCTGTATAGGATACAACGAAACAGAAAATACACATTTCACAGCTTCTTTGTTAATGCAAGTATTTTTCATTTCTATCAGTGGACCATTTTTCTGTCTTAATTTTGAAGGACTTCCCAGCATAGCAAGATTGAATATAGTCATTTAAAGAAATTCAGCTATTGAAAATTGGTAACTCCCTTCAATTCCACAATTCAGAGTAATTTGAGGGTTCAAATACCATCCTAAGGCTAAAACAATTTATTTCAAAAATATTTTGCTGAAGGAAGATTCTTCATCTTTGTGTTCTTTCCCTTTCTATCCTTCACCTTGCATTTCCTTTATTTTCTGCTGTCCTCCTTCCCTTCTTCAACTTTTCTCTTCTCCCTGTACGTCTTCACTCCTTCAGCAGATTCAGACTTACAGGGGCCTGCATAACCAAGACCCAGCAGAGAGAGTCTTTTTTCCAGAGAATTCCAGTAGAGCCCTTCAAAGACTTTGCCTGGCCTGACTCAGGTCATATCTCCAAGAATGTGAAGTGTCCTGAAGGCTGTGGTTCTGGTGGGCCAGGGGTTGGTTTTTTGATCTGGACCTGCAAAGTAGAGATGATGAGTCACAAGGACTAAGCCACCTAAAGGGAGAGTTCCTGAAAGCATCAGATGCATTCTCTTGCTGTAAAAGGAGGCAACAGATGCTGGGGGATGGAACTATAGAGGATCTCTGCAATAGTGTGTGCGTGGGTAATATGCTAGGAAAGCCCTTCCCCCACACAAAAATATAATATTTTTAATGTTTTCACAGTTCTATTTAATGCAGTAAAATTTTGATTTGGTGTGAAGTAGAGTTATCTTTTAAAACTATTTTTTAAAATAAATAATTTCTAAAAGATTGAATAACTCATCTTTGTACAGCTGATTTTAACAGACATAGCTTTTAAAATCTAAGCTGCCAGATATAGGTGCAGGGCAAACAGAAGACTGATTGCCTCACTGTCTGCTCTAAAGTGCTTCCTGTCATGAACTCTCCATCCATGGCTCTTCCTGGGAGCCTCCTGGACTGTCTCTCAGAAACCCCACGGAATCTGTGGATCTCAGTGGTCCAGAGCTCAACCTGAGATTTCCCCTTCTCTGCAGACCACTGTCATGGCAGCATTTGGATCATTAAGGACACTCTGCTTTTCATATACTTCATTTCTTTATCTAAGGGATATTTAATGAGACTTGTGAAGTATACACTCTAGTTCTTCAAATCAACTTAAAGTAAACATCACTCTAGTTCTTCAAATCAACTTAAAATAAACATAGAGATAAGCCTTTTGGCCAGCTACAGCAAATAGTATTGGTTGGGAGCAGTTATTCCTTTTATATATTTTAAGACATAGGAATTAAATTGATTTAAAATAAGAACATTAGGTAGCTATTCTATGATGGAAATACTGCTAGATGTGAAGTCAGCACAATCTTTCAGATTATCTGCTTGACCTTGGGCTATTTGCCTAAATTCTAAGCATTGGTTTCCTTATCTGTTGTTGTCGTTCAGTCGCTCAGTCATGTCTGATGATTTGTGACCCCATGGACTGCAGCACGCCAAGCTTCCCTGTCCTTCATTATTACCTGGAGTTTGCTCAAATTCATGTCCATTGAGTCAGTGATGCTATCTAACCTTATCTATAAAGTAAGGATGAGATGGCTGGATGGCATCACGGACTCGATGGACGTGAGTCTGAGTGAACTCTGGGAGATGGTGATGAACAGGGAGGCCTGGCGTGCTGCGATTCATGGGGTCGCAAAGAGTCGGACACGACTGAGCCACTGAACTGAACTGAACTGAAGGGTGACAAAGATCCGTCTAGTCAAAGCTATGATTTTTCCAGTAGACATGTATGGATGTGAAAGTGGGACTATAAAGAAAGCTGAGCTCCGAAAAATTGATGCTTTGGAACGGTGGTGTTGGAGAAGACTCTTAAGAGTCCCTTAGACTGCAAGGAGATCCAACCAGTCCATCCTAAAGGAAATCAGTCCTGAATTTCACTGGAAGGACTGATGCTGAAGCTGAAACTCCAATATTTTGGCCAGCTGATGTGAAAAACTGACTCACTCGAAAAGACCCTGATGCTAGGAAAGACTGATGGCAGGAGGAGGGGGGGACGACAGGGGATGAGATAGTTGGATGGCATCACTGACTCAATGGACATGAGTTTGAGCAAGTTCCGAGGTTGGGGAAGCCTGGCATGCTGCAGTCCATGGGGTTGCAAAGTGTTGGACATGACTGAGTGACTGAACTGAACTGAACTTACTTTGCCTTTAAAGATTAAATAAGAATTACTGAATATCCATTATTAGTTTGCTACTACGTTAACTTGCTGAGTCAGTGCTTAATTAATTGTAACATCTTTAAAGTCACACAATCACCGTCACACTTTGCCAAAGCCAAACTTGCTCCATAAGGGGATAACTTGGTATTGTTTATTCATGTCAATGGGCTTCCCAGGTGGTGCAGTGGTAAAGAATCTACCTGCCAATGCAGGAGATGCAAGAGACAAGAAACACAGGTTCAGTCCCTGAGTGGGAAAGATCCCTGGAGAAGGGAATGGTAACCCGCTTCAGTATTCTTGCCTGGGTAATCACATGGACAGAGAAGCCTGGTGGACTATAGTCCATGGGGTCGAAAAGGGTAGAAAACGACTGAGCGGGGGCATATGCATGGGCAAACACACGCACGTTCGTGTCGATAAAGCATTCCCTCCATCTGTTCTAGTACCATCTAGGGTGCTACTCAAATGCAAGTCCATGAGCTGTAAGAATTAATGAAAGACAAACTGAGAAATTGGTAGCTTTTTGGCTCACAGTAGAGGCCTCTCAAACAATATTATTTTAAAAATAAAATCAAGACAGTTGAGAGAGGTGTTGAAAAAAGTGGTATACTGTCAGCAGTAAATATTTTGGTTGTATACTCTATGGAAGAATTAATTTTAAAACTTAAAATAGCTATGTGTTATGCAGGGCTCATGCAAATGGATTTATTTCATTCTTTTGGCCTATTTTTTGGATGTTTCGAGGTAAGCTTTTCTCTGTCACGTCTACCTTCTTTCCCTGAAGTGCATTCACAGACCGAATCTTCTGTGGTTATTGGTGGTGACTGGTCAGAGATTGCTTCCTTCTTGGACATTTCTCTGGAGCTATTTCATTTGTGCACTAGACCAGAAACACTTGGTTGTTATTTTATACTAAATTGAATTCTTACCCAGTGGACTACCAGGGAAGTCCCCCAACCAATATCTTGATTAAGTCTTGTCAGATTCTGAGGCAGAGGACACAGCTATGCCAGGCTTGCACTCTTGACCCACAGAAGCTATAGATTCTATTTACAGAAACTATGTGAGAGTTTCTGTGGAAAATTCTGAAAGAGATGGGAATACCAGACCACCTGACCTGCTTCTTGAGAAACCTGTATGCAGGTCAGGAAGCAACAGTTAGAACTGGACATGGAACAACAGACTGGTTCCAAATAGGAAAAGGAGTACTTCAAGGCTGTATATTGTCACCCTGCTTATTTAACTTCTATGCAGAGTACATCATGAGAAATGCTGGGCTGGAGGAAGCAGAAGCTGAAATCAAGATTCCTGGGACAAATATCAGTAACCTCAGATTTGCAGATGACACCACCCTAATGGCAGAAAGTGAAGAGGAACTAACGAGCTTCTTGAAGAAGGTGAAAGAGGAGAGTGAAAAAGTTGGCTTAAAGCTCAACATTCAGAAAATGAAGATCATGGCATCTGGTCCCATCACTTCATGGGAAATAGATGGGGAAACAGTGGAAACTGGCTGGTTTTGTTTTTCTGGGCTCCAAAATCACTGCAGATGGTGATTGCAGCCATGAAATTAAAAGATGCTTACTCCTTGGAAGGAAAGTTATGACCAACCTAGACAGCATATTCAAAAGCAGAGACATTACTTTGCCAACAAAGGTCTGTCTAGTCAAGCCTATGGTTTTTCCTGTGGTCATGTATGGATGTGAGAGTTGGACTATGAAGAAAGCTGAGCGCCAAAGAATTGATGCTTTTGAACTGTGGTGTTGGAGAAGACTCTTGACAGTCCTTTGAACTGCAAGGAGATCCAACCAGTCCCTCATAAAGGAAATCAGTCCTGAATATTCATTGGAAGGCCTGATGCTGAAACTGAAACTCCAATACTGTGGCCACCTGATGTGAAGAACTGAGTCACTGGGAAATACCCTGATGCTGGGAAACACTGAAGGTGGGAGCAGAAGGGGAGGACAGAGGATGAGGTGGTTGGATGGCCTCACCGGCTCACTGGTCATGTGTTGAGTAAACTCCAGGAGTTGGTGGTGATGGGCAGGGAGGCCTGGCATGCTGCAGTTCATGGGGTCACAGAGTCAGATGTGACTGAGCAACTGAACTGAACCAAACTGATGCATAATAAATAGTATTGTTTTATGCTGCTATGTTTGTGGTTATTGATTATGCAACAATAGATAGGTAATACTTTTTTTTTTCTAAATTTGTCACCAGATCGTATATTCTATTGAGATGAAGTGAGGCAGGACCTTAACCCCTTCTATAATGCAAGTAGTTGATATCAAGGAACAAATAATAAGGGAATATTTAAGGACCAATGATACGGTAGAAATTGTATGAAACATTGGTTGGGATTCAGGTTCAGGTTTCCAGGAGCAATTCTGATGTTTCTTGTTATTCTAGTTCTTGGACCTTCCCCGCCACTCTTTGTACAATTAAGAAAACCAAATGTTTAAATGAAAATTTTAAGTTTCATCATACCTATAAATTTATTAAGGGTTTTAAAATTGTAGCCTTAAGAGTTATAACTTTATTACCTCTAAGCTAAGCTAAGCTAAGTCACTTCAGTCGTGTCCAACTCTTAGTTAATCATTAAATATGGTTGTGAGAGCTGGACCGTAAAGAAGGCAGAGCATGAAGAATTGATGCCTTTGAACTGTGGTGCTGGAGAAGACTTCTGAGTCCCTTGGACAGTGAGGAGATCAAACTAGTCAATCTTAAGGGAAATCAACTCAATACTCATTGAAAGGACTGATGCTATAACTGAAACTCCAGTATTTTGGTCATCTGATGCAAAAGCTGACTCATTGGAAAGGTCCCTGAAGCTGGGAAAGATTGAGGGTAGAAGAGGGCATCAGAGGATGAGATGGCTGGATGGTATCACTGATGCAATGGACATGAACTGGGGCAAACTTTGGGAGATGGTGAGGGACAGGGAGGCCTGGCCGGCTACAGCCCATGGGTTTGCAGAGTTGGACACAACTGGGCAACTGATCAACAACAATCATTAAATAAACTTCATGTTTATTATTGAATTTCTGATGTTAAAAAAAAAGCTTGTTTGGGCTTAAAAGGGCTTTATTTAATGACCAAAGAGAGCACATTAACTTCTCATTGGATACCAGCTGATTAATTTACATAATATATATATTTTTCATCTCAGTTGTATTGTTAAGTGACAGGATCTACCAGCAGGAATATGACAGTTTAGATACAGTGTGTTAAGTATAGATAGATTTTCTCAATTCATTGTTAGAGAAAAGTGATATATTTTCTTTCCAAGCTGAAAAATTTGATATACTTTATCATTATACATTCCTTGGCCACAAAAAAAGAGGAAGGAAGGAAACAAACAAAGAAAGGAAAACAACAAAAAAGAAAATTAATTTGTACCAGACAAGAAAATAAAATTAATCAAGTTAATTCTGTCCATTTCATTATTTAAAAAAATATTTCATGCACCCCAGTTAGAATAGGGAATCTTTGTTGCTTTTCTTGTTTTATATATTTGTGTAAAAGATCCTATCCAGTAGGTGTCAGCAAAGTAATCTTAAAAATAATCACAGGGGGCTCCTCATATTAGTTTTATAACCACTTCTAGGTAAATTATAAGAAATTTTATTTTATCAGAAAACACACTGGATCTACAGCTAAGAAAAAAAGAAAGAAAGAAATAGAAGCTTCTTGATTTAAAAAAAAAGCTGCTTTCTTATCTTTTCCCCTATATAATAAAAGGTCCAAAGTCAATGAGTGTCATTCACATCTAAGAAATTGTGAATCATCCTTTAATCCTTCACCTTTTTATCTCCCACATTAAACCAATCACACAATCTACTTCCTGAATTTCTCATATCTCTCCATTCACCATCATTTCTTGTCTTTTAGTTTTCAATAGGCACAGCCTCCTAAATAGTCTTCTGGCTACAAATACTGTTCCCAACCAAACTGATTCTCTGGTAGCAGCTTGATTTGTTCTAAGAGGCAGGGATCATGTCCCTGCTCTGTTTAAAACACTTCCATAGCTCCCTAATAAACTTCAGGAGGAAAAGAAGCTTTTTAGCCTGACATGAAACCAGTCACGTCTTCCCCTGGCTCACCCTACATCTCGCCCCTCATCATTCTACTCCTTTACACTTTGCACTGCAGTCAAATTAAGCTTCTTTCTGGTTCTCAGCCCTGTTCTCCTCTCTCTTGCCCTCAGGCTTTTCTCTTCTGTAAAACTCATCTTTCCCTCTCACACCTCATCACCCTGCTAACTCCTATTGAGTTTTCTGCTCAGCTTTCACTTCCTCTGCCTCTCCCCCAGCCAGCTTGAGCTAACTGACTCTTCCACATGTTTCCCCAGCTCCTAAACTCCCTTGTTCAGTGCTGCCAGTTGAAACTGTGTCTGCACGTCTGTTCTCTCAGTCTGTCTCTATTCCTGACTTTGAGTCCATCACTGACCCCATGGAGATGAGTCTGAGTAAACTCTGGGAGTTGGTGACGGACAGGGAGGCCGTCAGGCTGCAGTCCATGGGGTTGCAAAGAGTCGGACAGGACTGAGCGACTGAACTGAACTGATTCCTGGTTTGGAACTATGTTCATCTGTACCATTTTTGTAGATTTCACATACATGCTTTAATGAATAGTATTTGGTCTTCTCTTTCTGATTTACTTCACTCTGTATGACCGAATCTAGGTCTGGCCACGGTGGGGAAGGGGAAGGTGAGATGAAATGGGAGATTAGGTTTGATGTATATGCACTACCCTGTGTAAGACAGATAGCCTGTGGGCACCTGCCGCAGAGCACAGGGAGCCCAGCTCGGTGCTCTGTGATGACCTAAAGGCAGGGGATGGAGAGGGAGTGGGAGGAAGGTTCAAGAGGGAGGGGATATAGGTACACTTACAGCTGATTCAGTTCCTTGTACAGCGGAAACTTATATGACATTGTAAAGAAATTATACTTACAAAAAAATCGGGACATTATTTGTGAGAGCATGTATGAGACTGTTGTGTCATACTCGTCATTTTCCCCTTAGCATCTAGAACGGTGTAGAGAAAATATTTAAGATATATTTAAGATATTCACATTGAAACTGGTCAAATAATTCCATATAAACTTAAAAAAATGAAACAAAACAAATTGAAGACCTTCTTAGGTGGCTCAGTGGTAAAGAATCCTGCCTGCCAATAGAGGATATGCAGAAGATTCCAGTTTGATCCTCAGCCTGGGAAGATTCCCCTGGCGCAGGAAATGGTAACCCACTCCAATATTCTTGCCTGGAAAATCTCATGGACAGAGGAGCCTGGCGGGCTACAGTCCATGGGGTCACAAAGAATTGGGTACGACTGAGCAGCTGAGTCATTACTCTTAACGCATGCGTGCAAGAGTTCCTTAGCCAAGAGAAAATGTTTCTTCTCTATATTGGTGGCTGGCAACGTTACTGCTTTCTGACTACTGTTGTCATGTTCCTTTAGGTTGCCTCTTTAAACTCTTTCTTCTTTAACTCCCCCATAATTAGAGAAACATTTGATAAATTATGGAGCAAACGAGCAAATCAATATGCTTTTATATCCCCTGGCGGGAGCAAAATTGGGGACCACATGCTCTACTGTCACGATTTCACACAAGCAGCGTGGAAGTGCCCGAAGTCTGTAGACTCCCAGCTGCAATTTCCCTCTCTTTTATTTTGGAGATTTGGAAGCTCTTGGGCTTCTCCTCTGAGATGTGTCATTCCAGAAAGAACAAGATATCAAAAATGTCACAGGATTTGGTCTCCTGGACACCAAAGATGGCTTTGTGAATAAATTCTGTCTGTGACTGCATGTGTGTGCACGTGCCATCACATAACTGCATAATTGCAATTTCATATAAACATTCAAGAATTCAATCGTGACATAATTAGTACTCATAACTATAACTCCCTCTAACTGCTAGTTGTAGTTGCTAATAACTCGCCAAAATCAGAACTCCCCGCCCCCAAGGATTTTATATGGAAACTGGTCCTTTAAGAGGCACATCTAGATGAAATTCTTGTATTCAAAAATGTGAGGGCTGCATGTTCGCTTTCCTCTTGGAGAATCACAGTATACATCAGCCTATTGCAGACTCATTTGTTTAGGTCAGAATTTCCCATACATATATAACCATAGAACTCTTTTTCTTTAAATTTATTAATTGGCTCCAGAATGAAGTTTGGAAAATACTGATTTGGCCCCTTTGGACTTTTTATTTCTGTTTTGCATCAGCCCTTATAGTAACCAGACTCATATTTGTTAGAAATTGTTTAAGAAAGAAACAGCAATAATGGGTAATATTTACTGAATGTTACTCTGTCCAAGGTGTTAGCTCATTAATTTTTCCACCAATCCTATGAAATAGATGCTATTGTCTCACATTACATAGACAATAAAAGCTAAGGCACACAGAGGTATCTTGTCTAAGGTCATACAGTTGGTGATTAATGGAGCTGAGATTTGAACCAAGGGAGTTAGGTACAAAAGTCTGAAATTAGTACCAATCTTGGAGGCCTCCTTTCTTTACCTTCTTTTACTAAATCTCGCGAGCCTGGCCTATGCACAGAAGCCTGCAAAAAGTAGGTTTTTGTAGATGTTTGATGCTATGTGAATCATCTAGAGTGCTGTCTTTGATAAACAAGCCAACTTTCATCTCATTTGTATTATCCCTAACAATGTAGATGCCTAGAGTGGCTGCTTGCCTGGAGAATCCCAGGGACGGGGGAGCCTCATAGGCTGCCGTCTATGGGGTCGCACAGAGTTGGACATGACTGAAGCGACTTAGCAGCCACAGCAGCAGCAGCAGCAGCAGCTAGAGTGGCTGAAATAATGACTATCTCCTTCCCCTACCCTCTCCCAAGGCCAATTATACTGAATTCTTAAGGGGGCAGAGCAGGAATTATATTGTAGTAAGAAGCCGACACATGGTGGGCATCTTCAAATGATGTGTCATAACACAGCTTGAAAAACATGCTATAGTCATGGGTCACAAAACAAACACAGACATCACAAAACAGGCTGCCAGAGGATGACAAACATTTGAATATAAATTAAAAGAAGCTTTGCAGACACAGCATAACAAAAAGCCCAATTAACAAAACTAACCATATGCTACCACCAGAATGGTTGGGCACAGTGTAAAACGCACATGCACATTAGATGCAGAGAAATCTCAGATGAAACAGCTTCATCAGACAAACTGGAACCAGTGCCAAACTGAGATACCACAGTGATAAGAGAGCTCATCCAGAGAGTCCCTCTAAACATCCCCTGTTAAAATCACTAGTAAAGGTAAACACATTCCGAAACACTGAACAAATAGCTCTAGAAATTAAAGCAAAACAATAAGTTTTTGATTGTTTTTTCTTTTCTCTCACATTGAATTATCACAGACCTTAATTTATTTAGCAACATTTGAAAGGGTATTATAAATTAGTGGTGAAGAGCATGAACTTTAGAATCAGATAGACTGGATTTAAATCCTGGCTGTATAACATGCTAAATCTGTGATTTTTGCAGGATGGTCTGAGTATGAGTTACTACATTTGGAAATGGGGACAGTAATACTTACTTCTTCATGCTTTTGTTAGGATTAAAATTAATATGTGTAAAGGGGATAGTAGAGTGTTTGGCACAAGATAAACTTATACTCCATAAATAAGAACCATTTCATTTATTTAAAGCCGAGACCTGGGTTCGATCCCTGGGTTGGAAAGATCTGCTGGAGGAGGACACGACAGCCCACTCCATTATTCTTGCTTGGAGAGTCCCTATGGACAGAGGAGCCTGGCTGTCTACAGTCTCTGGAGTCACAAAGAGTCTGACATGACTGAGTGACTAAGCACATATATATTTCAAGATATAAATTGGAATCTACATTTCAAGTTGTTATTGCTTGGTTTAAGCAAACAGGAGAACATTCCATCTTGAAAAATTTTGTCCTTGGCATTATATTATTGCAATAAGAGTGACCGTCATAAAGCAATAGGTCATAAAGCATTGTTCATTTGTTTTTCATTCGTTCCTTCTTTCAATCATTCAGTTAACAGTTCCTTTAGGCTCAGATGAACCTCCCTAGGTGTTGAAGGTATAAAGTGTCCTAGATATAAAGCTTCTAGCAACACACACACCTTCTAAGATACTCCTAGACTAGTGTGGGAGACAGCCAGAAAAGGATATAATTATAATAAATATGGTAAGTACTAAAATAGATGCATGTCTTGAGCACTATGAGAGGGCTATTGATTTTGTCTGGGTTTTACTGAAGAGTCATTTGAACTCAGCTATTGAAGGATCAATAGTGATTTCAGGAGAAAATAGGGATTTGGAGATGTATTAATCTGTTTATTCCACTTATTGAAACTATATTGGAAGAAAAGCAGACAATTGTTTTCTAGGATTATTCAAATAGCTTCTAATTAGTCCACTCAGGAGGGAAGAATTACTTAAAATTTTTAAACTTATTTTCCCTCCCTCCCATAATTCCCCTATACCTTGGCCTTCACAAGAGCACAGTTTTCAAATTGTAGTTAAATACTTAAGAAAGAATGTGTGCCTTTAGGGTTCTCCAGATTTGAGCATGAAAATGCATGATCTTATCTAGATGTGAGATTTAGGGATGCTGTTTAACTTTTTTGAACTTCAATTTTCTTTTGTGAAATTGAATATTATATATACCTTACTAGGTATGGATAGTACAGTTAGGTGAACCTCAAGAAAATTTAAAATAAAGTGATAAATTGTTCTTAGAGGGTTATGAAATTAATATATAACACTGAAGAACATCATCCTTTTGGATTCTGTGGGAGAGGGAAAGGGTGGGATGATTTGGGAGAATGGCACTGAAACATGTATAATATCATATAAGAAACAAATCGCCAATCTAGGTTCGATGCAGGATACAGGATGCTTGGGGCTGGTGCACTGGGATGACCCAGAGGGATGGTATGGGGAGGGAGGTGGGAGGGGGGTTCAGGACTGGGAACACGTGTACATCTGTGGCGGATTCATGTTGATGTATGGCAAAACCAATACAGTATTGTAAAGTAAAAACAAAAAAACAAAGCAGGAATTCTCAAGGAGTTGTCCCACTCAGGACATATTTCAGAATGACATGTGGTAATGGTGCGGCTTGTTCAAGCTTCCTATACTTTCTATTTTTCTGTTTTAAAGCCTCTCTACCCTTTTAGAAATTATCATTATAATGAGCCACTACTTCCTATGAAAGTAGGTCATATTTCATGAGTGGTTGGGAAGAATAAAAGAAAGGGGGAACATTTCCAAGTTAAGGAAGAATATGTCCATTGGTAGGGGAAGTGGCCAGTTATGGTCTGTCATAGAAAAAAGGGGAATCACTAGATTAGCAGTGTCCACCCCAGACCTTTATAGGGAAAATGCTCACCATAGCTATGTGAATATCCAGTCTCCTTTATAGCCATATTTGTTGCAGTGAATTGATGTGCTCTTAGTGTTTTACGAGTGAGCACAACAGGCTGGTCAGCTGTGGAACACTGACTCAATCCTATTTTAGATCTATCAGGATGGAAGGCCAGAAATCTGCAATGTGGATAATTCACCCAGGCAGGTACCACTTGTCAGTTTCTGCCTGGATAGCCATCCAGTCTTCCACTTCACCTGCAATTGCACATATTTACTTTGACATCTCCGCCGGGATGCCAAATAAATACAATATGCCTGAAACCAGTCTCTTGGTTTTCCACTCCCATGTCAAACTGCTACCCCATCTTCTCTATGATAGTAAATGGAAGCTCAGTTCTTATAGTTGCTTGGATGAAAGACCTGCAGACAATCAGGCCCCTTCTTTTTTTCTTACACTTCCTGGGGGTCACGTGTCCCCCAGAAAGTGTAAGAGAAAAAGAGTGGGCCTGGTTTCTGCCTTTCTGTATTCATGTTGCTGTTCAGTTGCTCAGTCATGTCTGACTCTTTGTGTCCCATGGACTGTAGCACGCCAACCTTCTTTGTCCTGCACTATCTCCCACGGTTTGCTCAGTCTCATGTCCATAGAGTCCATGATGCTATCTAACCACCTCATCTTCTGTTGCCCCTTTCTCCTCCTGCCCTCAATTTTTCCCATCATCAAGGTTTTTTCCAACGAGTTGGCTCTTTACATCAGGTGGCCACAGTATTGGAGTTTCAGCATCAGTCCTTCTAATGAATATTCAGGGTTGATTTCCCTTAGGATTGACTGGTTTGATCTTACAGCCGAAGGGACTCTTAAGAGTCTTCTGTAGCCACACCCCTGTGAAAACGTTTACCCTTGAGTGTGAGTGGGAAATAACATACTGTGGTCTCTGAGACCCATGACGTGCTTCTATGCTATAGAATCTGGCATGTACAGTGCGTGGGATATAGTTCTTGCGATTAAGTTATATTAGCTAGTAAAAGTAGAGACAAGATCTATGAGAAGTTGACTTTGAGTTAATCAGAGGGGTGAGTATCCTGAGTGGCCCTGATATGGTCAGCTGAGACTACTATTAGAGGACCTAGACATTCCTTGAAGGCAGAGAATTCCAATAGCAGGGATTCTCCTTATTTCTCTTGCTGGCTCTTGAAAAGCCAGATGCCATGAGTTCTACAGCTGCAGGGAAAGTAATTCTGCCCACATCCTGAGGAGGCTGTAAGTGGATCCTTCCTTTCTTGAGCTTTCAGGTGGGAGTGCAGCCTAAGTAACACTTGATTTCAGCTTTGTGAGACCCTGAAGTCAGAACTTGGATGAGCCATGTCTGGACTCCTGATGCACAGAAACTGCGAGATAATAGCTGTTGCTTTGCGCTGCTAATTGTGCGGTAATTTCCTGTGCAGCGAAAGAGAACTCATGCACAGATTACATCCATACCGTCAGCAAATCCTGACAGTTACCTCCTCAACATAGCCAGAATCTCATCATTTCTTTACTTGCTCACCCCTTCTCTCATCAATGCCACCAATGTTTATTCATCCATTCGTTACTTTGTATTGACGTATTGGGGTTTACAATGTTGTGTTAGAATGAAGTGAATTGGCTGTATGTATACAGATATCTCCTCCCTCTTGGACTTCCCTCCAACCCCGCAGCCCTCTGTCCTACCCATCTAGGTCATCACAGAGCACCGAGCTGAGCTCTGTGCTACACAGCAGGCTTCCACTAGCTGTTTTACACATGGCAGTGCATATATGTCAATCCCAATCTCCCAATTTGTCCTACAAGCCTCCACTATGTCCACTCATCTGTTCTCTACTCCAGAGCAATGGATACAGAAGAAATGGTACATATTTGCAATGGAATATTATTCAATCATAAAAGGGATAAAGCTGAATCATTTGCTGAAACATGGATGGACTTAGAGAACACTGTATAGAGTTAAGTAAGTCAGCAAGAGAAAACAAACATTGTGTATTAGCGCAGATATGTGAAATCTAGAAAAATGGTGTGAATGAACCTATTTGCAAGGCAGTTATAGAGACACCACCCATTTTTTATTGCTTGGATAATTGTAACAGATTGCTAGTTGATCTTCTGTCTTTAATGCTTCGTTCTCAATTGTTTTTTTCTTTTCCCTCCAAATAGCAACCACAGTTATACTTTTAAAACACAAATCTGGTTATGCCCTATCTGGTGCTCAGTTGCTCAGTTGTGCCTGACTCTTTGCAGACCCATGGATTGTAGCCCGCCAGACTCCTCTGCTGATGGAATTTTCCAGGCAAAAGTACTGGAGGTGGTTGCCATTTCTTATTCCATATGCCTTACCTACCACTGTGCAAAGTCTGCAGATTTTTGCCATCTTATTGGCCTTACCAAGATCCCCACCACATCCTGCAAGGTTTTGTATAATCCTGCCCCCAGCTACCATGCTGACTTCACCTCTTATCACCCTGCCCTTGTTTCTGTTTGCAATGCCACCCTGGGCCCCTGTTTCTTAACTATATCAAGGCCACTTATATTGGATACAAATGTGATTCTTTATGAAGCTGCATCAATAACTAATTTATTTGTATTGACTCTGAATTTCAAAGGAAAATAATTTAAGGACACATACATGAAAAATAGAAAATGACTACCTGTAGCTCGAACAGCAGAGAATCTGCCTATGATGCAGGAAACCAGAGTTCTATCCCTGGGCGAGGAAGATCTGCTGGAGAAGGGAATGGCAAACCAATCCAGTACTTTTGCCTGGAAAATCTCATGAACAGAGAAGCCTTGCAGGCTGCAGTTCATGGGGTCACAAAGAGACAGACACAACTGAGCAACTAACACACACACATAGGAAATATGTTTACGACTTTTCATTGCACTTTTTTTTTTTTTTAAAGTTTCAAGAAACCAATACACAAACATGTTAAACAAGGGATTTGGACTTAATATAATGATATTGTGAGAAGCAAGTAAAACATGTGCAACCATACTTCTAAACTTTAGAGGAAATGATTTTGAATTAATTACTTAATTGTCCTGTAGTTTCTTCATCTATAAGATGGAGATTATGACAATACCAAATGATTGAATTGTTGTGGGGAATAAACGACTGAATACATATAGCATCCTCAGACCAGTGTCTGGTGTAATGTAAGCAGTAAAAAAAAAACAAAAAACAAAACCCACAGCCCATTAGCTCTTTAAATTATTTTTATTAAATGTGTAGAGTTTTTATTTGAATTACATTTACCTCCAGATTGAATAATAATGTACACCTTCCTAACATGATCTCCAAATCCTGTAACACAGTGATGTCTTCACATATTAAAGCCATCTTTTATTGTACTAAAGTTTGTAACTGTTCCCATCTAGTTTTCACATGTATGTTTCAGCTAATTCATAGGTATTGTAAAATTACCCTGGCAGTCCAGGGGTTAAAACACTGTGCTTCTAATGAGAATGATACATTATTATTAAGTAGGGTAGGAATAGTATTAGGAAAACAGAATAACTGGAAATGTGAGAATGAGGTGCTCGCTATAGTATTTAGCATCCATGTAAATGAGGAAGAAGCAAGGAGGTGAAGGTCTGGATGAGGGAGTCAGGGAACCAGAGAAAGTCAAGGACCAAGACATTATACACACGGGACTGATCTGAGCCGGCATTTTCCAGATAGTTTCTGGGGTCTAAAAAAGCGTAGCTTTTCCCCCTGACTCTGCCAAAGTCCACGTGGGTGATAAGACAGGTAGCTATCCATTTACATTGTGTCTGCCCTTCAGCACTGAAGCTTGTATGGAAACCCTGGAGCCCGAGGACTAAGGAGAAGTGCATACTCATAGTCTTGATGCCCTGGGACCTCAATGTGCTGCCAGAAATACCCTCTCTGCCCTGGCCTGTGCCCAGGCAGGATGGGCCTGGCTGGAGGCAATGACACGGGCGCTAGGGTGTTTTGTCATCTCCTTGGCAACAAGCATCTATTTTATCCTGCTCTGTCCTCACCACGCTGACTCACGTTCTCACCGTCGGGACCTCTCCTGCCAGTTCTGCCACTGCAGTCGACTGTCTCCTTGCCTTATGCTTCTGCTTATTGGTGCATTCTCTTGCCTCATGTCTTCTGTTTACCCTTTCCCGTGTATCATCCCTTTATCTTCTACCCCAGGCACCACTGGATTCTTCTGCTAGGTCTCATTCTTCATGCCCAAGATGATTTTTTTTTTCCCCTCTTGGTTTAATAAACTACAGTTAGAACTTTAGAGCAAGTCTTCTGCATTAGGCCAACTCATGGGTCTCTTATCAGCCTGTAGATTACCTGTCTTTGTACCAAGCTCCCTGCCCTTGTCAGAGCCACCTTGGCCTGGATCCAAGTCATGGGATCCATGGACAAATGACCCTTCAGAAGGTCCTGGGTGAGTGACAGCAGTTGGGGTTCCCACAGGACAAGTGATGAGGTTGGCAATTTCTATACTACACATGTTTTAGAAAACACAGAAAATGCTGAGTATTGTACAAACTATCATATATGCATTATTTAATGTGATACTTAAACCAACCTGAGATGTAGATTTCATTAAAAGGTTCATTTTTCTTTTGAGGGAGAGCTGAGCCTTACAGAGGTTAAGGTCACATATCTGATGTGTGTAGAACTAGGATTTTAACAACTCCGGGAGATAGTGGAGGACCTAGCAGCCTACCGTGCACGCGGTCGCGAAGGGTCAGACTTAGCAACTAAACCACATCAACAGCTACAAGGCTTTAAACGCTAGAAATTGGCTTCTGTAATACACTATCTAGTCTGAGCATGGCTTGTGGGAGCATGATTTTGATTGTTTTTTAAATTTGATGTCTTAAATGTCCAAGATTGTTATGCTGCACTGCAGCAGCTGAAAGCAGAGGAGGGAAAAACACACCTTTAATAAAGTCCTTCACTGGGGCAAATGAAGCATTTGGGGCTGTCAATAAATTATTCTGGCATGTAATTCACAACTCAAAAAGAGTACACTGAGAGAACCACAGCTCCCCTTGGGCACCTAAGTAAATATCTTTATTTCTTACTCTTAATTCTAATTTGAAAGTTTGAAAAAATATAATGTAACTTCTCAGAAGCCTCTTGCCTTAAGTAATTTCGAAAATGACTCAATTTCTTCTTCATGAAGAAATGACTATCATTTTATGATTATATGTCTTATATCTGATTTGAAATTTTATTTGCCAATCCCTCTGCATACAACGGCACATACAGAGGGTAGCATAGCATGACAAATGTGCTAGGAAGTGCTGGGTGAGGGGAGGTTAATGACCAAAAAACAGACACTGTGGTGCTCTTTACCATGTATGTTAATCTCATTTGTTTTCTTTTCCTTAAATTATTTTACCCTTGTCTTTCTTGCATTAGCTCTCAGTCCTCCAGGCTGTTACTTCTTATACATGACTTGAATTATTCTACTGAAGGGGGAATGCTTTATCACTTTAAGAACACTGAATGTTAGAAAAGACCTTCTTTTATTGCCATTTGGATGTACTTATCATTCAATAATTAGCCACCCCTCCAGACAAGGACTTCAAAATGGGAGTTATGATTTGCCAGGGCATTTCACAGATCCAGCCATTAGTGTTCACCCCAGCTGAAAACTACAAGACTAAAAATAATCCAATTAAGTAACAACAGTATATTTTGAACCAGAGCTGAACAGATGGCAAAGTATCCCCCATTCATCATTAATTAATGTTCACTTAGCGCCCACAGAGAACAACTCCAGGTTATTCTTTCCTGAAGACAGAGACAGAACTGCCCCTGCACTGCAAGCTTGTATGGCCTTGTTGGTGGAAATAACCTTATAGGATCCAGAATAGTTTTATGAAGTAAATCCCTACTGGAAATGGGAGCACAAAGGACTTCAGTGGATTTTATAAACTTGACAGAGGATTTCAAATATAAAGAGTCTAGAAACTCTGAGTTTTCTTATTTTAGAGGAACTTAAAATTGCAGATACAGCGCTCTCCCGTCTCTCTACTCAACATGCCAGCAGATCTACCGGATGTTTTGCTCTTCTTTTTTAAAAAGCGGTTTTTTGTTTACTTTTAATTACTTTTGGCCTTTGCTGCCCAGGCTTTTCCTCAGTTGCAGCAAGCGGTGCTCCTCTCCAGTTGTGCTCCGCAGGCTTCACATAGCAGTGGCTTCCCTTGTTGCTCAGCGTGGGCTCCAGGAGCACAGGTTTCAGTACCTGCCACTTGTGGGCTCTAGAGCACAGGCTTAATAACTGTGGTGGACGGGTTTCGTTGCTCCTTGGCATGCGGGATCTTTCCAGACTAGGATCCAAATCCGTGTCTCCTGCACTGACAGCCAGATTCTTATTCACTGAACCACCAGGGAAGCCCTTCGCTTCTTTTAATATCGCCGCTACATTTAAAATTTATGGATATTTGATTATATCCTGCGACTATGTTTTTCTTTCTCGATCTCTGTATAACCTTGCCACACATATATGGGGGCCATACTTGAGGCTGGCAAAATGATATTCAAGTAGTGATCTCTCCTGAGGATTTTTGGACACCAGTGTTTCAGAGGATATCAGCTTGGTTCATGTGCTTTGTGGAGTGCTTTGCCATCTTGGAAATATTTTTCTCTGCCATAATAAGTATAGAGGATACTCATACCTCTTTCGAGGACCTTTTGCTCATAAGTATCTTGGAAAGGTGTGGTTTCAGCTGTATTCCCACACCGAAATAAAAGAGCTTTCCAAGTTTTTTTAAAAAAATTGTCCCACTGAGGAGTACTCATCGAAATGGTTCCAAAAATCTTTTTACTTATTTATTTTAAATAGCGTTCTTTATTATATGCATTTATTTTGTGGATAAAGTGACCACCAAATTAAGAATTCTACTTTTAGACTTATCCAACATCTTTATTTTCTGGTTAAAAGCTTTAAAAATTGTAACCATCTATGGAAGGAGGTGGGAGGGGGGTAACACATATACATGTGGCTGATTCATGTCGAAGTATGGCAAAACCCACAACATTGTAAAATCATTAGCCTCCAGTTAAATAATTAAAAAATAATCATTCTCCTCTCTCCCTTAATGAGCTCCTAATTTGGGGAAATAGAAATGTATTCAACTAAAATTCAACATTTTCTAGCCCCTATTATAAAATGAGGATAACCAATGATATGTAAGAATGTTGGGAGGTAGTTTTTGAGAATGTCTTTTTTAAAAATAAAAATTTATTTATTTTAATTGGAGGCTAATTACTTTACAATATTGTATTGGTTTTGTCTTTTAAAGAAGTTTATTCAACTAGTCCCTGACGGGAATGCAGGCACTGACTTGCTTTCCAGCAACCATATTGTGACCATGAGGTAAACTTGAAGACGGAAGTCACAGACTATTGAGGCAGAACAGAAATAAAGATGGAGCTTACATTATGATGACTTTAACAGTCTTGGAGTGTTCATCTCTGATCTTTAAAGATAAATGGTTAATATGATAAAATGAATCCCTTATTTTGCCAAGGCACGCGATTTTTGGATCAGTTCTCTAACTTAACTGAAACACAGTGTCAGAGCCAAGTGGGGGCTTACAGTGATTTGCAAAGGCCCTAGTGGTTCTGACTCTGTCTTCCACCCCTACTCCTAACATTTGCTTGGCTGTATCCTGCCAGTCTCTCCAGTGTATACTCTATCACAGCCCTACGGCCTGTTGTATAGATCAGGTACACTCCAGCTTCTAGAAGCCTCTACATACCGCTCACCCTGCCTGGAGGACTATTGTGCTGCATGTTCATCCTTCAAGTTGTTTCCCATCCTCCAGGCTGTTTCTAAAAAATCTCCTTTCTTTCCTAGTTACCACTTCTGTCCCTTGAACACCTTGTCCCCTGACATATTATATCTCCTTTCCCTTATTTAGTTTTCTTTCTTGTATGATCTAACATATGGTATATTTTGCTTTTATGTTCATTTTACTGCCCGTTTCTCCTTTGACCCATCAGAATGTAAGGTCCAGGTTCAGTTAAATTCAGTCACTCAGTCATGTCTGACTCTTTGCGACCCCACAGAAGGCAGTACACCAGGCTTCCCTGTCCACCCCCAAAGTCTGGAGCTTGCTCACACTCACGTCCGTTGAACTGGGCCATTGAGAAGGAGGAGGATCATAGAAGGGTTGTGAAAATAGGACGTGTCCTGAAATCCTAGAGCGTTTCCTGACCCTGGACTCTATCTTCACTCTCAGCTGAAAATAGCTTTGACTTTTGTTTCACTTCCACCTATGTTGTATATGACATTTATGTTCAAGGACTCATAGCATTCTTTAACCATGTGCCCTTTGGCCTGATGTAGAAATATGACCTAGTAGAAAATCTCTTGTTTAGTTGCTATGTCATGTCTGACTCTTTTGTGACCCCGTGAACTGTAGCCCTCCAGGCTCCTCTGTCGGTGGGTTTTCCAGGCAGAAATACTGGAGTGGGTTGCCATATCCTCATCCAGGGTGTCTTCCTGACCTAAGGATTGAACCTGTGTCTCCTGCATTGGCAGGTGTGTTCTTTGCCACTGAGCCACCACCAGAAAACCTCTAGGGCAAAATTTATGTGCACGTTTTCAGGTGCTCATGCTGGAAAGATGTACAGCCCATAAATGTCGTGGAGAAGGAAATGGCAACCCACTCCGGTATTCTTGCCTAAAGAATCCCGTGGACAGAGGAGTCTGGTGGGCTGCCATCTATGGGGTTGCACAGAGTTGGACACAACTGAAGCAACTTAGCAACAGCAGCAGCAGCATAAATGTCGACTCGTATGCTGTGGGAGGGGAATTGTTGCCCATTTTTTCTTGATTCTAAGTGTGAGTTTTTCATGTTGGTTGTCATTATTCCAGCTTTCCTTTTGTTCATATGCTTCACAGAATAGTAAAATAGATTGGGAACTGTGTATTTGGGCTCTGGAGTCTGTCATCTGAGATTAAATCCTGGTTCTAGCACTGTCTAGCTGTGTGACCCTGAAGAGCAAGGCACCAGACCTCCACCTAAGTCAATGCTCTCATCTGTAAGAAAGGGTTGATGCCAGTGTATGCCACACAGGGTTGCTGTGAGGATTAGTGAGATGTATGTGAAGTACCTAAAGTGGAATCCAGCACTGAAACATTTCTGTTTAGCCAGGATGATGGTCGAGCTTCCCTGAAGGCTCACTGGTGAAGAATCCACCTGCCAATGCAGGAGACACGGGTTCAGTCCTTGGGTCAAGAAGATCCCCTGGAGAAGGAAATGACAATCCACTCCAATATTCTTGCCCGGGAAATCCCATGGACAGAGGAGCCTGGTGGGCTACAGTTCATGGGGTCACAAAAGAGTTGGACATTACTAAGCGACAATAGCGATGATGATGGTGGTGGTGGTAGTGATGATGGTTAATTCAATAACGCCAAGGAGTTACTGAGAAGAAAATAAAATATATCTCCAATATATGACACAAAGGAAAAGAACTAAAAAGATTCTGAAAGTCATGACTAAATGTTTCATGGATATCAAACTATTAACAAGTTTGAAAATAATGATAGTGAAAAATATCATGCTTTATTTTGCTACAGAACAATTTCTAACATTGATTTTGTTTTGTGATTTTCATAAGATCCTTGTACATTTAACCATGTAACATACATTTCTATTTCTGTGAATGTTACCTATAGTATTTTATGTGGGTGTGGTTCATCTCTGCTGCATTTACAACTGAATGATGAAAGGCAATGGGAAATACCTTTAAAAATATTGATGTTAAAAGGGATAGTAATAAATGAGCTTGCTATATTTCTTTATAATAGAATAATCCTAAATTCAAGATGGAACAATCACTTTTGGTCACTGTAGCATTTCAAATGAATTAGAAAAAAAATTCAGAATTCCTCAGTAAATGATAGATAATACACTAGATGTGACTTGTATCAAACTGAAAATATAAAAGGAGTTTAAATAAAAATCTTATCACCTCAGCCAATATGACCTCACTCACGACAATGTTATAATTTTCAGGGTGATTTAATCAGATGCCAAAGTTTAAGCTGTCTCGTATTATCAAGACTTGACTTGAGGTGAGCCATGTCAGCAGCAGTGTTTTATGGTACTATGAAACATGCAAATTTTTTCTCCCCCTCTCTCCAATTTATTTGATATCTCAAATCAGGCAACATTGAATGAAAGTTTGAGGTTAACGTCACCAGTAACTGACTTGGATGTTCCCTTTCATCCTGGGATCACTCACTCCAGTAAAAATTTTAAGTTACTTTTGCCTCATTCTTTAAAATGTGTCAAGTGCTTCATGTGATGAGCCTGGCTTGGTCTTGAAAGGTTGTTGCTGAACCACGAAAGACACCGGGATTCTTGGCCTCTGGAGGAGAACAATTCAATCCGGGGCCAGAGAAGAGGCTTGATCGCTCAGAGCTTTTGTGCAATAAAGTTTTATTAAAGTATAAGAGAGATAGAGAAAGCTTCTGATATAGACATCAGAAGGGGGCCAGAGAGTGCCCCTCCCACTAGTCTTTAGCTGGATACTATATAGCTACCTGCAGTTTACTAATTAAAGAAAGAAAATGTCTCAAAACTCAGAGAATGGCACCAGGCCCCTCACCCACAAAATGCATTTTGAAATAATCTTGGCACCAGGTGAGTCAACCCGGGCCATAAAATGACTGACATGAATCTTGAAGAAAGGCAGATTTCCATACAAATTTTCATTAACATAGATTAGGAGAACAATGTATGAGTATAACATACTGGTTTGTCAAGTGGGTTCTGAGCCTTTACCTGGAACTGACTTGAAGACAGAGTCTGGGGTAAATACACAGCCCATTAACATAGCTTAAGACAAACATTTCCATAAGAAAAATGCATGGGTTAGCTCAAGGTTTGAGCAAAGTTAAGTTCACGTGGAACCAGCTGTCATTATGGCAACAGAGAATTTTAAGAGAAACCTCTTTTAAAATTTGTAAACAGAAGTGGAAAAAAATGTAACACTAGTTTGTTTCCTCCTGCTGCTTAAGAGAGAGATAAAAAATGTCTGACACTTGGCACCTATTTCCTCCCTTTGGAGACCCCTGGCCTTCCTGCCTGTTACCCTCTCAGTCTGCAGACACATCCTTGAAGGGAGGCTTGACAAGCTTGTACAGGGCAGTGGGCTTGGTGGCCAGTGACATGGATGCTAGTTCTGAAGGCCCTGGGTTTGAACCTTTACTTTGTCCTCGCTCTTTTGCCTTGTGCCCACCAGCAGGTCGCCCAACCCCCGTTTCCTCACCTGTGACAGGAAGGTGGCCACTGTGATAAATGTGAGTTGCTTGGAGGCCAGCCCCCTCACCGTCCCCGGCTGTAGCAGGCATGATGCCAGCCTCTGCTTCCCTTGTTTGACACATGAGCAAAGCCACACTCTGAAATGTTATGAGCCTATTCAAAGAACTTCTTTTCCCTTACTTTTGGGAAAGCGAATCCTTCATTGTGAAACAAAGAGAAAGAGGCGGATGCATGCAGCAAAGAACAATGAAAAATGAAACGCCTGTGAAGTTTGTCATTTTCAAGAATCATTTAAGAAAAGATTTCTGCCTTGTTTACTTCTGGAATAATTTGACTGCTTAAAGTCTTTGGGGACATATAATCACCAGAGAGCTGGTATTTAAATATTCTAGCAAAAAAAAAAGAAGCATATTTTCATTTTCTATCTATGATATCAAGAGATTTTTCTTAACAATGGATTATATCTCTGATGACAGTGGCATTTAATACATTTAGATCCATTTCTAATAGTTTGTTCTTCTTTTACTGGCTACTTGTTGATGTTGATCATATAAATGACTCACATGTTTATTTCTTCATTTCAATTCATTTATATACAGAGTGTTATAGACTAAACATTTGTCTTCCTTCAAAGTTCATATGTTGAAATCCTAACCTCCAATGTGATAGCATCAATATTAGGAGGTAGGGCTCTGCCCTCATGAGTGGAATTAGAATCTTTAAAATGAGACCTTAAGGAGCCTCCTTCTACCATTGAGAACATAGTGGCTTATGAATCTATGAACCAGGAACTGGGCTCTCATCAGACACCAACGACCAGCGCCTTGATCTTGGACTTCCAGTCTCCATAATTGTGAGGAATAAGTATTTACTCTTTTTTAATAGTTGCATTTGTTTATTTAATTTTCTGGCTGGGCTGGGTCTTCACTGCTGCACCTGGGCTTTCTCTCGCTGCAGTGAGCAGGGCCCACTCTAGTTGCAGGGAGTGGACCTCTCATTATGGTGGCATCTTTGGTTGTGGAGCACAGGCTCTAGACACACAGGCGTCAGGAGTCACAGCTCATGGGCTCAGTAGTTGTGGTGCCTGGGCCTCGTTGCTCTGTGGCTGGTGAAATCTTTCCAGACCAGGGACTGAAATCGCGTTCCCTACAGGTGGATTCCTAACCACTGGGCAACCAGGGAAAGTCCAGTATTTAAGTCACCTAGTCTATGATAGTTTGCTCTAGCAGCCCAAAGTGACTAGGGCGTAGAATGATGAGGTTTCTCTCCTTTATTTTTCCTCAGGTTACTTTGAAATGAAATAGGACGTATTAGAAAATTTGAAAACCGCTAGTCACCTTTTCTGTAAGCCTTCTAACTAACAAGACACAGGCTGGGCAGTTTATGGTAGTAATGATAGATTTTGAAATACAATAACAGCAGGGGGTAGAGGGCAGCAAGAGAGAAAGTGTATGGGGGAAATGATCTAGTTTTATTTAAATGCTCATCATCTCAATATCTAAATTCCTTAAAGTTTGATCCAGTTTCTTACCTGTTTCAAATTATGAGTCTGTCTTGGTTCAAATTTTTAGGATTTTTATGTCCCATTACCAATTAATAGATAATGTTTGGATATTATATTCACACACACACATGTGTGCATGCTAAATTGCTTCAGTCTTGTCCAACTCTTTGCGATGCTATGGACTGTAGCTTGCCAGGCTCCTCTGTCTACAGGATTCTCCAGGAATACTGGAGTGGATTGCTGTGCCCTCCTCCAGGCAACTTCTCAACGCAGGGATCAAACGTGCATCTCTATGTCTCATGAATTAGCTTCCCAGGTAGCACTAGTGGTAAGGAACCTGCCTGCCAATGCAGATGACAGAGACACAGGTGAGGGGTCACAGAGTCAGACGTGACTGAAGTGACTTAGCACACACACACACTTAGAAGAACACATTACATCCAGGCCATCTCATATGATGATATAAAGAAAACAACTGTTAACCAATGTAGTTCTAGCCTGTGATCAATCTATAGTAAGTTCCCTCCACATGAATGAGCTCCATTCCAAGAGTGCATTCGTAAGTCTAACAAAGTTAGTCTTGGTACCCAGCTCACACAATTGGCTGTATAGCACTGTATTGTTCAGTTCAGTTGCGCTGTCGTGTCCGACTCCTTGCGACCCCATGAATCGCAGCACACCAGGCCTCCCTGTTCATCACCAACTCCCGGAGATCACTCAGACTCATGTCCATCGAGTCCGTGATGCCATCCAGCCATGTCATCCTGGGTCGTCCCCTTCTCCTCCTGCCCCCAATCCCTCCCAGCATCAGAGTCTTTTCCAATGAGTCAACTCTTCGCATGAGGTGGCCAAAGTACTGAAGTTTCAGCTTTAGCATCATTCCTTCCAAAGAAATCCCAGGGCTGATCTCCTTCAGAATGGACCGGTTGGATCTCCTTGCAGTCCAAGGGACTCTCAAGAGTCTTCTCCAACACCACAGTTCAAACGCATCAATTCTTCGGCGCTCAGCCTTCTTCACATCCATACTCAGCCAACTCTCACGTCCATACATGACCACAGGAAAAACCATAGCCTTGACTAGACGGACCTTAGTCGGCAAAGTAATGTCTCTGCTTTTGAACATACTATCTAAGTTGGTCATGACTTTTCTTCCAAGGAGTAAGCACTGTATTGTAATAGATTTATAATGCTTTTCACACAAATAATACTTAAAAAACAAACCTCAAAAGTAAAGAAAACATTTTTAATCATGCAGTAGAGTACCTTGGAAAGTACAGTACTCCAGTATAACAGCTGGCATACAAGGGCTGGCATAGAGAGAACAGGCAAGAAAAGTCACTGACTGGAGGAGGGGGAGGAGGTGGGAGGTGGTCGAGCTGAAGGATGGTCAGCAATGGGAGACGGGGGGCAAGCTGCAGCATCACTCATGCCTGACGATGGTTGATGGCTCAGGCTCTGGTTCTTTGCTGGAACCATATGCACATTTTCATCTTTGAAAGTTCACAGCTTGAAGGTTTGCATGTTGGGGACTTCCTGTACTAACCACAATCAGTCTTCTGCATCTAACCATCTAGTCAACCACCTACTTAGCTTTTCTCCTTGGATATCTCAAAGAAACTGAAAAACTCTCATTTGACTCCCTGATTATGTCCATTGTCTTGTCAGATGCTCTCCTATTTGTACTTACTTTAAAATTTCACCTTTTAATATACTTATTTGCTTAATATTTGATTGTGTCATGGGATAACAGCAGAGATAATGACCATTTTTGCTCAGTACTGTGTCCCAC
Organism: Redunca redunca; assembly: GCA_006410935.1. NCBI lineage: Eukaryota > Metazoa > Chordata > Mammalia > Artiodactyla > Bovidae > Redunca > Redunca redunca. The sequence continues at coordinate 676,370 of SJYQ01095307.1, read as the reverse complement.
CTATGTACCAGAACAAAAGAAGAAAGGAAGGCAAGCAGAAAGCACAAGAAAACTCCAGTCTATTGCTAAAGCTTCAAAGGCTGTTAGTCCCCTTAGCTGTATCATTTGATGTTTCTTTGTAGACTGCACTAATATTTCCAAACAAAATTGCTTTTAAAATTTAACACCAAGAGCAATTTCCATCTCAAAATTGTGCCAGTTATTGAAAATGTCTTTGGTGGTGTTACAAATAGTCTTGAAGCTTCCCTAAATGTGCCAGGCATCAGTAATGGGTGTCTGCGACTGTCTCCTAAAAATTACTTATCTAGTTATCTCTAAACAAAGAGAAAAAAAAAAAGCCCAGAGAAGTAATCATCATGCTGTGTGTAAAATAAGTGCAGCAAATAGCTCCATAAAATAATATTTTTTAAAAGAGTCTTTTTTGTTTTGTTTAATGTCCCAGAACCTTCCAACTGGAAATTAAAGTTGGTTGAAATTACTTCGGGATCAAACCAAGATGCAGGAAAAAGAAAATAGGGTGTATTTACATTCTAAACTATAAAGCATGCATAGAAATAAAAATCTCCTTCTGATCTAGGATGAGACTGGGTCCTCCCAAGGGTGTCCTCAAATGGAAGGCTTATCCAGGCCTGCTGCAAACAAATCTTCTAATTGCCACTGTGCAGAGTATCCAAAAACATATACTGTGAAGGTTTTCTTTTAAATCTTGAGATCTCTAATAGCAGGCAAACTTCCCCACTTTTCTTAAAGATGTATCCTTCTACTCCAGTATATTCAATTATGCTGGTGTTTGTTCTGCTTACAGCATCTTAAAGGTATCTTCTTCAGCAGGGTCTCTCACACTCTGAGTGGAGAGATCCTTAAAAATCAGGTTAAAAATGCTTTACCCACTAGAGAGTTTATTTCAGTAATTCTAGAGTGAGGCTTGTGGGGTAGGGGCTCAGGAATTTGTCCTTATTTTATTTTTAGCTGATGAATTTCTCCAGGAGAATCTAATATGGAAAACACAGCATTTTGGTCCATAGCTGTTGACAGAAGTTACATATATGCTTAGTTGCTCAGTTGTGTCCAACTCTTTGCAACTGCATGGACCGCAGACGGCCAGGTTCCTCCGTCCGTGGGATTCTCTAGGCAAGAATACTCGAGTGGGTTGCCATTTCCTTCTGATTGGTTGAACCTTTGTAAAAATCCAGGTGACAAGGGGGAGATGTGGAAATGCAGTTTTGAGAAAGAGAGGGAAATGGATCTGAAAGCAGAAGAGAAATGACAGGCACAGTTTCTGCACAGAGACAATCACATAAAGTATGAAGCCTCTCTTTCCTATCCAAGCAATAGCTACTCTCTAAATCAAGGAACCTGATGATATGCCATTACGTGATAGAGGAGAGACTAGAGAATAATAAAGCTGAAAAGAAACTGAGATGAAGCCAGAGGTTAAAAATCTGTGTTTAAATAAGGACTCACTCCTTTGTTCTGTCCAACAAAGACCTATATCCTTCTCTGTCTTATAGCTGCTACTTCCTTTTGCCTGTGACCCTCTCAGCATCCTACAGTAAGATGAATGGGATTAGGAACAGTGGGAGGGGAAAGTGTGGTGATAGCTAACTTCTGGAGGTGAATGTGGGGCAAAGCAGGAAAGAGCAGACGGCTCTCATGGGAAACTGAGGCAGAAAGTGAATACCCATGTCTTTTTCTCTAGCACAGTCTCCCTGTGACAAACCTATGAAAAGAGACCTAACTTAATTGCATGAATCCCAGTGAGCCACAGACACCAGAATGGTCCCCTAAAGATGTTTATGTTGGAACCTATAAATGGAAGGTGGGACCAGATGCATTTGGATAATGCAGACCCCAAAAAGGGTTTTGACAAGCTGTCACACATACAGCAATTGTGTTTTATGCAATTCACTCTTTTCGACCCAATGTAATGATGCAGTACTAATCAGTGTTGAATGCTAATGTCTCATCAATCTTTCTGCTCCCTTTCTATCTTCAACTCATTTCAACTTGGCATCATCGGTCAATCCCACTTCAGAAAAAGCCCTCTCAGCATGATCGGCTGTCTAATCCAATGGTAACTATTCTCCTTGAAATTTCCTAACATTTATCCGAGATAATTTTTGGCTTTTCCTCCTAATTTTGGACTGCTTTTTCTTATTTCTTTTCTATAGTTTCCTTTTCATCCTAAATACCTATGGTCCCTGGGACTCCAAAACTGGGCTTCGTATCTCCTTTAAATCTACCCCCCACTCCGGACCTCCTCATGCCTGCATTTAACTGTAAGCTGTACCTTCTTGCCTCTCACATCTTTTTGAGACTGCATGTATCTCTTGAACTTTGGGCTTAATTTTTCATCTGTGTCCAGATCGTCTCTACCTGAATGTCTTACCTCAAATTCAGCAAGTCCCAAACCAAACTGATTACTTTCCCTCTTCAAACCGATTCCTATCTCAGTGAGCAGAAACTTGTTAACTAGAACGTCTATTAGTATCTCTGACCTGCTTCAGGTCAAATTAGCCACCGTCACCTCTACTTCCGAAACATGAAATATACTACTCATATATATCTTCTGCAGTGAATTCTAACTTGTTTCTTCGTTTATTGGGCTGTGAATTCACCAAAAGCAGGAGGGACAATATCTTATTTATCTCTGAACCCTCAGGGCTCAACTCACTCCTGATTCTCATCATCCCTTTCCTTCTCATATATCCTGATCACCCTCCAAAAGAAATTACGTGATCTGTACAAAGAACTACTTGCTTGGAGAATTCGTGTTATCTTTCATTTTCTTAGCTGTGTTTGGAGAACTTGCTTATATTTGCTAATTCATTTTTGAGAGTTTGGACATAATTATTTTGTTTCTAGCTGCCTGAGGATATGAATTCCAGCCACTTGAGAAATGTGCAGGTTGTGAGCTACAAGAAATCAATTTGTCTAGACCATGAAGTTCATTGTAATGGGAATTTTACTTGTCACCTAATATTTATTTTTACAATGCGGATGAAGAGGATAAGTAATAAGTGTTGACAAATATTTGGATATTCATCCCAGAGTTTCATAGACCATTGATTTTAACCATATCACGTATTTTTCTAGAGTAACATTTTTATTATTATTTGGAGTCTTGAAGGAGGGTAGCTAACTATAAAAATTGTGAAGAATGAATTCTTAATTTAAAATTTATGAGCTTGTACATATCTCAATATTTAGTCAAGGACCAAACACATTTAATTTGTACTTAGTCTTACTTATATTTTAAATCTATATCATAAATGAATGAAATAGTTTAAAAATCAGTTTAGATGAAACTTCTTAAATTCAGCCCTTAACCTTAGTGTCTTAGGAAACAGAATCTGAGGCAAAGATTTAAAGTATGAATGTATTATTTGGGAGATGAAACTCTAAAGCAGTAAGAGTGAGGAAAAGTGTAGGCAAAAGTGTGCAAGGATGCTTTATGAAACCAGTGACTCCATCCCAAAAGGCTGGGCAAAGACACTGTTGGGCCCCCTGGTGCATCTCTTCAGCACAAAGGAAGACAAAGAAGTCATATGAACAGAGCAGTCCATGGAGGGGGTTTGGCTCCCTCCTGTCTCCTGTTGACCATCACTCAGAGTTCACTCCACGAAGAGTTAACTTCTCTGTCCTTTGTTCATTGTTGTTCAGTTGCTCAGTCAAGTCTGAGTCTTTGCAATCCCCATGGACTACAGCGTGCCAGCCTTCCTTGCCCTTCACCAACTCCCGGAGCTTGTTAAAACTCGTTCATTGAGTCAGAGACGCCATCCAACCATCTCATCCTCTGCTGTCCCATTCTCCTCCTGCCCTCAATCTTTCCCAGCATCAGGGTCTTTCCCAGTGAGTTGTCTCTTCACATCAGGTGGCCAAAGTATTGGAGCTTCAGCATTAATCCTTCTAATGAATATTCAGAGTTGATTTCCCTGTACTTTGTGTGTGTTAGATGCACAGTCACATTTGACTGTTTGCAGCTCCATGGATTGTAACCTGCCAGGCTCTTCTGTCCATGGAATTCTCCAGGCAAGAATACTGGAGTGGGTAAGCATTCCCTTCTCCAGGGAACCTTCCTGACCCAGGGATTGAACCTGGGTCTCTCTGTACTTTGGGGTTGCATTAATCAGTTCTGCCTGTGGTCGCTAAGAATGTCAAATTCCATCCTTTAGGGCTGCATTCTTTCTATTTCCCTGCTTTCTACAACTTACATATCATCAGTGGCCTGACCTAAGCTTTGCTCTTTGAATTTTGAAAGCAGAGGCAGGAGCTACATACTCCAATCAAGGCTGGTGGTCCAGACTGCTGGTGGTAATAAACCTCAAAGGATCGGTTGGCTCCAAGAAGGGGTCAGGAGGCAGGAGATACACGTATAACTTGAGAAAATGCATAGCATTTGTGTCTAATAGAATTGCTGACTCTAAACTCTCCCCTCAAAGTTTACAGAGAGGGAAGGGGAGCAGAAGTCTTCCACAAAGAAGTTGCTTCAATCATGAACAAGCTGCTGTAAGTCATCACAGATTGTTTTTTTAATTGAGATAATTGACATATAATATTATATGTTTTCATTGTACAACATGACGATTTGCTGTATGCATATATTGTGAAATAATCACTGCAGCAAGCCAATATCTGTCACCACACATAATTACAAAATTATTATTCGGGTCATGAGAACTTTGAAGACCTCACTTAGTAGCTTTCAAATATCCAGTTTATTAACCATAGGCACCACTTTCACATATATTTGACCTGGAAGAAAGCACTGAAAGATAAAAGGGTCCTGATGAACCTGTTTGGGGGCAGGAATAGAGATGCAGACATAGAGAGCAGACTTGTGGACACAGGGCTGGGGGAGGAAAGGGTGGGGCAAACTGGGAGAGTGCGACTGACATACACACACCACCTTGTGTGAAATAGGCAGCTAGTGGGTAGCTGGCATATAGCACAGCGAGCTCAGCTCGGTGCTCTGTGATGACTTGAGGGGTGGGATGGGGAGTGGCAGGGAGACCTGAGAGGCAGGGGATATATGTATACATAAGGTTTATTCATGTTACAGAGCAGAAACTAACACAACCTTGTAAAGTAATTATACTGCGATTAAAAAAAATAAAGAGAAAGTGTCCTCACAATTAAACAAAATCCTGTTGCTAGACTTGGAGAAGTCTGGGCTATCCTTTGGTGGGAGATGACTCTATGAAACCCCTCTGTGACTCTTCTGATGAAAATTTCTGGTCTGCTTTCCCTTTTCTAATGTGTTTTAAGGGAATCCAGGTACCTTGTTACAGTCTTCTCCTATAATAAACACAGGAAACTGGAAAAGTTAGGGAACTACAGTTTTTCAGAGATTGAAGTTTTGTATGGAGGAACATTTTCTTCTGAGAACTTCTGACTCTGCTGCTGCTGCTAAGTCGCTTCAGTCGTGTCCGACTCTGTGCGACCCCATAGACGGCAGCCCACCAGGCTCCCCCATCCCTGGGAGTGGGTTGCCATTTCCTTCTCCAATGCATGTAAGTGAAAAGTGAAAGTGAAGTTGCTCAGTCGTGTCCAACTCTTAGCGACCCCATGGACTGCAGCTACTTACGTGAATTTGCAGCATTATTTTCAGAGATATGTATGTCCTGACCTCAGTTGCATATCAGATACTGTTTTTCTCTGGTTGGAGAACAGAGTCCAGAGGATGTTTTGTTTTCATTGGTTGTATTTGGAATAACCACAGTGTGCATAATTCTCCACATAGCCACATGCAGTCCACTGGTTCCTATGGTGCTTTCAGGAGCAAATACTCAAAGCTTTGGCCAGAACCACTTGTCCAGCTCAGTTCTCCATGCCTGATCTTTGGACACTGACCCCAGGTGTGGTCAAGCTGAGTCAGGGGTTGGCATGGAATGCTTCTGCTGAGGTTATTACTGGATGACCTTAGTACCATTTCGAGATTCTTTACACAATGCCCAGGTATCTTTTCCCTCTTAAGTTGATTAATTCAATCCCCAACATGGCTTTCCTGTTGCCTCAGAGGTAAAGAATCTGCCTGCCAATGCAGGAGACGTGAGTTCGATCCCTGGGTCAGGAAGATCCCCTGGAGAAGGGAATGGCAACTCCCTCTAGTATTCTTGCCTAGAGAATCCTGTGGGCAGAGGAGCCTGGCAGGCTGCAGACCATGGGGTTGTAAAGAGTCAGATAGGACTTAGCGGCTAAACAACAACAATAACATTACAATAAGCCTCTTTTAATAGCTGACTATCTTTGGGTTTTCCTCTGAATTGTAGTTCTGTTCTTTGACTGGCAGAAGTGGTATGTAGACTTGAGTCTCCCACCAGGCTGGGAGTCCTTCATTCTGCTGGGTGACTTACTTCCCTCATTGGCTACCTTTGATTAGTTCCTGCACTGTTGGCTGCCTTTCAGCAATTGTCTTTTGAAATGTCACACCCGAAGTTCCAGGAGATCATTTGTGAACCAGAGCAATTGTCTGGAGTTGGTTGACAAACATCCTTTGGCATTCCAGACTACTTAGAAATAGCCAATAAATGAGAGTTATTTTTACTTCCCTCCTTTATAAAAGCCTTCTCACTAGTGGCCTAAGCCATAGGGCTTGAATTTTGAGATGCACATCTTATCATTTTTAGATGTTAATGGGGAATAATATTTTTTCAATATCTGGCTGATAAAGGAGGCAGCTTGATACAACAGCTTTCTTAATTTTCTTCCTGAAAGGATAGACTAACTCTATTAATTTTTGTCCAGTTTGACAGAAATCAATGAAACCTACCACTAGAAATTCACATTTCACCCAATAATGAAGAGGCAAATATTAATAAATAAAAGTCTATTAAATTTTGCAAGTGCTTTGCAAGCTCTGTCTTGAAAGAAAAATAAAGATAGGATGGCTTTGATGATTTAAACCTCATTAGGATGTTTCAGTATAGGTTAGTTCATGCTTTTATTATGGAGATTTCAGTTTTCTCTCTAGTGAATACCTGACATTTTTTCATACCCTTAGCTTTTGTAAAAGACTAAGTGGTTTCATTTTATTGGACATTCCCCTAATATTAGTCTACCTTTTGGCAAATTCTTTGCAAAATACTGTGAGGGAAATGAAAATTTGCTATTTACCTTATAGGGGTAATATTCCAGTGTGGGAGAGAAAAATGTGTATGATGTAAAAATGACTTGTGCCATTATTTGATCAGGCTAGTTTGCCTTTTTTAGGTTTCACATGTAAGTGATATTATGCAGTATTTGTATTTTTGGTCTGACTTTTTCACTTCACTAATGCCCTGAAGTTTCATCTATGTTGTTTCATCCATGTTGTTGCAAATAAGAAGATACTGTTCTTTATAATGGCTGAATAATATTTCTTTATCTATCTATCCATCTATTGACCAATCTCACATCTTTATTCCTTCATTTTGGGCACCTACCTTCTTTCTGTATACTGACCATTGTGAACAATACTGCAATAAACATGGGAGTGTAGATACCTATTTGAGATACCGTTTTCATTTCTTTTCGATATACAGGCAGAAGTGGGATTGTTAGAACATGTATTGCCATAAGTTTAGATATAAAAAGATTCTCCACTGATTGTCACTCACCTGGCTAATGTTGCAGAGTAAAAGAGTAAAACATTTTCTTGATTGGAAGCTGAGTACTTTCAGAACTATCTCATAAGATAGTCATATACTTGAAAAGTAGAAGTTATGATGAGTGAATGAATGGCAGTACGTAATTCCTAGCTTTCTATTGAAACTGAGTTTGCAAGCTTGTCTAGGTTCTTGGATGTTGGAAGCCCCTTTTTAATTCCATTCCTTTTCCTAGTCTTGCAAAATGCACTCCTGCCTTCACAAGCAAACTTTACTATGAAGTTTTGTTATTCATTCGGTTTTACTAACTTTGTTTATCTCTGTGAGAAATAAACTGTCTCTGGGGGATTATTCAGGATCTTCTTTCAGCACACAGTACTCAAGGCAGAGTTTGGCCTCCACTGGGCGCACCCGTATTACACTTACTTCGTTTCTATTCTTGGCTCTACTGTCGGTTCCCCATATCTGCATTTATTGCTTCATTTTTGGTTCCTGGATCCGTGGTAGAGTGCCTTCTGTTCATCTCTCAGATTAATACAAAAACACATCTTGAGGTTTTCCCCTCCTACCCAAAGAATCTTTGCTGCTGGATACTACAATGAAATTGATAAAGGGTAAAAATAACTAATTAAGTGAAAGTTTAAATCTTCCTCGAGATACAGCACCTGTAGCAGCACCTTAGCTGGTTCAGGAGCAGGCGGTGTCCAGCAGGGAGCTGGTTAAATCCACTGACAGCGCTACATACTGTGAAGCCAGGCTCCCGGATGGGAGTCAGAACCAACTGGTATTTCCAGGAATCACATGAAATTATAGATGGAAAAGGAAATCAGAAAACAATTTAAAAATTTCTAGTGGGTAACACTGTTGCTGGCATTCATTATATATACATGGCTAGGGGCCAGGTGAACTGGTCAGATGTTTTTTTGTGTGAAAATAATTATTGGGATGTTAAGACACGTTTTGACTTTTGATGTTGGGGCTTCTGAGTGGCTAGGGTTATGGATAGTTTTCTTCTTGATAATCTGCATATTCTGTGATGAGAATGCATTGTTCTTATAACAAGGGAAAGTAACATTTTAAATTACAAAATAAAAGCAGTTGGAAAGTTTAATTGAAAATATAATTGTCGGGGGCTTCCCTGGTGGCTCAATGGGGAAGAATCCACCTGGCAGTGCAGAAAACACGGGTTTGATCCCTGGTCCGGAAAGATCCCACGTGCTCCTGGTCAACTAAGCCTGTGTACCACCACTGCTGAGCCTGTGGTTGCAAGCCTGAGAGCATCAATTACTGAAGGTAGGGCACCCTAGAGACCCAGCTCCACCTTAAGAGAAGTCACCATAACGAGAAGCTTACACATTGCAATGAAGAGTAGCCCTCAGACGCTGCAACCAGAGAAAAGCCGGCATAGCAACAAAGATCCAACACAATCAGAAACAGATAAGTAAGAGCTTAAAAAACTATATGATCTAATTTTCTTGCCAGTTATGCCTCTTATTTTCTGCAAACTTTGTATGATTTTTTTAGATTGTGTAAAGTGGAGAAAAATTTCTTTTCCTAAAACATTTGTTTATGCTAATACAATTTGTCTTTTCAGGTGGCTTATTATAATGCTTAACAGTTAAGGTGTTTTAACACAAACCTCACAGAAAAGGAGTAAAAAATGATTGGAGTAGGAAATAAGGTTCTATAAGTGGCATGAAGCATTAGAGAACTTCCCTGTGAAGCCCTCAAAACGTACCAATGTATGTAACACAAGTTGTTAGGGAATACACATTTGCTAAAAAAGCTTTCATTTTGAACTATTTGCTTGATGTATTTAATTTTGTCCAACTCTCTCTCTCTTTTTCTTTTCTTTTTTTTACCAAATTAAATGCCACAAGTAGTGCCTTAATTTTTGTTGGCTTCAGGTACTAGCAACTCATCTCTAAATTTTTTATTAAAGGAAAAACCAAGCTCTGTTAACTGCTGGGATGTCTTTTAATCAAGGGTCTGGTGGGTTTTGCAGTTTCATTTCTCTGGTCACTTTTTAAGGAAGTAATCTCCTTTCCAAGTTTCACTTTCTACCTTCTTCCTCCTCTTCCTCCCCTGCAGTCTCCTCCCCCTTCCCTTTTCTTCCCCCCTTTCCAGGCTCTATGGCTCTATTTCCACCTTTTTCCTCTTCCTCCTTCCCTTCCTCTCATCTTCTCTTTATTTTAAAAAAAAGCTCACACACATTTATTTATGCAAACAATTAATTTTGTTTTACTTTTTAGTTCCACTCTACGGCATGCAGGAACCTTAGTTTCGCGACCAGAGATCGAAAGTTTATCGGGAGCATGGAGCCTTAATCACTGGATCGCCAAGAAAACCGCTCATCTCTTTTCTTGACTTCTCTCTTCTCCTTTCTACCCTTCCTTTCTCTGCCCTCCTCCATTCTCTTAATCTTTATTCTCTTCTCCTTTCATTAAAAAAGATTAAAAACAAGACAAATGAAAAGAAAGAGGTACTAATTAGAGATTTTTTTCCTGTTCCCCGGGAATTAGTAGAAAGACAGATTCAGTGACATCTTAGGGGATATTCTTAACCATTTAACTCTATCCTAAATTTCATCCCTGTGACAGAGACTGATGAGGAATAGGCTCGACGGAGAACAGGCTTGTTGGTGTCTTTTCTCTTATTTCACCAGGTTAATTGAACCAGGTTAGATAGCATATTCAAAAGCAGAGACGTTACTTTGCCAACAAAGGTCCGTCTAGTCAAGGCTATGGTTTTTCCAGTGGTCATGTATGGATGTGAGAGTTGGACTGTGAAGAAAGCTGAGCGCCGAAGAACAGACGCTTTTGGACTGTTGTGTTGGAGAAGACTCTTGAGAGTCCCTTGGACTGCAAGGAGATCCAACCAGTCCATTTTGAAGGAGATCAGTCCTGGGATTTCTTTGGAAGGAATGGTGCTAAAGCTGAAACTCTAATATTCTGGCCACCTCATGCGAAGAGTTGACTCATTGGAAAAGACTCTGATGCTGGGAGGGATTGGGGGCAGGAGGAGAAGGGGACGACAGAGGATGAGATGGCTGGATGGCATCACTGACTCGATGGACGCAAGTCTGAGTGAACTCCGGGAGTTGGTGATGGACAGGGAGGCCTGGTGTGCTGCAATTCACGGGGTCACAAAGAGTCAGACACAACTGAGCGACTGAACTGAATTGAACCAGGTTAATTGAACCATTATGTTAAAAAGTCAATACATGGCTCTAACTGTGCTTAATCATGTGTTAAGGGTGAATGAACTTCGGTGTCCTGTAAGCTAAAATCTTCATGGCTTTATAGTTTACATAAAATAATGAGATAAATGCCAGGGTGATAAGGTTAATACAGGTTAATTATTATAGGTCAGTCCAGCTCTGATTTATTTATTTAACCCAGAAAGAACCTTAAAACAATTGAATTTGCACTGCAATTTTTATGCTTTGGTTTTATCAGATTTATTTTAGAGAGATAAAAGCCTTGCAAATACAGTTAAAGACTCCTTTGTACCTTTTCACAATCCCACCCCCCTTTCTACCCCTAGATTGATCGCACTAAAGAAGATCTCTCTCATTTCTTTCTCTAATCAAAGATTACCTTCAATTATTCTAGGCCAGGGCCCTGGGAACTAAGCACCCCCTAAGTGCTTAGGTATAGGGGAAAATGGGGGAGATGATTCTGCCTCTTTTGATTTTCCCAGATCTACATGTATACAAATTACTAAGGAGAAAAATGTTCTTGTGTCTCACCCATTATGCCTCATAACCCTAACCATTCTGTCACCCAAGTTTTGACACCTTCTATATCATCTATCAGGGTCAGAATTCTTTCCCTTAACTGCTTTGCACACCCCTTAACCTGGCCCTATCTCATGCCCTTCCCTCATTCCCAAACTCTCTCACTGTGATCTCTTGTACAGCCTCTTTCTGAAATGTTTCCTTCATCCTTTTTCTCCAGACTGGATGCTGGCTCTCCTCCAAGGATACCCTCTGAAGAGAAGGCTGTATTTGCTCTGAGCATCCTAGGCACCTCAGGATCTCATGGAGGGATCACTGTCTTCGCTTCCCATTGTGTGAAACACACAATATTTTGACCCTGTATGTTTCTGTCTAGCTCTCAGAAGCTGGTTCATCAGAAAATGCTAGTGTTAATGAGGCAGATATTTCAAAGATTGGAAACAGGTGAACAAAGTCCAAAATATAAAAATCTTCCATAAAGCTTTATTTTTTAACTAAGCATGGTGCAATATGAATGCGTCATGCTGAACATAAATGATGCTTTGGACTCAATTTTCAATATACCTAGGGAAATTATCTTTACAGCAGAATGCATAGCTTGGGATGCTTTGGCATAAAAACGGAAAGATGACATATGAATGGAGTCTAACAAGCATCACCTAAGCTCTTTTTCTATACTTGGGTCTTAAGAAAGCAGCATAGTATTAATAATGCAAAACTCAATGGAAATGTAGATGACATTTTAGAATTTCATCATCTCGTTACTGTGAATGTAATTTCTCAAAACAATTCTACCATCACTTGATTTTTTTTCTCTTTTTTTACATTTCAAGTGAAAAAGATGAAGACATGGAATAAGAATCCTAAGTTGTGAATTTGAGTTCTGGATCTCTCATATGCTAGTTGGATTTGTCATTCACTTCTGCTGGAGTATGTGTCCTAGTTCAGTTCAGTTCAGTTCAGTCACTCAGTCGTGTCCAATTCTTTGCGACCCCATGAATCGCAGCACGCCAGGCCTCCCTGTTCATCACCAACTCCCGGAGTTCACTCAGACTCACGTCCACTGAGTCCGTGATGCCATCCAGCCATCTCATCCTCTGTTGTCCCCTTCTCCTCCTGCCCCCAATCCCTCCCAGCATCAGAGTCTTTTCCAATGAGTCAACTCTTCGCATGAGGTGGCCAGAGTACAGGAGTTTCAGCTTTATCATCATTCCTTCCAAAGAAATCCCAGGACTGATCTCCTTCAGAATGGACTGGTTGGATCTCCTTGCGGTCCAAG
>SJYQ01095307.1:644804-663270 GCA_006410935.1 Redunca redunca | reverse complement strand
GTTCCCTTGGTATCTCTAATTTTCTTGAAGAGATCTCTAGTCTTTCCCATTCTGTTGTTTTCCTCTATTTCTTTGCATTGATCGCTGAAGAAGGCTTTCTTATCTCTTCTTGCTATTCTTTGGAACTCTGCATTCAGATGCTTATATTTTTCCTTTTCTCCTTTGCTTTTCGCCTCTCTTCTTTTCACAGCTATTTGCAAGGCCTCCCCAGACAGCCATTTTGCTTTTTTGCATTTCTTTTCCATGGGGATGGTCTTGATCCCTGTCTCCTGTACAATGTCACGAGTCCTAACGGATATTCCCATCCTAATAATTCATGAAATGACACAACCAGAGTTACGGAACCCCTGTGGGTGAGCCAACTGAGTGTTATATTAGGTCAGACTGTGCTTGGTGTATTCACTGCCAGGAATGTTGGTTGTCTTGATGCCTTATGGTCGTGAGAGGTTTCCCTTCCGATTATCAAACCCCTATGTCAACCAACAACTCATATTTCAGAAAATGTCAACCTTAGTTTGGCCTTTGTATCTAAAACACCTTAAATATTTTTCCACTTTCCCCAAGACTGTGCTGGGAAATTCTGTGACAGTTATGGGGAGTCTTTGTGGTCCCATCAATGGATGGCAGCAGTTGTTTGTAGGATCAGAATGGTCCCATAGAAAAGAGGACAAGCTTGGAGTCCCCAGGCATGTATTTCAACTCTGCTTTCAGTCTTTTGGGCTTCCCTGGTAGCTCAGCTGGTAAGGAATCTGCCTGCAATGCAGGAGACCCTGGTTTGATTCCTGGGTCAGGAAGATATGCTAGAGAATGGATAGGCTACCCACACCCCTACCCCTATATTCTTAGGATTCCCTGGTGGCTCAGCTGGTACAGAATCTGCCTGTAGTGCAAGAGACCTGGATTTGATTCCTGACCTGGGAAGATCCTCTGGAGAAGGGAACAGCTACCCACTCCAGTATTCTGGCCTGGAGAATTCCATGGAGTGTATTGTCCATAGTGTTGCAAAGAGTTGGACACGACTGAATGATTTTCACTTCACTTTCAATCTTTTGCCCGTGCCACAGAAGGTTCCTTGTAACTATTAAGTGAGGGATCTTTAAAGATATTAGATAAAGAATTCCAAAGAAAATTTCCAGATGGAGAGGAAAGTGCTTAAAGGTCTTGCAGAAGGAAATGGCAACCCACTCTGGTACTCTTGCCTGGGAAATCCCATGGACCAAGGAGCCTGGCAGGCTACAGTCTATGGGGTGGCAAAGAGTTGGAAATGACTGAATGACGGAGTACATGGGGCTTTCCTGTGAGACAAATGTAAAAGAACTGACCTGGAGTCATTTTATGTTTTTCCTGAGATGACCTCCTTGAAGGGGGATGGGACTCCAGTGGAAGAATCATTTCTATGGAGCAAATCAGCAGAAACCAACCTGGAGAGCCAAAAGACACCCAGAGGAAAACTGTCTCTCCTGAGGCTTAGGCATTGTCAGAGAGCCCATGAAGGCACCCGCTAGAGATGAAGTCAGCTTTCTCACATGCAGGGAGGCAGCACAGACTGGATCAGCAGCTTGGGAGTCTCTGTGCCCCTCCCCCCCCCCTCCCTGCATCTGATCGAGAGAAAACCTAGAGGTGGGCAGGTCAGGGAGGAGGTGAAATAGCAACCAGGAGAAAGACTGAGGTTTCCTTCTGCATTTCCTGCTTGGGGAAGTCATCAGGTAAACTGAAATATAATACTTTGAAATGCATTTAATACTACACCTAATCTACCCAACACTATAACTTAGCCCAGTCTCCCGGAAATGTGCACTTATATTAGTCTATGGTTGGGCAATATCACCTAACACAAAGCCTATTATACATATATATATTTATACACACATAAATAAACATTTAAATATATGTTATATATATGTTTAAATATATGTTATATATATTTAAATGCTTTTAATTGTGGTAAAATCATATAATATAAAACACACTATTTTAACCTTATTTAACTGTGCACTTCAGTGACACTAAGTACATTCACTATGTTTAGGAACTCTCATCATCATCCATCTCCTGAATTTTTCACCTTCCTAAACTGAGACCTGGGTGTAATCCCTGATTTGGGAAGATCCCCTGGAGAAGGAAATGGCAACCCACTCCAGTATCCTCACCTGGGAAATTCCATGAACAGAGGAGCCGGGTGGGCTATGGTTCATGGGGTTGCAAAAGAGTCAGACACAGCTTTGTGAGTACACAGCGAAACCTGAAACTCCATCCCCATTAACCGCTAACCCCCCATTCTCCCCCACCCCCATGATGCTGACATCTATAGTATTTCCTGACTATGAATTTGACTATTCTAGGTATCTCAAGCAGATGGAATTGAACAGTATTTGTTTGCACCTAATATAAAGCTTCAGTTCAGTTCAGTTCAGTCGTTCAGTCGTGTCTGACTCTTTGCAACCCCATGAATTGCAGCACACCAGGCCTCCCTGTCCATCACCAACACCTGGAGTTCACTCAGACTCACGTCCTTCGAGTCATGATGCCATCCAGCCATCTCATCCTCGGTCGTCCCCTTCTCCTCCTGCCCCCAATCCCTCCCAGCATCAGAGTCTTTTCCAGTGAGTCAACTCTTCACATGAGGTGGCCAAAGTAATATAAAGCTTATTTTATAATAAAATGTTGACTATCTCACATAATTGAATACTGTGTGTTCAGAATGATTTTAAGTATATTGGTTGCTTACCTTTGTGATCACAGGCTGACTGGGTGCTGAAGCTTGCTGCAGCCACCCAGCATCATGAGACTGTCCTACTATGCATCGCTAGTCTGAGAAAAGACCAGCATTCGAAATCCGAGGTACAGGTTCCACTGAATGTGTATGGCTTTCACACCATGGTGAAGTTAAAAATCTAAGTCAACCATCCTGAAGGCAAGGACCATTCTGTAAAGGTGCATTTTGAATAGGTCAAAGGTGAGATGGCTCCATGTCCCCGTTACTCTTAGATGGCACCACTGAAAGCAATTCAGCCAGCCACCTGGTGCTGTGTCCTTATGTCCAAGTTAGAGATAAAGGCACTGTCTTCAAGCCAGTTAAGAGTGATGATGACTAAGTTTTTTATTCTTGGTAGGAGTTTGAACAATGTCATCTTCTTTTGAAACTTCCTACTTAATTTCAAACTACTTCATAAAATAATCGTCTTGATTAGATTACTGCCTTCTAGGAAGAGGAAGAAATTTAGAATAAAAAGCACATTGAGATGCTTCACTTTTATTTCGGTGAAAGGGTTTCCTCCCCCATCTTCACAGCTGCCTTGCCTTTCATTCTCCAACAATGGCAGGCAGGTTGTATCCCTGTTTTTCCTTTTGTTCTGACAGCCAGCCTTGAGTGGGGGCCGTGGGGTTTCCATCTCTCTTGAAAAGATGGGGGTGTGGAGCACAGCTCATCTCCTATGAGAGCACTTGACAAAACAACACCGATTTTTAAAATCCATGGATGCTGTACATTTGCTCATAGAATTCTTAAGAGCAAGGGGAAAAGAAATTCTGCTGTGCTGAGTCTCAGAAGCTGTCGCCTTCTCTTCTACTAGCTGTGGGATGAGAGCAAACAGCGACAGGAGACAGGTGACTCAAGAGTAGACCTTCAACAGAAGATAAGATTAGATGCCAGAGACTCAAGCACCCACTCCTACGCCTCCCCTCCAGCCTTGTGTGTGGTGCAGAACACAGTGGCTGGAATGAATAAAAGCGTTCCTTTGGAGCCTCATTCATGTTGTTTTCATTCTCTCCACTCTTGCTGAGAGAAAGGGTTGGGAACGTAGGTCTCTTTTGAGGCTGCATCTCTGCTGGGTGCAGACATATGAGAAGTCCCTACATCAGGATTTTCAGAGGTTACAGAACCATTGTTCATTCTATTGGGCGAAGAAGACTTCCATGAGCCCTCAGTGGTTATACAAGGGAATTCTGCACAAGATGATTTAGGAAAAACTCAGCTGGTGTTTCTGCTATTGTCACGCTGTGTTGGATAGAATTCTGTCACCTTGGGTCAAAATAAAGATGACACACAGGCCCATCTGTATCAGTCTCTGGAATAATAGGTGAATAAACAGAAAAGTCACCAATCAACTTGACTCACTCAGGTCCATTGAGCTTCAAATCAAACTTTTAGTATCTCGGTGTTACTTAGACAGCTCAGGACACCAAACAAATGAGAAAATATTGCAACATTTCTAGTAGCAGGAAAGCCTCTGCTTTAGGTATCAGCAGGGACTAATTTCAGTAGCACAGACGGTCAGGAACTTGGGCAGAGAAGTCTGGTCAGCGTATGTCAATGGTTTCTGGATGGTTTTAGTCCAATCCTGAAAACTTACTTGCATCAGAAATTTGGTAGAATTGTTAAAAAGCACAATTTGGGTGATAACACACATGGAAAATTTATCTGTCATTCTTTGTCTTTTTAATTAAAAACATTTGCTGATGTGATATGGTATAAAGATGGATAAGTCAAGCAGTACTAGAGGAAATTTCATGACAAACAGCTGCCCTTTGTCCTACTCTTTCTCACCCCTGAGTTCCACTCCAGAGACTAAATTATTTGTAAGTCAATTCTGCTTTATTTTCCCTGATAACTTTTTATTTCATTGGAGTATAATTGCTTTACAATGTTGTGTTAACTTCTACTGTATAATGAAGTAAATAAGCTATGAAGTGAAGTGAAGTCGCTCAGCTGTGTCAGACTCTTTGCGATCCCATGGACTGTAGCCTACCACACTCCTCCGTCCATGGGATTTTCCAGCCAGGAGTACTGGAGTGGGTTGCCATTTCCTTCTCCAGAGGATCTTCCTGAACCAGGGATCAAACCCGGGTCTCCCACATTGTAGGCAGACGTTTTACCGTCTGAGCCACCAGGGAAGTCAATAAGCTATATGTATACATATATCCCCTCTCTCTTGGACCTCCCTCCCACCTCCCCCAATCTCACCCACCTAGGTCATCACAGAGCACCGAGCTGAGCTTCCTGTGCTAGACAGCCAATTCCCACCAGCTATTTTTTTTGCTTGTTTTTTACACAAGATCAATCATATCTCACAATTTGTCCTTCCTTCCCCTCCCCACTGTGTCCACATGCGCATTCTCTATGTTTGTGTCTCTGTTCCTGTTTTGCAAATAGGTTCATTTATACCATTTTTCTAGGTTCTACATATATGCATTAATATATGATATTTGTTTTTCTCTTTCTGACTTACTTCACTCTGTATGACAGACTCTAAATTCACTCACATCTCAACAAATGAACCAATTGTTCTCCTTTTATGGCTAAGTAATATTCCATTGTTCATGGGATTCTTTGGCCACCTGATACACACAGCCGACTCATTGGAAAAAATCTTGATGCTGGCAAAGATGGAAGGCAAAAGGAGAAGAGAGTGGCAGAGGATGAAGTGGTTGGATAGCATCACCAATTCAATGGACATGAACTTGGGCATACTCCAGGAGATAGTGAGGAATGGGAGGCCTGGCATTCTGCAGTCCATGGGGTCATAAAGAGTCGGACATGACTTAGTGACTGAACAACAATGATATTCCATTGTATACAGATACCATGCCTTCTTTATCCATTCACATGTTGATGGACATCTGGGTTGTTTTCATGTCCTGGCTACTGCAAATGGTGCTGCAATGGACACATCGGAGTATATGTGTCTTTTTGAGTTAGGGTTTTCTCAGGGTAAATGCCCAGTTTCTGTGTTTTTAAAGAAAGTATATATGCTTGCTGTTCCTTTGTTTATCAATGTTAGACAGTGTCTACCATCTTCCCATCATAGAAGATAAAATTTTTGGATGTTCATTTTTTTTTTTTGAGACTCTTCAGTGGACAGTCCTCAGCTGACCACCATCTCTGGGAGCCAAGAAGGCAAAGGGCCCAGAGACCTCCCTTTCTACTACTCCCTTAACTTGTGCTTCAGTGAGGCTCTTCTTTCTCACTGTTTTCTCTTGGTCTGAAGCCCATTCTGATTCAGTATCTTCCCATAATAATTTTACATCTCCTGTCAGGCAGAGGGAAGGCAGTAATGGTGGGAGGATGTGCTGGGGAGGTGGTGGGCAGTACTGAGTTCTCCTTACATAGACTCTCCACTAATTCACGTACTCTGAGCCTCTCGTTTTACCCTCACCCTCTACATAGCTGGTGCCTCAGTGCCTGAGCCTGTCCTAGGTTCTGGAGCTCAAACCGATTTCCTTGTCATCAGCTTCTTCCTCTGCAGTCTCTTAGAAATCTGCTTTTACACATCTACCAGGCCCAACAGCCCTTTGAGTCTCATAATATGTTGCCCTCTTTCTCTGTCTTTTCTCCTTTAGTTTCTATTTATCTGTGTAGGTTTTAAACCTTCTTTTTGTAGGTTTTCTTTTTAATGTTAGGGGCTTGGGAAAACAACAGTGATGAAAGGCATTTTTAATTGCCCACGTTTTGCCTCCTTCTTATCTAAGATGGCTTTTACCGTGGAATTATGCTGAGATTCAGTTCTGCTCTGTAACTTAGTATCTGTTCTATCACTTCACGTTTCCATCTTTAATACAGAGAAATAATGCTTGCTTCATTGAATTTATGCTAGCCCCACTTGAGATCATATCCGGAACAATGTCTATCTGGAACATGATAGTACAGATACAAAGAAGTACTTTTGATTAGTTCTTCACTGTTTGTTCCTACCCAGAAGTCTCTTACACAACCAGTTGAGGCCCAGTGACTACAACTACAGTCCCGCCATATGCATTTGGTGGACAATTTGGTGGACCCTGATTCAGACACTGTCCTTGCCCTGGGATTCTAGAGGTGAACAAAACAAAGCCCCTTGCTTCCACAGATTACATTTTAGGGAAGGATGAAGATGAACAAATATGTAGGAAAACATGTCAGATGGTAGCAAATGCTGTGGATAAAAGTGAATTAAGGCCAGTGTGTAGAAGGAAACTGCTATTTTAGAAAGGATGGCCAGGTAGGATCCCATTGAGAAGGTGACCTTGAAGCAGAAAGTGGGATTAAATGTGTAGGAAGTAAGCAGGCTATGCAGACCTCTGTGAGAACCTTCTAAGCAGAGCGAACAAGACATACAAAACCTAAGGTGGGAGCATGATTGTCAAGTTTAAAGACTAGCAAAGTGGCAATGTGGTCCAAGTTGAAGGAGATGAGTTCATACGTGGTGGGACCTTAAATGCCTTTGATAACACTTTAGTTTTTGCCTGAGTAGACTCATGAGCCACTGGAGGGCTTTGAGCAGAGGAGTACCATTATCCCTTATGGATGGAAGGACCTAATTTCACTGTAATGTGTTACCTCTGATAAGTAAATGATGGCATAATGCTGGCAGCGTCATATCTATTGGGTGTCCAGCTGCTCATGTCTGCATTAGCTGTGCCTCAGTTTTCCAAGTCCAGGCTTTGTACACGGTCAATTTTTCCAGCCTTGACTAGGACCAGCTTCTCGTTCTTCTCTATGGCCAAGACTTCAGACATCATTAACGAATCTTACTTGACCAGTTTCAAGTCATCTTCCAATGTTTGCCTAAACTTCTAGCTCATGATTTGTCTGAGGGTATTAAGACGTTCCAGTCTAATTCTTCTCCTGTCTCTTGTTGGATATAACATTTCTGCCCACAGATTCTCAGACTTAAGGAAACCTATTATTTGATCATGCTTTGTCTGGCAAGTCACATTAAACAAAGCACTAAGATGAGGTTGTGCATTGGAATGGAATTGAGTGATCTCGGTTCAAGCAGTCTCTCAAAACAGTGTGCTGTTACCTGAAATGGTTCTATTAATACAAAGACCATATGGGCCCCTGGAAACACCACTTGGCTGCTTACCTTAGAAAAGCAGATGTGTTTGGTGAGATGCTGCCTATTCTATCTTGTGTTACACGTCATTAATCTTCTCAGTGTTAAAATCAGTATGGGCCATCAGGCATTTCTTGCAGCCAAGGCTTTTATGAACAGAGGAGTTCCATAGAAGGGTAGAATGGCAAAAGTATTGTGACAATTTCCCTTTGGAAAAGCAAAGCCATGCTTTACACAGGAACCATTCG
The DNA here is from genome assembly GCA_006410935.1 of Redunca redunca. NCBI lineage: Eukaryota > Metazoa > Chordata > Mammalia > Artiodactyla > Bovidae > Redunca > Redunca redunca. Next base: position 655,208 of record SJYQ01095307.1, on the reverse strand, counting down.
TGGGAGTGGGCTCTTGTTTACAGTTTGCAAACTATTCCATTTTCTTGGGCTCCTTGTTGGTCATTCCTCTACTCCAAGTTTAATATTATGAATAATAATGTCATTTAATTATCCTTGCTTTTTTTTTTGCTGAAGTCAGTGCTCCTGGTGGAGGAATTCTGGATCAGTCATGATAGATATTTCAAGACACAGGCAGGAAGTCATTTTCCCCCCGCCTAGTCTTAATCATAACCACAAAATCCTTGAAAAAGATTCATACACAGTACCTATTGGATAATAATTTAGGGTGTAGATAATCCCTGGAATCTGGACTTTAGGCCCATGTATCAGTGTCTCCTTTGAGATTGCATTAATATCTGGACACATAATGCTGAACAAGATATGGTGCTCATTCTCAGGAAGCTTACCCTCTGAAGGTGGGGACTGAGCAGTAAATAGGTGGGAGGTAGCCAAGGTCTTTATCAGAGATCTGTGTCCTCTCGAATGGGTTCTTGGCCGGATGCTTCATTGCCCAGTGCACCTTGCATGGATCATATGTCTTGTCCTCATCAATGGGAGGTGATTGGATGGGATGTATGTTGCTTCTTGCAGTATGGTTTCTCAACTGTCTCTCCTCCTTTGTCTCCTGTTTGTTTCATAGTTCTAGAGTAACTCTGGAAACTGCATATTTACAATGGCAGTCTTCCTTTGTCTGAATCACAAAGGACTATTTGGAGCATAGATCTCCCATTTCTCACTTAACAGGACACCAACACTGATATTTTAAAATTTTCTTCTAGGAGCAGGTAGAGGTATGCTAAACAATCCCATTCGCAGTTTGGGAACATGGACAAACAGGGGGACTGAACAAATACAAGGGATGGACTCAGGTTGGAAGATTTGGAAAGACTTCTAACATGGCAATGGTATTGAGTGGTGTTGAGTCAGCAGTCTGCCTTGAGGGTCTGGAACTAAGAATTACTCTGGGATTGAGGTGAAGGCTTGGGGGTCTTCAGGACTTTCAGCTTCTTGATTCCTGAGAGTGGGATAAGGGTTTTTCAGCAATATGCACATCATTTCATTTGGTAGATATTTTGTCCCTAAATCGTGAGTCCTTGGAATTTCAGAGTCACTTGGCAGTTTAAAATTAAGCACAGTTAAAATTCTTTTAGGTGAAACATCAGATGCAATAAATTGTAGTTAATGCTCATCGTAATGAAAGTTTTAAGACTATGTAGCTGACAGAATTTTTATTGCTTTAAATGCCATCTATATGCTGATAACTTGTACATTTATATTTCCAGCCCTGACCTCTCCATTGAGTTCAGACTCCTCCATCCAGTTGTCTGCCTCTTCATCATTTCCATTTGAATGCCTATTAGGCATTTTGAATGTACAATGACCAGACAGAAGATTTTGTCACAATGGCCAGACAGAAGATTTTGCCACCCACCAAAATATTTATTCCCCATCTCAGGAAAATCACATGAACATCTATCTGGTTACTCAATCACAAATCTGTGATTCTTTAAGCCCTCTCCTTATTTTTTCTTACATTCATTCTCTCAACAAGAACTCCAAGCTTGATTTCCAAAGTAAATCCCCCTTCTGTCCATTACTTCCCTTTCCATTATATGACCTTGTTCAGGCTACCATTGTCACTTTCCTGGACTGTCACAAACTCTTACCAGCCTCTCTCCCTGAATCCTTTGTTCTCTTCAACCCTTTATTTCCACACTGTAGCAGCACAGCCTTTTACAGATTAAGGTAGATCACTTCACTTTCCCTTTGAATACCCTGGTCTACTCGGGTCTGTTATGTCTCCTTCACTGTGCTCTCTTTGTGACCCCATGGACTGCAGCCCACCAGGCTCCTCTGCCCATGGGGATTCTCCAGGCAAGAATACTGGAGTAGGTTGCCATTTTCTACTCCAGAGGATCTTCCCAATCCAGAGATCCAACTATCTCCTGTTTATCTTGCATCGGTAAGTGGGTTCTCTACTATGGTGCCACCTGGCAAGCCCTGGTCTACAAGGCCCTGCATCTTTGGGCTGCATCTTTTGCTTATATGTGCTAGTTGTTTCAGTTGTGTGTGACTCTTTGTGACCTCATGGACTGTAGCTTGCCAGGTTCCTCAGTGCATAGGATTCTCTAGGCAAGAATATTGGAATGAGTTGCTATGCCCTCCCCCAGTGTCGAACCCATGTCTCTTATGTCTCCTGAGTTGGTTTCCCAGGTGGTGGTAGCGGTAGAGAAACTGCTGCCAATGTAGGAGTTGAAAGAGATGAGGGTTTGATCCCTGGCTTGGGAAGATCCCCTGGAGGAGGGCCTGCAACCCCAGTATTCTTGTCTGGAGAATCCCATGGACAGAGGAGCCTAGCAGGCTACAGTCCAAAGGGTTGCACAGAGTTGAACACAGCTGAAGAGACTTTAGCACACCACCTGGGAAGCCATTTGCTCACTAGTATCCAGCTACACTCACCTGCTCAGTTTTTTAATACACTAAGTCCCTCACCACCTTTTGCCTTTGTACTTCTCTCTGAAATGCTTCCTCTCCAGATCTTTCCACCCTGGCTCCTCTGTTCAGGTCTCAGCTCAGGAGTCCTCTCTGTCTCACTGGTGACACCTTCATTACCACCTCTTTAGAAGAGCCCTCCCCTTTCAGACACGGTCTGATCTGATACCTCGATAACTTTATGTCTGTCTATTTGAATGGTCTTGTTCTTGTTTGATTTCCTTACTTGAGTTTGATTTGTCTCACTCAGGGCTTCTCAGTCTCAGCAGGATTAACATGGTGGGGCAGATGATTCTTTGTTGGGGAGGGAGCTTCTGTGCATTATAGGATATTCAGTGGTATTCACCCCTTAGATGCCATCAGCAATCTTCCCATCCCCCACTCCAGTTATGACATCCAAAAATAGTCTCCAATCATTGTCAAATATCCCCGGGAAAATTCCACTCTCCTTTTATGTTGAGAACTTGTCCAGTTCAGTTCAGTTCAGTTGCTCAGTCATGTCCAACTCCTTGCGATCCCATGGACTGCAGCACACCAGGCCTCCCTGTCCATCATCAACTCCTGGAGTTCACCCAAACTCATGTCCATTGAGTCAGTGATGCCATCCAGCCATCTCATCCTCTGTCGTCCCCTTCTTCTCCTGCCTTCAATCTTTCCCAGCATCAGGGTGTTTTCAAACGAGTCAGCTCTTTGCATCAGGTGGCCAAAGTATTGGAGTTTCAGCTTCAACACCAGTCCTTCCAATGAACACTCAGGACTGATCTCCTTTAGGATGGACTGGCTGGATCCCCTTGCAGTTGGATCTCTCAAACGTGTCCAGTTGACATTAAAACCAGCTTTCCAGTGAAGCCTCTTTTTCTTGAGACACTGGGAGGGGTCCTACAGCGTGTCTGCTTGAGGTGCGTGTGACATTTCCAAAAGGAAGACGCTTTTGCTGTCGTTGGTTAAGACCGAAGTTCTCACACTACCCCATGTGCTCAGTTGCTCAGCTGTGTCTGACTGTGTCCGGATCCCTTGGACTGCAGCTCTCCAGGCTCATCTGCTTGTGGAATTTTTCAGGTGACAATACTGGAGTGGGTTGCCATTTCCTACTCCAGGGGATCTTCCTGGGCCAGGGATCAAACCCACATCTCTTAAATGCCTCCTGCATTGGCAGGTGGATTCTTTACCCTTAGCGCCACCAATCTTTTCTTCACTTCCCCACTGGGTGGGTTGTGTTAAAGTGACCATAGGTATGTTTGAGATTTAGGCAAATTGGTTTAGTTGAACTTAGAGGGATATTTGAATGTGGTTCACAGCCACCTTCTTGAACAGCAAAGTTATTTCTAGTTGTCCTGTAAGGAGAAGCCCTTTACCTGTAGTGGTTCCCCAGTCCATTGCTCTGGTTCACCTGACACGTGAAAGTCAAGGCCAGATGTCACATCCTGATATGAACGTGTCCCGTGGCACCTAGTATGTGGATTGACATGTGTAAAGAGAGAGGTGTGTGGAAAATTCTACTAGTTACTAAAAATAAAAAATGAACAAAGGAAGATTTGTTTATGCTTTCAAAATGGAAATTATCTCCTGTCAAGAAGATGGCTAGTGCTGTACCATATATTTTCTTCTTCCATGGAAATCACACAATATAAAAATTTTCAGAAATTTTTTTGCTGTTCATAGGGCATGCTCTGCAGCAGAATTATCTCTAGCAGCTCAAATATGAAAGAAATTCAATAAAGGCTTTTCCAAATTGACAAAAATACTAAAAATGTCACTCTCAATAACAAATACTGAAGCTGAACTAAACTTTGGTTAAAATATCAATAACAAAAACAATTTCCATCAATCACACTTGAGGAAAGACTAGATTTTCTTCCTATTTCGTTTGAAGAGAAAGATATTCAAGAATCTTCATGTGAGAAATGATCAAAGACCATGCAGTCAAAAAATGTAGGGAAAAAATACTATGGGTAAGTATTAGGAAGGTAGTTAATTAAAATGTTACACTATTTTTCAAAACTGTTATGTATTTTTGCATATTTGTGTTATTTGTGTGTGTGTGTGTGCTTAGTCGTGTTTAACTTTTTGCGAACCCATGAACTGTAGCCCACCAGGAAACTCTGCCCAGGAATTCTCCAGGCAAGAATATTGGAATGGATTGCCATTTCTTCCTCCAAGCATTGAAGCTGCATCTCTAGTGTCTCTTTGTGTTATTTGCCAGGATTTAAAAGTTATTTGTTCATCTTTTTGTTTGTTTTTTAAATTGGTATTCACCTTTGCACCTAATTTTATTTTAATAATTTTTGATATTCTTACTTAAAGTGGTCTCCCCAAAATTACATATTCTAGTTCAGTTCAGTTCAGTAACTCAGTTGTGTCTGACTCCTTGTGACCCCATGGATCGCAGCACGCCAGGCCTCCCTGTCCATCACCAACTCCCAGAGTTCACTCAGACGTCCATCGAGTCGGTGATGCCATCCAGCCATGTCATCCTGGGTCATCCCCTTCTCCTGCCTCCAATCCCTCCCAGCATCAGAGTCTTTTCCAATGAGTCAACTCTTCGCATGAGGTGGCCAAAGTACTGGAGTTTCAGCTTTAGCATCACTCCTTCCAAAGAAATCCCAGGGCTGATCTCCTTCAGAACGGACTGGTTGGATCTCCTTGCAGTCCAAGGGACTCTCAAGAGTCTTCTCCAAAACCACAGTTCAAAAGCATCAATTCTTTGGTGCTCAGCCTTCTTCACAGTCCAACCTCCACATCCATACATGACCATAGGAAAAACCATAGCCTTGACTAGACGGACCTTAGTCAGCAGAGTAATGTCTCTGCTTTTGAATATACTATTTAGGTTGGTCATAACTTTTCTTCCAAGGAGTAAGGAGATACCCCTCGTTCAAGGTAAGGAGCAGTGGCTGTGCTTTGCTGGAGCAGCTGCGAAGAGATACCCCACGCCCAAGGTAAGAGAAAACCAAGTAAGATGGTAGGTGTTGCAAGAGGGCATCAGAGGGCAGACACACTGAAACCATACTCATAGAAAACTAGTCAATCTAATCACCCTAGGACCACAGCCTTGTCTAACATATTCTAGAGGCCCATGCAAACTGGAAGCCTCCAGAAAGCAGATAACTTGGGTATAGGTAATCTACATTACTTTGTTTACTAAGGTCTTCCTAGGGCTTGGTGGATACACTGCTCACAGCACACTCTCAGAACACAAATACATGATTGCTGTTAGACATTTGAGCCTCTCCTGGAAACCTGGAGGCTTCCTAGAGGGCATGCAGACTAGATTGCCTACAACTTCAGTTGAAAGGGTGAAGGCTGGCAACTTTCAGGAGGTCGGTCATGTTGATGTAAATAATCAATAAAATGATCAATAATAGGACTGAGAAAAAGCTTCATTTGAGCCTAACTGAGGACTATCGCTTCATAGATGCAGATTCAAAAAACACCTAAATTGTGTTCCACTGGACTACAAAATGCGTGCATGCTCAGTCATGACTGATTCTTTGCGATCCCATGGACTGTAGCCCACCAGTCTCCTCTGTCCATAGGATTTTCCAAGGAAGAATACTGGAATGGGTTACTTTTTCCTACTAGAGGGAGTCTTCCTGACTCAGGGATCGAACCCGTGTCTCCTGTGTCTCCTGCATTGGGAGGATCCCTTACCACTTTGTCACCTAGGAAGCCCAGACTACAAGATGGGGCAGGCTAAAATAGGCAAAAAACTGCCAGGTTTCATAAGTTGTTTGCAAGGATTAGGACTGAAGTTGATGAGGGGTAAGGGTGCTCATTAAGTAAGGGTTGTTCGGGTGAAAAATGGTTGCATGATCACAACGGGAGACACCCTGAGACCATAAAGTTATGGCCAGCAGCTCCTAACAGATGTTGCTTTGAAAATGACTGATGGTGCTCTTGAGTTTGATACAGTTTAGAAAATTCAAGTTCTCGGTGATACAGAAAAAGGGCCTCCTGAAACCACATCCAGAACACCTACATGGCTCCCTTTTAAATACCTGAACCACAGTTACTCCATTTTGATTTGATTTTTAGATGCATTCTTTTCTTTAGTGAATGGTTAAAACAAATGTATAATGCATGACACAAGATAAGCTGTTCTAGCTAGCATAACATTCAAGCCAAATCATGTATAAGACAAAATGACTTTTCCATATCTCAGTATGGGAAAATTTCTTTCATCTGTCAAAAGTACATCCTGGGAACCCCAGTTCTGCATTTGTCCTCCTCTTCCTCCCTGCACCCCACCCCCCACCCCCGCTTCAAATACAAAAGCTTTCAAAATCTAAGATTTCCTCATTTATATTTTTGTGAGCTTGAGACTGTCTTACCATATTCAACTGAAATCTCCCTCCCTCCAAAACAAACAAAAACCAATCTTCAGTGAGTTATACAGTACACAGCCCCTCTAAGCCACGGGTTCCTCATTGGTAAAATATGGACTTAAAAGCATCTATTATATGGGATTCTTTGTGCTGGGTATTTCTTGTGGCAGACTGGTTTCTCTAGTATGGCATGCTGGCTTAGTTGTCCCATGGTATGTGGGATCTTAGTTCACCAACCAGGTATTGAACCCAGGTCCCCTGCCTTGGAAGGTGGATTCATAACCACTGGACCACCAGGGAAATTCCTGTATGGGATTCTAGAGGGAATTAAATGGGATAAAGTATGTGAAATCCCCAGTACAGTGGCTGGTATATAGTAAATGATAATGAAATCTTAGCTACTATTATTCTGACCTTATTCATGGACTATTTGTGCCTGTAAAGTATTAGTTATTGATACTATTGATGCAAAGTGGGTTTTTTACATTTTCACAGGCTCATCAAAGGCCTAATATAGAGTTAGTTACAGTGGTGAGGGATCCGTGTTCAAGTTCCACAGACATGGAGGAACACAGCCACATGCTGCCATCGGAACCTTCAAGCTAGAAGAGCCTTTCAGCACGTGTCTTCCAAAGCAGGCATCCTGACAGGAGAATCTTCAGGATCTTCAAAAGCAATGCTTAAAACTCTGAAGTAGCCAGAATTTCATGGCATATATATTGAAATAAATTGTAGTGCTTGAAAATAGATTTAACATACTGTCTAGATTTCTTTTCACTTGGACTCCATTTCTGTAGAATATATTGCATTGGGCAACAAAAGACACAGAGACAATGAGATTTTTTTCAAAAACAATTGCTTATTGAGTCCAAAACCATAGGGCACAACCTTCAAATTCCTATAACATAGAATGACAGGACCCACATGAGGATAGAAACTCTAAAATAAAACTTTGGTGTTTCCTGGTATTGAAGCCAACTTTTCCCCCAGTTTCCTTTCTGGTTGAAAGGCTTGAGAATTGACATTTAAAACTACAGCCTACAATTTAAATTAGATCAACATGACCATGGAGACAAAGTAATGGAAACTCAGTGATTTGTTAGAAATTAGGGAGCTAAAGCTTTGATGTTACAACTTTGATTTTTTTTTTAGAGCAAAGTATTGAACGTCAAACAATGTATCATTCCAGAATGTCAGGTTTTTACCTTTTTCTTGGTGGAAATTTGAGTCTTCTGACTCTAACATGGAAAGACTGTATGGCAGAAAATTGACCTTTCTGAATTTTGCTTTTGAGTTAAATTAAATAGAATTTCACCTTGCACTGCTGCTGAGGCCCTGAAGCAAGGAGACATTTTACAATTTAATATGAAATTTATCAAATAACCCCACAAGCATTTATTGTGCACCTAGGTAATGCCTGCTATTGTGACAAATGCTAGGCATTGAATTTTAAAAACCTGCTCATCCTTTAAGGAGCTTACCATCTAGAAGAGGCTAGAGTGCACCTGTAGGTGTTTGTGGTGCTGTAAGTTGGAATGACAGTATCACTGGGTATAAATGATGGAGTGGTGAGGAAAGACAAGGAAAGGAGATGTTTAAGAAGATGCATGGGACTTGCCTGTCAGTCCAGCGGTTAAGACCCCATGCTTTCAATGCCGGGGCACAGGTTTGATCCCTGCTTAAATAACTATGAACCCATATGCCACCTGATGCCATGAAAAAAAGAGCAAGCTTTTTGACAGAGGATTTGGTGTTTTTCAGGTGTCTGGAATGAGAAGCAGAAAGGCAGGGTTTTGGTGAAGCAAGAGTTAAGAGGTGAAGCAAGATTTTTGCAATCTGTTGTTCAGCCTAGTTCCATAAACACTGAGAAGACACTGGTAGGCATTTCAAATCCCAGAAACACACAATGATATTTGCAATAAAGGAGTATATTGTGGCTGAGGGGTGAAAGCAAGAAAATGTAGTAAATACAAACCAAGTTAGAATGTTTCAGCTCCAACTATCTCATAGACTCAGGACTTGTCCACGCATTTATCATCTGAGAACAAGAACACAGAAGCCAGGGGTGAAAAATAAACTTTTACAAATTAAAACTGAATGATTATTTATATTTCAAAGATATCACTCCCTTGATTTATTTAATTCAGGAATTACTTTCCAGTAGCTAAAAGAGAATTTGATAGCTTCATGCACATTAAAAATACTTTTTATAGTTTTTATGTCAACTTTTTTTATTTTTTAAATCAATTTTATTGGAGTATAGTTGATGTATAATTGGTTTCTGCTGTTTAGCAAAGTGAACAGTAACACACACTCACATATGTGTGTGTGTGTGTGTGTGTGTGTGTGTATATATATATATATATATATATTTATATACTTTTTTAAAGATTTTATTCCCATATAGGTTATTACAAAGTATTGCGTAGAGTCTCCTGTGCTCTACAGTAGGTTCTTCTTAGTTACCTATTTTACATACAGTTGTGTGTATATATCACTCCCAGTCTTCCAGTTAATCCCTCCCCCCTTTCCCCCTTGGGATTCCCAGGTGGCACCAGTAGAGAATCCACCTGCCAATGCAGGCAATGCAGATATGTGGGTTTAATCTCTGGTTTGGGAAGATCCCCTGGAGTAGGAAACAGCAACCTGCTCCAGTATTCCTTCCCTGGAACATTCCATGGACAGTGGAGCCTGACGGGCTATAGTCCATGGGGTCGCAAGGGGTGGACACCACGGAGCACACACACACACGCACACGTAATTTTCCCTTTGGTAACCACAAGTTTGTTTTCTGTATCTGTGGCTTTACTTCTGTTTTGCAAATAGGTTCATTTGTACCATGTTTTTAGGTTCCACGCATAAGCTATCAGTTCATTCACTCAGTCGTGTATGACTCTTTGTGACCCCATGAACTGCAACGCGCCAGGCCTCCCTGTCCATCACCAACTCCCGGAGTTCACTCAGACTAGCGTCCATCGAGTCGGTGATGCCATCCAGTCATCTCATCCTCTGTCGTCTCCTTCTCCTCCTGCCCCCAATCCCTCCCAGCATCAAAGTCTTTTCCAGTGAGTCAGCTCTTCGCATGAGGTAGCCAAAATACTGGAGTTTCAGCTTTAGCATCACTCCTTCCAAAGAAATCCCAGGGCTGATCTCCTTCAGAATGGACTGGTTGGATCTCCTTGCAGTCCAAGGGACTCTCAAGAGTCTTCTCCAACACCACAGTTCAAAAGCATCAATTCTTCAGCACTCAGTTTTCTTCACAGTCCAACTCTCACATCCATACACGACCACTGGAAAAACCATAGCCCTGACTAGACAGACCTTTGTTGGCAAAGTAATGTCTCTGCTTTTCAATATGCTATCTAGATTGGTCATAACTTTCTTTCCAAGGAGTAAGCATCTTTTAATTTCATGGCTGCAATCACCACCTGCAGTGATTTTGGAGCCCAGAAAGATAATGTCTGACACTGTTTCCCCATCTATTTCCCATGAAGTGATGGAACCAGATGCCAAGATCTTCGTTTTCTGAATGTTGAGCTTTAAGCCAACTTTTTCACTCTCCTCTTTCACTTTCATCAGGAGGCTT
>SJYQ01095307.1:617675-641485 GCA_006410935.1 Redunca redunca | reverse complement strand
AGAGAAGCAGAGAACAAAAGCCGACAGATTTTTATTTTTGGGGGTTTGGATGCTCAGGAAATTCCAGGGGGAAAACCTGAAGCCGTCACGTCCTTGTGTTTGTCAGGCTTCCTCCCACATGACCTTGTCACGGGTGGAATTCCTCACCCTGGCTCCCAGCACCACAGTTCGAAGTCATCAGCTCTTTCTTTGGTGCTCAGCCTTCTTTGGGCTTTCCTGGTGGTTCAGACCATAAAGAATCTGCCTGCAGTGGGGGTACTTGGGTTCAATCCTTGGGTTGGGAAGATCCCCTGGAGAAGGGAAAGGCTACCCACTATTACTACTAATAATACTAATACCAATATCCACTATTCTTGCCTGGATAATTCCATGGACAAAGGAGCCTGGCAGGCTATATAGCCTGTGAAGTTGCAAAGAGTTGGACACCACTGAGCAACTTTCACTTCACTTCATCATTTTTTATGGTCCAGCTCTCACATCCACACATGAGTACTGGAAAAACCGTAACTGTGACTAGATGGACTTTTGTTGACAAAGTAATATCTCTGCTTTTTAATATGCTGTCTAGGTTTATCATAGCTTTTCTTTTAAGGAGCAAGCGTCTTTTAATTTCATAGCTGCGGTCACCATCTGCAGTGATTTTGGAGCCCAAGAAAATAAATTCTCTCACTGTTTCCATTGTTTCCCCATCTGTTTCCCATTAAATGATGGGACCAGATGCCATGATCTTTGTTTTTTGAATGCTGAGTTTTAAGCCAGCTTTTCCAGTTTCTTCTCTCACTTTCATCAAGAGGCTCTTTAGTTCCTCTTCATTTTCTGCCATAATGGTGGCGTCATCTGCACAACCTTATCAGTTGATTAGGTTATTGATATTTCTCCTGGCAATCTTGATTCCAGCTTGTGCTTCATCCAGCCTGGCATTTGGCATGATGTACTCCGCATATAAGTTATATAAGCAGGGTGACAATATACAGCCTTGATGTTCTCCTTTCCCAATTTGGAACCAGTTTGTTGTTCCATGTCTTGTTCTAAGTGTTGCTTCCTGACCTGCATATAGGATTCTCAGGAGGCAGGTAAGGTGGTCTGGCATTCCCATCTCTTTAAGAATTTTCCACAGTTGGTTGGTAGTTGGGTACCTAGGCTAATTTGGCAGGACTTACAAACAAATTGGACTTAGGATTGCACTCTAGGAAAGGAACTCATTTATATGTAGGGGGATTACTTCAAAGGAAAGACAGGAGGCAGGGAACTTGAAAGCCCCCAGAGTGTTGTTGTTCATCTGCATCAAGGATGTTTTCTCCCAGTGGTCCGTGTCTCTCGGGACAGGAGACAGAGAAAGTTATTCAAGCTTATCGGAAGTACATGACAAGAGAAACACATGAATGAATGACAAACATGAATGAAAAACAAAGTGAACGACAAGAGAAACAAATCTACTCTCTGAGCAGTAACTCTACCATCCGGAGGGATCCATCCATCGAAAAAGAGTTAGAGAGGTGAAGGCCACTAGGCGATTTCTCTGGGAGAAGGCACTGGAAGTCTGGGGAGAAAGTCTTGGGGTGCAATAGACGCCAGAAGTACTGGGCTTGCAACTGAATTGACAAAGACGCTCCCTTCCAAGGCTGTGGCTCCCTGCCTGCTGGTCCTGGTAGCGTCTGCACAGCCCGTTATTACCTTCTATGGTCCCTTCTACAGTATAGTTACCTTGTATGGTAATGATGTGACAGGCACACATTCTCAAGCTGTCAGCGTTATTTTGTGCAACATGGCTCTCCCTTGAGATCTCCATGGGCTGCTCTCAGGAGAGGGAAGCAGGCAGGATTCACCCCTCTGCTTCCCTTTTCTTCTCTTTGATCTTCCAAATTCACTCTCTCAGCACCTGGCTATCATTCTCTGCCTAAAGACCTGTCATGTCCCTTTCTTGCCATGGGCACGCCTCCCTATTTTTCCATCAGATGTACCTCCTTGTCTTAATTCAGGGTTCCTAGAGGCAGAGCAGGGATTTGGAGGCATGTGATGTCTTGAGGGACTTGAGGGTGGATCTTGATCCAGTATGATTGATATCCTAACAAAAAGGGGGAATTTGGACACAGATAATATAACCAAACAGTACCTTATAGGACCTTTCTGGAACAGACCCCTCCTCCCTCATCTTCTGCCTACTTCTTTGTAGAAAAACTGTAGTCTCCCAGGCCTCCCCTGAGTCACAAAAAGTCTGGCTTAAGAATTAATGAGTGAAAGGATGTGGAAATGTTGTAACAAAAATAGCAGTTGGGCCAGGAGAACTGGGAAGAATTTAAACAGTAAATCAGCCATATGGCAGTCACAGAATCTTTGATTCCTTCCTGAAGTACCTCAAATCCTCATATTAAATTGGTTGCCCACAGACTGGTTCCAAATAGGAAAAGGAGTATGTCAAGGCTGTATATTGTCACCCTGCTTATTTAACTTATATGCAGAGTACATCATGAGAAACGCTGGGCTGCAGGAAGCACAAGCTGGAATCAAGATTGCTGGGAGAAATATCAATAACCTCAGATATGCAAATGACACCACCCTTATGGCAGAAAGTGAAGAGGAACTAAAACGCCTCTTGATGAAAGTGAAAGCGGAGAGTGAAAAAGTTGGCTTAAAGCTCAACATTCAGAAAACGAAGATCATGGCATCTGGTCCCATCACTTCATGGGAAATAGATGGGGAAACAGTGGAAACAGTGTCAGACTTTGTTTTTCTGGGTTCCAAAATCATTCCAGATGGTCCCTGCTTTGCCTCTAGGAACCCTGAATTAAGACATGGGGGTACATCTGAAGGAAGGAGAATAGGGAGGCATGCCCATGGCAAGAAAGGGACATGACAGGACTTTAGGCAGAGAATGATAGCCAGATGCTGAGAGAGTGAACTTGGAAGATCAAAGAGAAGAAAAGGGAAACAGAGGGGTGAATCCTGCCTGCTTCCCTCTTCATGACTGCAGCCATGAAATTAAAAGATGCTTACTCCTTGGAAAGAAAGTTATGACCAACCTAGATAGCATATTGAAAAGCAAAGACATTACTTTGCCAACAAAGTTCCGTCTAGTCAAGGCTATGGTTTTTCCAGTGGTCATGTATGGATGTGAGAGTTGGACTGTGAAGAAAGCTGAGTGCTGAAGAATTGATGCTTTTGAACTATGGTGTTGGGGAAGACTCTTGAGAGTCCCTTGGACTGCAAGGAGATCCAACCAGTCCATTCTGAAGGAGATCAGCCCTGGGTATTCTTTGGAAGGAGTGATGCTGAAGCTGAAACTCCAGTACTTTGGCCACCTCATGCGAAGAGTTGACTCATTGGAAATACTCTGATGCTGGGAGGGATTGGGGGCAGGAGGAGAAGGGGACGACAGAGGATGAGATGACTGGATGGCATCACCGACTCGATGGACCCTAGTCTGAGTGAACTCCGGGAGTTGGTGATGGACAGGGAGGCCCGGAGTGCTGTGATTTATGGGGTCACAAAGAGTCGGACACGACTGATGTCTTGAGGGAGGGTCTGGTGAGAACGGGAGTGGGGGTGAGGAAGCAGGTGGGGAAGGGAACCCGCTGATGGATGTGGTCTTGGCTTGGATGCCATGGAATATGACCTGCACCATAGGGTCCCTTCACCTTGAGATATGGGAGCCATCATTTCTACCACATTTCAGTGAGTGATTGGCCACCCCAGGTAGGGGTTGAAGGCTGCCTAGGCTCTCAGGCAAGCCTGCTTCCATAGACTGAGGATGACTGTCTGCAGAAGGTGCATGGGTGAGCCATTAGCAGCCAACACTCAAAGTGCTGGAGGGTAGGTTAACCTGGAGGCTACATTAACCTGCGTGTACTATCTGCAAGGGGCTTTGCAGGTGGCACTAGTGGTAAAGAATCTGCCTGCCAATTCAGGAGACAAAAGAGACTCAGATTCAATCCATAGATTGGGAAGATCCCCCAGAGAAGGCAATGGGAACCCACACCAGTATTTTTATTTTGCCAACTTATTAATGTTTTTTGATTGAACAATAGTGGCTTTACAGAATTTTGTGGCTTTCCATCAACTCTCCTGTGGTTTCTTGTCAAACATCAGTAAAATTCTGAATAGACATGCATTGTCTGCAGAGGGGTCAGGGCGAGGAAACAAGTGCAGCTACTACATCTGCTCTTTGCTTCATGCCACAGTTTCATACTAAGCTTTAAGAAATGAAACATGTCTACCTTGTTTCCAGTTGCAGGGGTGTTTGCGAGGTGTTCGAGACTGGAGGGAAGACCAGGATGGTGGAGCCACAGGCACTCTGCTGGACAGCTGGGGGGAATGCTTTTAGGCAGTGGTTGGGATCATCCTGGCATCTCATTCGTCATAGTCACACATATAACTGGGGTCCTGGTAGCAGGTCTGGTGGCTTGGTCAACTACAAATACTTCTTGGTAAACATCAGAGTGATTTCTTCAGGGGGCTCAGTGGTAAAGAGTCCACCTGCCAAGCAGGAGACTCGGGTTCAGTTCCCTGGTCAGAAGATCCCCTGGAGAAGGAAATGGCAAACCACTGCACTATTCTTGCCTGGAGAATCCCATGAACAGAGGAGCCTGGTGGGCTACAGTCCATGGGGTCACAAAGAGTCAGACACAACTGAGCAACTAAACAACAACAATAAGACATCAGGGCGGTGTGATCCGATTTGTGCTTTATAATACATCTTTTTATTGGAAGGATTGATGCTGAAGCTGAAGTTCCAATACTTTGGCTACCTGGTGTGAAGAGCTGGCTCATTAGAAAAGACCCTGCAGCTGGGAAAGATTGAGGGCAGGAGGAGAAGGGGACGACAGAGGATGAAATGGTTGGATGGTATCACCAATTCAATAGACATCAGTTTGAGCAAGCTACAGGAGCTAGTGAAGGGCAGGGAAGCCTGAAGTGCTGCAGTCCATGAGGTCACAAAGAGCTGGACATGACTGAGTGACTAAGCAACAACAACATATCTCCAGAGAGCTGCTTCTCCAACCCTCCACCATCACATGTCCATTCCAGACACAAAACATGAGCCCCTGCAGCTGGTCTCTGGGATCCTGCAGTAGAGGTGGATCCAGGTTTATGCAGTTCCTTCCACAGCTCCTGGACATGCAGGTGTGATTTTATATTTCCACAGTTGGAGCTAACAGTACTAAAGCGGCAGGACTTAGTGAAGTCATACACTGAGTTTTTGTTAAGCTCGAAAGTGTTGATGTGATGCAACCTGGTACATGATCAAGGTTTTGTTAATGATGCTGTAAAACAACTCTGGCACTGCAAGGTAGCTCAATAAAATACAAAGGAGAGTGTTAATAACCTCTGATCTAAATGCTCCAGGAGCAGGTGATTCATTTGTCTAGACATGATGCTTCAAGTTGAACATCTATTATTCTTTTATGGGTTTAGAACATTTGCAGTTTCACATCAAGTCTTTAAGTGATTACACTGTATGATGTAATTCCCATTTGCTATGTCTCCATGAGGAGATACTAAATGAAGTCTTAGAATGCTGATGTTACCTTTTCCCAACAGAGACAAGGATTCCTCATCATTTGGATTGACTTGGTTGGCCTGGCTTGTTTACCAAGATAAAAGGGAAACATTTTAATTACACATTTGAGAAAGTACATCAGAGCTTCATATTTTCACTAGAACAATTATTATCCCCATATGCCTTCTGAAATCAAATTAGTGGGAAAGAAATGGGCCTCTTGAATTAAAATCCATTTCAAATTCACTGCTGAAGGTAACTGTTAGAGATGATACACAGGTAGGAAGTGGTACTAACAATGTGCAGCAAAGATAGGGTCAAGTCAAACATGTCAGGAAAGCAATTAATAATATTCTCCTTTCTTCAGGCAGTTGAATCAAGGTCAAGAGGAAAGCTTCATTCTTTTGAAATTCTTTCATCATTTCTGTACCTCAGACTTTGGACATTGGGTGTTCACTTGCAGAGTTTTCTCCTTCAACAACATAAAGGGACTAGATATTAGGAAGTAATAGTACTTTAGGAAAGCAGAAACTAAAAATTATCTGAACCAATTATTTGTTGGTTCAAAAACAGTAAAAGTAGTGTGTGCTTGCTTGTTGAAAATAATTCAAGCAACACAGAGATAATATGGTCAAAGTGAAAGTTCTCTTTCATTCTCTAAATACCCTGTCATTTGCCAGGATAATCGCTAATAGAAGCACAGTATATATCCTTCTAGGTATAGAATAGATAATGTACTATATATATAAAGTATATGATATTGCCATATAGTACCTTTATGATATCTAATTGTTTAGTGATGATGGCCTTAGCCTATCAATAACCAGTGTTGTGGCTGGACCAGCCCTTGGGGTTCTTATTATAATTGCAGGACATCCTTAAAAACAACTATCAGGGAACTTTGAAAACAGAAAAGGTTTTGTTACTCATAGATCTTGGAGGATACATAGATCTTGGGGCCACACAGCAAGGGAGAGAGAGAGAGAGAGAGGCAGAGAGAAGCGGATTCTTCACCAGCTGAGCGACTAGGGAAGCTCTAAATGAACATGCTATACACTCCATGGGATTCTCCAGGCCAGAATACTGGAGTGGGTAGCCTTTCCCTTCTCCAGGGGATCTTCCCAACCCAGGGATCAAACCCAGGTCTCCTGCATTGCAGGCAGATTCTTCACCAGCTGAGTCACCAGGATATCCCAAGAATACTGGAGTGGGTAGCCTGTCCCTTCTCCAGCGGATCTTCCTGACCAAGGAATCGAACTGGGATCTCTTGCATTGTTGACAGATTCTTTACTAACTGAGCTATGAGGGAAGCCCCAGAGAGAGAGCAAAGAAATTTGGGAAACTTAGGTTTCTGTCTTTATTGGGGTCAAAGGTGGGGGCATAGGGTTTGCTAGGCTGACTTTTTGAAGGTGAATTTAAAACACAGGAGTAGAAGTTTAAAGTGTGGTAACAGAAAGAACAAGCAGCCCAAATGGTCAGTTATGGAAATCAACCAGGATCCTGTAAGACAAAGGAGACTATGATTATCTCGGGATGGTGGTGGCGGGAAGACACTCTGGTTCTTGATTTCGTCTGTAGCTGGCTTTCTGTTTATTGGATAGAGTCATCTTTGAAGTAGATGGCTTGGCAATCAAAACTTAAGCACTCACATTACAAAAACAAAACAAAAACACAGCCGACTGTCAGCACTTACGCTACAGTAATGTGCGGTGTATAATGAACTCTTTGTTGTGATTGTTAATCACTGAGTTGTGCCCAACTTTTTACGACCCCATGGACTATAACCTGCCAGGCTCCTCTGTTTATGGGATTTCACAGGCAAGAATACTGGAGGGGGTTGCCATTTCCTCCTCCCAGGGATCTTCCTGACACTGGGATCGGATCTACAAATCCTGCTTGACAGGTAGATTCTTTACCACGGTGTCACCTGGGAAGCCCAGAATATATTATACACAATATATAAACAGAAAATCCATACAGTGGCAAAGAATCCACCTGGCAGTGCAGGAGACGCGAGAGGCTTGGGTTCGATCTCTGGGTCCAGAAGATCTCCTGGAGGAGGAAATGGCAACCCATTCCAGAATTCTTGCCTGGAGAATTCCATGGACAGAAGAGCCTGGCAAGCTACAGTCCATGGGGCTGCAAGCCATCAGACATGACTGAGTGACTGAGCACGGACATAGTACTAAGCATACAATTAATAAGAGAGCACTAATTCTCTGTGAATATCACCTTCCAGTTAAAACTCAGAACCATACCATTCGAACCAGATTCAAATTAAAAATTCATATCTATATACACAAACTTTTAAAAAGTAAAATAATATTATATTTTACATACTATTGTACCATTTTCTTTTTCCTTACAAGAATGTCTTGGGCAATGACAAGCAGGAAAAAACGTTTAGGGTTTAGTCACAGAAAATGCATTAATATCCCTAATATATAATACCCTTCTGAAATTTGGGAGGAAAATGTACAACCACTATTTAGAAAAATGAGCAGGAAATTAAACAGACATTCTATAGGAAAAGAACTGCAAGTGTCCACTAAACAGGAAAGTGAGCTCAATCTCACTCATTATAAATTGTATAGATATATAAGCCTGCACTGTGACAGTGGTTCTCACTTATCAGATGACCAAATCCTACAAGTCTGATGCATCCTCTGTTGGCAAGTAGAAACAGGTATGTTCACTCATTGCTGGTGGGAATAAGACAATAGACAATCTTATGAGAGCAATTTGACAAGATCTAGTAAAAGTACATATGCGTTTACCTTTTGATCCAGCAATTTCATATCCATGAAAAATTTCACCTCAGCCTTTGACGAAAAATACAAATTTACATCTGAACAAAGGTGTCTATTACAATAGTTTTCATGAGCAAAAGGCTGAATACAACCCAATTCTCTATCAACAAAGGGCTATTGGAGTAAATACACAAAGCAACTGTAAAAAAAAATGAGGGAAATATAGTTGTATTGGTATGTATGGTTTACAGGGTACATAGTCGGATTTTTTGCAACCCCATGGACTGTAGCCTACCAGGCTCCTCTGTCCATGGGACTTTCCAGGGAAGAGTACTGGAGTGGGTTGCTATTTCCTTCTCCAGGTGATCTTCTCGACCCAGGGATCAAACCTGGGTCTCCCGCATTGTAGGCAGACACTTTACTGTTTAGCCACAAATGTACATAGGTCAATGAAAAAATTATGGACATACCAAAGTGTATAGGATATATTGTTTATTTCAGGAAAAATGATATACACACAAAGACCAAAATCGATACCAATGGTGGCCACTTTGCTTTTAATTTTTTTTTAATTGAAGTATAGTTGTTTTATAGTGTTGTGTTAGTTTCTGCCCTGCAACAGAGTGTATCAGCTATATGTATACATATATCCCCTCCCTCATGGACCTCCCTCCCTCCTCACCCCACCCTCTCCAGGTCATCACAAAGCACTGAGTTGAGCCCTGTTCTATACAGCAGTTTCCCACTATTTAGTTTACACATGCTAATGTATATATGGGGCTTCCCTGGTGGCTCAGTGATAAAGAATCTGCCTGCAATGTAAAAGATGCAGGTTTGATCCCCAGCTCGGCAAGATCCCCTGGAGGAGGGCATGGCAACCCACTCCAATATTCTTGCCTGGAGAATCCAATGGGGCAAAGAGCCTGGTGGACTACACTCCATGGGATTGCACAGAGTTGGACACAACTGAAGTGACCGAGCACACAGTTATATAAGTCAATCTAGTCTTCCAATTCATCCCACCTTCCCCTTCCCCTACTGTGTCAACATGTCCATTCTCCATGTCTATGTCTCTATTCCTGCTCTGCAAATAGGCTCATCTGTACCAGCTTTTTAGATTATGCACATACACATTAATATATTTGTTTTCTTTTTCTGACTTCTGACTTATTTCGGTCTGTTATGCACCAAATATTTTTATTTTAGTCTGTTATGTACCAAAAATTCATATGCTGAAATACTAACCTGTCATGTGATGATATTAGAAAGTAGGACTTTGGGGGTTGCTTAGGACATGAGGGCGAGGCCTTCATGAGAGGAATTAGTGCCTTTATAAAAGAGGCCCAAGAGAGCTTCCCTGTCCCTTTGCTCCTGTGGGGGCACAGTGAAAAGATGGCCACCTATGAACCAGGAAAAGAGCTCTCCCCAGACACCACTTCTGGTAGATCCTTGATCTTGGACTTCCCACTTCCAGCACCGTGAGAAGCAAATGTTTTTTGTTTAAGTCACCCAGTTTATGGTTCTTCCATTCTAACAGCCTGAATGGACTAAGGAGAAAAGAATAGAGAGGAGTGATAGAAGCTAGACTTTTCTGAATGTACATTTTAAAAGTAGTTTTGACTTTGGAAGCACAAAATATTTCACATAACTGTAAACAAAAGCTAAAAATTAAGAAGGTCATCCCTAAAATAAATAAGTGAATAAATAAAATTTTGTTCTTTTGAGATAAATAACAACAAAGCAAATATATTATTGTATTAATGTCCTTGAAAAAGTGAAAATGTTAGTCATTCAGTCTTGTCTGACTCTTTGTGACTGTATGGACTGTAGCCCTCCAGGCTCCTCTGTCCATGGGGATTCTCCAAGCAAGATTAGTGGAGTGGGTTGCCATACTCTCCTCCAGGGGATCTTCCCAACACAGGGATTGAACCCAGGTCTCCCACATTGCAGGCAGATGCTTTACTACTGAGCCACCAGAGAAGCCATGTCTTAGCAACCCAAAATTTCATCATAAAAGGATTGCAATCATAGAATTAAAAATATCATTATGAACTCATGGTTTATTTTTCTCCATCCATGAGTGTATTTCTAGAGAAAAGTGACAGAAGTTGTGAACAAGCCAGTAGCAATGAGTATCCTTAGCACCTAAACTCCCTTTCTAAATACCTCATCACACTAAGTTAACCAGGAATCCCTGGGGGCAGAAACGTATAACTGATGGTCTGGGGACAGGAGATGTACAAGGCATGCCTAGAAGATTTCTGACTTTACCTGACGTACTAGAGGTGAATAGAAGCTGCCTCCCACCCCCTTTATCTCTCCTGCCCACATTTCAGCTTCAGACCCTACGGGACAGAGCTCTGCGGACCCTTCTTACTTGACAGGAAGCGGGGACCAGCAGGCTGTGTTCCTCACCCTGGGCATGGTGGACCCTGCAGGATGGTGCCCAGGGGACTCTCTCCAACCTGTACCAGCGACTCCCTTCACTCCCGGACACACAATCTGCTCAATTCTGCTCAATCTCAATTATGTATTTAATTTTATCCATGGGAAACTTGAAAATGGCTCTAAAAGAAGTGTAAGGTGAGTGCAGGAAAAAAGAGAGTGAGCCGGGTGGTCAGGCAAGAAGAGGAAACTTATTAGAGGGAAAAGAGAGGTGACAGGCTCTTAAGGAGAACCAGTGTTCTCCCTTTCTGACAGAGTCCTTCTTATACTCCATCTGAAGGAGTCTTTGGGCCTAAAATGAAAATGACGGTCTCAAAGACCCTTGCTGAATCATCTAACGTTGGAGAAAACAAAACCAAACTTTAGGTCCTGCCCTGATGCTCCCAGCTGGTTGCATCTACCTGAGACTTATCACCCTCTGTCCAGAAACCTTCCACTCCCTACCTATGCCCTGAACTTATCACCCTCTGCCCAGGGGACTTATCACCCCCCGCCTAAAACCTCCCACCCCCTGTTCAGCTAAAAAAGCCATCTCAACTAAAGAATACCCCAAACATCCCACCGGACTAACATTTCCCTTATCGCTTCCATAGACCTCTCTTTAAATACAAAGCCTCCCTGATTCTTCCTACACTCAGCCTGGGCATTAGGCTGACTGTCGGCCCTCCTTGCTTGAATAAAGGTAACCTACCTCCGTTGAGCTTGTCTCTCCTTTTCTGCCTCGGCCCGAATGATGCTTCACACCATCAGTGAAAAATTCTCTGAAGGGATGATCACGTTGTTGGAGGTCTGGAATCTGGTGGTCTCGTAGCTTTGAGAAGATAAACTCCAGTGAGATAACAGGATGCCATTTGGGCCATTTGGTCAGTCTCACAGATCACTGTGATTTAGTCTTTGTTTGCGAGGTCAACATAACAAGCCACCTTATCAATGAGGCCTCATGTGGGCCCCATCAGTAAGAGGTACACAAAACTGTACCCTCAGAGAATGTGACTCCACTCTTTCACCCTATTTCCATTACCCCATTTTTTTCATATCTGGTATTTTGATCTGCCTTTAGACATCTTTGCTATAAACAGTTTCCCACACATCTAATGGCCATTAGGCCGTTTTGTCATAAAAGATAACAAAACTGGCTGTCAGTTTGGTTTGACCGTTTGGTTTCAACTGGTTGACAGTTTGGTTTAATTTCTCCACTGAGACAATAATTCCTTTTTTGTATAAATCTTAGGCCTCATCATGGTCTGCACAGTGAAGAGAAAGTGTGGTGGTCTTAAAATAGCGGATGCTAACAACTACGTATATCAACTTGATAGAAAATGCAGTGATAAGAAAACTTACTGGAAGTGCGAAATAAGAGAGTATAAAGGCAGATTGCATACTTTACTAGATAATGGTAACATATTAGCTTTTGTGAATCCTTTTTGAGCAGTCATCTCTCCCAGTCATCAAAACCAAAAGTTTAGGGAGCTATGTCAAATGCAAAAGGCGGCTCATAATTCACAGACCTTGGAAATCATTAAAAACCGATCCTTTTATGAATCACCAGTCCAGACTTGATGCAGGATACAGGATGCTTGGGGCTGGTGCACTGGGATGACCCAGAGGGATGGTATGGGGAGGGAGGTGGGAAGAGGGTTCAGGATGGGGAACACTTGTACACCCCTGTCAGTTTCATGTTGCTGCATGGCAAAACCAATACAATATTGTAAAGTAATTAGCCTCCAATGAAAATAAATAAATTTATATTAAAAATAAATAAATTACTATGATAGTGATGCAAAAAAAAAAAAAAGATTGATCCTTCAGCTAATTTAAATACAACAGCCTGTTCTGACAAGGTATCTTTACCGAGTTTATCACACAATGTTAGACGTTGGAGGCAAANGGGAGGTGGGAAGAGGGTTCAGGATGGGGAACACTTGTACACCCCTGTCAGTTTCATGTTGCTGCATGGCAAAACCAATACAATATTGTAAAGTAATTAGCCTCCAATGAAAATAAATAAATTTATATTAAAAATAAATAAATTACTATGATAGTGATGCAAAAAAAAAAAAAAAATCGATGCTTTAGCTAATTTAAATACAACAGCCTGTTCTGACAAGGTATCTTTACCGAGTTTATTACACAATGTTAGACCTTGGAGGCAAAAGAATCATCAAGCTCCTCCTATACCTCCCAAATAAATGGTTTTGTGATTCCTGTTGAGTGTAAGTTTCTTGAAAATAGTTTTTTTTCTCTTGAATAGTAGAGAACACAATGTAGACAGGTTTTTGGTATTTGGCACAGAATCTGGCATAGACGGTGTGGTGAAATATAAAGACTGGACATCTGACGGAACATTTAAATGTAGTTTAGATATGTACTCTCAGTTATATATGTTGCATATATCAATATGAAATAACAGCATCCCTCATCTGTTCTTCTTACTTCCAGGGAAATTTGAAGAGATTTACAAAATTATTTTTAATATTGCAAAGAGCTTATGTCCACCGTTAGATCCAAATACTTAATAATTGACTTCGAGAAAGGAAATATCCTCCCTTCCTCTAAGATACAGTGATCCTCCATATCTCCAGATTCTGCATCTGCAGATTCAACCCATCATGGATGTGGAGCCTGCAAATATAGGACTGAATTAGGCTGTTTTATGTAAAAGACTTGAACACCCACGGATTTCAGTATCTGCAGGAGTATTCTGGAAACAATGCTCTGGGAACACAGAAGAACAACTGTATCCCCAAATACAACTGTAACAATGAATCTAAGCACATTTTAAAAGTATTCAAGGATTTTTTTGTATTTTTAATTTTTACAATTAAAATTTTTAAAAATTTGTTGTTAGCATTTCCTGTGCAATTTTGTCTTTTTTAATGTCCCTCTTTTATTTTCTTTTCAGTATTTTGTCTCCTACGGTAAAATTGCCTCATAGTCAATATGATGAAACTGCTTACAGGGCAGAACCATTTTCCCACCCTGTTTTCATCTACTTACCAATCACATTAGTTTCTGGTTTACTTTTCTACTAATGAGCAAATACCTGCATATTTTCTTGTTTTTCTTTGTTGTCTTATGTTTTCTGAATAAAATAGAAGCACACTAATCCATTGGGATTGGTACTAAGCAGCTGGTTTTAAACAACAAAACAAACAGAAACCAAGTACACAACAGATATTCTTTTTATTGAATACATTTGAATTTTATTCTAATAATACACACACACAAAGGAAATTACAATGTTGTATGGAAAGGCCTTTCTTTGAGAACACATAAACTACTTTGAGTTCCAAATTACCTATTTGTTTTTATAAAATCATAATCCAGGGTTCGATCCTTGGGTTGGAAAGATCCCCTGGAGGAGGGCATGGAAACCCACTCCAGTATTCTTGCCTGGAAAATCCCATGGACAGAGGAACCTGGCAGGCTAAAGTCCATGAGGTCAGAAAGAGTTGGACATGACTAAGTGACTAAGTACACAGCATATGATTTATAAGAAAAATGGAGACAGCTGTGATGAATCCAGTGTGTCAGGTAAGTGAAGGTCAGTTAAGAGGTCTATTCTGAAAGTATTCGCAAGTTCTTGTTCAATTTATCAAGCTCATGTTTTCCCCCTTTTCATTAATTTCTTTTCTCATTTTATTAATTCTTTACTTATATTTTATCTTGGTTGAGTGTCGGGGAAGTACTTTTTCTAGGTTCCTGAATTGAAGGCTTATGTCTTAGGTTGGGTCGCCCAGAAGCAGACCCTGAGATGTGATTCTGGTGAAAAGGGTTTGTTATGGAGGTGCTTATGTGAACCTGTAAGGAGTGAGGTAACAGAGAGGGAATGGGGCGGTCCAGGCTCAACCTGGTCCCGTGGGGAGCTCTGTAGCAGAGTGAACCATAGCCTGTCCTAACTCAGTGGCTTTAAGTCAGGCATTGGCTCCAGCCACTGGAGAAGTGGGAGCCAGGACATAACTCCGGGCATTTTTGGGTCGGCAATCATTCAAGTGCAGTCGCTGCAGAAGCGAGCAGGGGCAGGTCCCCCCAGGAGACCTCTCCACAGTAAGAACTGATTCCTGGGGATCTGGGCTGGGAAACCACAGATTCTATTGCAATTTAGTGTATGCATTTCAGTCTCTCCTCTTAAGTAATAAGTCACTTTTCTTTCGGTTCTGATATCTGGCATCCTTATTTTTGTTAGGTTCTGAATACTTGAGCACTTCTGTGAGCCAGACAGTCTGCTAAGCACCTTAAAGTCATTATCACCTGGTCAGTTCAGTTGCTCAGTCGAGTCCGACTCTTTGCGATCCCACGAATTGCAGCACACTAGGCCTCCCTGTCCATCGCCAACTTCCGGAGTTCACTCAAACTCATGTCCATCGAGTCGGTGATGCCATCCAGCCATCTCATCCTCTGTTGGCCCCTTCTCCTCCTGCCCCCAATCCCTCCCAGCATCACAGTCTTCTCAAATGAATCAACTCTTCGCATGAAGTGGCCAACATACTGGAGTTTCAGCTTCAGCATCAGTCCTTCCAACGAACATTCAGGACTGATCTCCTTTAGGATGGACTGGTTGGATCTCCTTGCAGTCCAAGGGACTCTCAAGAGTCTTCTCCAACACCACAGTTCAAAAGCATCAATTCTTTGGTGCTCAGCTTTCTTCACAGTCCAACTCTCACATCCATACATGACCACAGGAAAAACCATAGCTTTGACTAGACGGACCTTTGTTGGCAAAGTAATATCTCTGCTTTTCAATATGCTATCTAGGTTGATCATAACTTTCCTTCACTTGTAATCACATGTAATTCTCACATTAGTTCTTGAGGAAAATACTATTCTCATTCTCACGCTTAGTTGACACTGAGGCAGCAGAGGGTGATGGCGCCTGGGCCACCTTGAACTCAGGTGCTCTGAATTCAGAGTCTTCTCCCCACTCTCTACTCTGACCATGGGGATTATTCTCAGGTTCTCTTTGGCCATGTCTTCCATCTTAGTTCAATTGTATGCCTGCATTTTGAGTTCTCTGTGTTGACTGTTATTATTTGTTTGACTTCATCAGCTTTATATTTTTCATAAATATTTCTTTGTTTTGGCTTGGCGAAGCCCTTCTCTGAAAGGGTTAGTTGCTCAGTTGTGTCCGACTCTTTGTGACCCCATGGAATGTAGTCCTCTAGGCTCCTCTGTCCATGGAATTCTCCAGACAAGAATATTGGAGTGAGTTGCTATTTCTTTGTCCAGGAGATCTTCCTGACCCAGGGATCAAACCCAGGTCTCCTGCATTGGCAGGCAGGTTCTTTACCATCTGAGACACCAGGGAAGCCTGAAGTCCTTCTCTGGTTCACTTTTAACTTACTTGCTATTGTAACATCACTGGGATCCTGGGTTCAAAAAGGGGCAAAAGTATGTGGTCTGTTAGGTCTCTTGAATCGAAAGTTTCCTTATTCTGCACCCCCTGCCCCTCCTCAAAATATCTGAGTAAATACTCACTTTAGTTTCTAGTGCTACCAGACATCGTGCAGAAGACTTTCTCATCATGTGTTGCTTTGATGCCTTCTTTCACCAAAATTTTTCTTAGATTCCATAAGAGCTTGCATTTAATTTCTAATTTATTATTATCAGTTGCAAATCCCCAAAGGTGGAAATGGTTGGTAATCTAGAAAACACTCTTATTCCCTGATAGAACACATTATAGAAAGCAGAACATTACGGAAAGTAGCAAATCCTTTTGCATTGTCAAGAAAAAACCCTTATTAAATTGTTTTATAGACCAGTTGATAAGCTGGTGTTACCCTTGCTTTTACTGTTTTAATTTTTTAAACAAGATACATCAGTTCCCTGGTGACTCAGATGGTAAAGAATCTTCCTGCAATGTGGGAGACCTGAGTTTGATCCCTGGGTCAGGAAGATCCCCTGGAGGAGAGCATGGCAACTCACTCCAGTATTCTTGCCTGGAGAATTCCATGGACAGAGGAGCCTGGTGGGCTACAGTCCATGTGGTTTAAGAGTCCAGCACAACTGAGCAACTAACACACCACAGCATGTTAGTTTGATACTAAGAGAGCGATTCTTATGTACAAGATAAACACCATATATAACTCAGAAAAGAACAGCCTTCTTGTCTACGTCTGTATGTTTCTACTTGGACAGATTTACTCGATCACTAACCACTTGCCCACTTTTTAAAATAATCTCCAACACTGTTAAGAATTTTTAATCACCGTGCTTCCTCAAAAATATTGTTGCAAGTTTATATCCTTTTCCATAGGGCAGCTTTCATGTAAAAGAACACAGCCTTGTTTCATTCTTCCATCTTTGTAGAGGCAATACTTGAGTTTGTGAAACACTCTATTATTCTAAGATAAGGAAATAAAAATATTTTGGTAAGTTAAGAGAATTTATCTTGAATGTATAAGCTCTTGAATGATTTTAGAGATTTTTTTTTGCTTCCCTCTCCACCAAAAAATAAATTTATTCTTTCTGTAAAACCTGGTGAATATGATCTAAACCAAGACTAATATTTAACCAAGACACTATCAGAGTATGGGTATAACACTATGGATAAAGAATACTTAACTTTTTAGAATTCTGACTTTAGTGTGTTTGACTGCAAATTTCTTCTCCCGTATGCTTCCCTTCTGCAATATTAATAGCTACAACAGATTGCAGTCTTCCCACTGCAGGGAGTTTGGCACCAAAACAGCTAGGATGGCAGATGTACTCTTACCTCTCCCACATGTAGAGTCGTTCCACTTTTTTCATGAAAAAGTTCTAGGATTCAAAATTAAAGAAGTAATGGGTTTTGAAGAATAAACCTCATGCCAGATGCTTAGTAGCAACTTACCATTGTTGATAACACAAATGAAAAAGGATCAATGATCCATGTACTATTCAGCTCAGTTCAGTTCAGTCACTCAGTCATGTCTGACTCTTTGCTACCCCATGAATCACAGCACGCCAGGCCTCCCTGTCCATCACCAACTCCCAGAGTTCACTCAAAGTCATGTCCATCGAGTTGGTGATGCCATCCAGCCATCTCATCCTCTGTCGTCCCCTTCTCCTCCTGCCCCCAATCCCTCCCAGCATCAGAGTCTTTTCCAATGAGTCAACTCTTCACATAAAGTGGCCAAAATATTGGAGTACTATAGTGACTAATAAATAATCATGTTGCTTTCTTTTTGGATAGCATGTTTTAGAGAATGTTAACACGGGAAGAATGCCATTCCCATTCTTTGGTACTGGAGTCCTCTATAAAATTATTATCATTGGTACTTTTAAACCTGCTATATCAGATGGAATTGTCAACTAAGAAGAAACCTTAATGAGAAACTGTAGATCTGTGGCAAAGTAAAGAAAACCCAAAGAGGATGTTGGAGCACCTAGGGGCTAGCAGAGCAGGGACTGTGACGGGCAAAAGGAAGAAAGGATGTTCCTGGAGCGCCATGAAGACTGGAGCCATGGAGAAGCCTCGGTGTTAAAAGGATGCATCTGCCATCAAGACCATGACATCTAAGCAAGGACTAAGAGTAAAGCCCTTCTGTCTTCCGACTTCTCATCTCTAGCTGGTGCCTCTTCCTGGCAAAGAAGCAGACAACAAAGGAGAAAGGGCCATTCAGTCTTTCAGGATCAAACTTCGAGGGCATAGAGCAGGCAGCAAAGGGTAGAGAATGAAGGGGGACAGGGGAGGGGGAGGCAGGCAGAGAATAAGCAGCACAGAGGGTAAGAGGGTAACATAAGAAATGTTTTAAGTAAGTTCCCTGTGCCATCTTTTCCCACAACAACTGGCAGGTTCTGTTGTCATTCATAAATGGAGGAAGGAGATATCCGATACCTATGTCCAAGAGCACACAGATAAGCAAGCATGGAGCTGGAAATCATACCTGGATCTCTATGTCCTCATACATGGTGTGTTTATCCTCTCTATAACACTAACTTTAAGATATTTTAACACAAGAATGTGCTGTTTTTCTAC
This sequence comes from Redunca redunca, assembly GCA_006410935.1. Classification (NCBI taxonomy): domain Eukaryota; kingdom Metazoa; phylum Chordata; class Mammalia; order Artiodactyla; family Bovidae; genus Redunca; species Redunca redunca. The sequence goes on along the minus strand of SJYQ01095307.1, from coordinate 622,836 downwards.
TGCAAATTATTCACTAATTCCCCACTGACTTTGAGATAAAGTCATAATCCTTACCTTGGCAAAAGGGTCTCTCAGTATCTGGCCCCTTTCTTCTTTCCCAACCTCATCTTTTCCCTCATCCCCACACATACCCCCAATTCCTAATATCTGACTTAATAAATGCAGGATAAAGCTCAACTTTCAGAAAACGAAGATCACGGCATCCAGTCCCACCACTTCATGGCAAATAGATGGAGAAACAATGGAAACAATGACAGAGTTTACTTTTTGGGGCTCCAAAATCACTGCTGATGGTGACTATAGCCACGAAATTAAAAGACTCTTGCTCCTTGGAAGAAAAGCTATGACCAAATTAGATAGCATATTAGAAAGCAGAGACATTACTTTGCCAACAAAGGAATGTCTAGCCAAGACTATGGTTTTTCCAGTAGTCATGTATGGATGTGACAGTTGGACTATAAAGAAAGTTGAACACTGAAGAATTGATGCTTTTGAACTGTGATGTTGGAGAAGACTCTTGAGAGTCCCTTGGACTACAAGGAGATCCAACCAGTCCATCCTAAAGGAAATCAGTCCTGAATATTCATTGGAAAGATTAATGTTGAAGCCAAAATCCAATCCTTTGGCCACATGATTCGAAGAGCAAACTCATTTGAAAAGACCTTGATGCTGGGAAAGATTGAAGGAGAAGGGGACGACAGAGGATGAGATGGTTGGATGGCATCACCGACTCAATGGACATGAATTTGAGTAAACTCCGAGAGTTGGTGATGGACAGGGAGGCTTGGCATGCTGCAGTCCATGTGGTCGCAAAGAGTTGGACAGGACTGAGCGACTGAACTGAACTGTAAATATCACAGTTTTTTCTGGCACATCCTCTTGCAATTCCATTTTCATGTCTGGCTGCCTCATTCTGATCTTTCAAAACTCACCCCGGACTGGGTGTCCCTTCCACCTAGAAATCTTGCAGGACTCCCTCCATCCAATCTGGATGAAGTACCTTCCTCCCAACTGCCATGAGATGATATGATGGTCACAATCATGGCACTGGTAACATGGTGCTGTGTGCATCCCTCACTTGACTGTGATTAAGGATAGGAGCTAAATTTTATTTATCTTTACATCCCCCATGCCTAGTTTTACAACTGGCATATTGAAAGGTCTATATAGAACTGTCTTTGTTGAACAACGAATGAATGTTTTGAATTATTAAGCCTTAATCGTCTTTGCCAAGTGGCTCAGTGGGTAAAGAATCTGCCTGCAATGCAGGAGACAAAGGAGGATATGTCAGTCCCTGGGTTGGGAAGATCCCCTGGAAGAGTGTATAGCAACCCACTCCAGTATCTTTGCCTGTAGAATCCCATGGACAGTGGACTACAGTCCATAGGGTGGCAAAGAGTCAGACATGACTGGAGCAATTGAGCACAATTGTCTTTGCATACATAACCGTTTTTTTTGAAGAGGATAAAGGATATTAAATCTTTCACTCTGCCCAAGCACCTATGTGACATTATTTTAGGGGAGATGCTGCAAGGTCAAAAGATTTCACTCATCATTCAACTTCCCAAGATAAAAATTACTCCTTTGATTTAGAACAAGATCAAGAGAAAATTATTAAAATACATCTTACCTTGAAGTTGACAGATGGCTAACTGTTATCTGAAGCACACCTGGTTTACCAGGGCAGGTGAATCTGCTAGACAACGAGTGAAGGGTGACCCTTGGAGGATAGGAAGAGTTGTAAGTTCAGTAGAAAGAGAGTAAGAGGGGAAAAAAGCAACACAAACCTGAAAAAAGTTATGAAACTTCAGACAATAGCCCAAGGACACGACATTTTACTTTCTCTCCTTTGGTTCTTGTTTCTTTTAGGTGCAGCTTCGTTTCACAAGAGAGAACATGAGAGAGGAATTGGGTGAAAGTTAAACTAGGGCAATGGGTTAGGAAGATAGAAATGGACGAATGGGAAAATCAAAGCTGAGTGCCCCAAAGAGGAGAGACTCTCATAAAAGGTATTCAAAATGGCAGAAAGGCATGGTCGAAGCCATGTTGCTTTGGAAGATGGAATGGCAGAAAGAGGAAGGGTTTTGAAGACTTTTTCTATTTCTGTATCTTCCCTTACTTAGCTTGGCCCATGATTACTTTAGAGTTTTAATTGAGCATTAGAGGCTAAATGGATTGGAATCTAAGCTATCAACTGTTATACAGATGGTGCCAGCAAGCCAAAGGCCCAGTGAGAAGGCAAAACATTTCTTGGAATACAAGTTGATGAAACAATAAAACAAAAGGCTGAATGAAAATGGTCAATTTGGGCTATGATTAAAAAGCCTAATGGCACTTATGAAGCTTTGCTACTTAAATCTGCTTCTGGTTTCCCACTTTCCACAAGGAATTTAAAAATTAATTTTAGGAGCTTCAGGGTAAAAATTAATTTAAAAAATATGATAATTTGCGAGTGTCTTCGAGTGTTGGGAACATTTTGTTATGTAGAATTAGTGAAGAACTGTACTTGACTATAATGTGAGAACAGTAACTGTGTATTTAGCATATGTGGGTTTAAAAATATTATTCATAGGTAGCATATGTCATGAGGGCCTTTGGAATATGAGATAAACAGATTTTTAAAACTTGTGGGAGAATTTGGAGGAATTAAGAATTTCATTTAAACATGTAAACACCCCCATTCTTTTTCCCTAGTTAAAGCATAAGGAGATTTTGTATAATTATAGTCTGGATGCTGCTGTGAAAAAAAGAAAACATTAACAGGCCACTTTTTTTCTATAAAGTGAAGGAAACATTCTAGGACACTTCTGAGCTACTTTATGTGCCAGACAGTAATAACATGTGTAACTTTAAATAAAGTATTGAAAGAAACTTTTGCCCTCTGGTGATAGAGGATTTTGCCATGCATTTCAATAAGGTATTTAACTTTTCATTTGGCAGTGAATAGAAAATCTCTCTTTTCCAATGTGTATGAAGTGTTGACAATTGTTCTTCAGAAGCTGCATTGTAGATTAGGAATTAAAGTCTAGGGAGTCTACGGAGGCCATATGGCAAGAACTTAAGCCCCCAAACCAGGTTTTTGAATATGTTACCAGTAGATGTGGAGTTAGCACTTAAACTTGAAGAGTGGTAAAAAATTGAATCGTAGGCCACCTGGAGCTTCCCAGGTGGCATTAGTGGTAAAGAACTTGGCTGCCGATGCATGAGACACGAGAGATGCTGGTTTGATCCCAGAGTTGGGAAGATCCCCTGGAGGAGGGCATGGCAACCCACTCTGCTATACTTCTCTGGAGACTCTCTAGGACAGAGAAGCTTGGTGGGCTATGGTCCATAGGGTTGCAAAGGCACGGCTGAAGCGACTTAGCATAGGCCACCCTAGTCTTGCCCTTACCTGTTAAAATAGATACTAGATGATTGTCTCTTTTTTTTTCCTACTACATGAAAAGAGAAAAAACAAATGGCTACAAAAGCTATATTCTTTTATTAATTGCATGATATTATGTTTTCCTACTTAATAAGATTTACTGGGCTTCCCTGATGGGTCCGCTAGCAAAGAATCCACCAGCAATGTGGGACACCTGGGTTTGATCCCTGGGTTTGGTAGACTCCCTGGAGAAGGAAATGGCCACTCGCTCCAGTATTCTGGCCTGGAGTATTCCAGGGATTCTATAGTCCATGGGGTTACAAAAGTGTTGGACACGACTGAGCAATTTTCACACTCACACACACTTGTATCCAAGGCAACCCACTCCAGTATTCTTGCTGAGAGTTTCCCATGGACAGAAGAGCCTGGTTCTCTACAATTCATGGTGTTGCAGAATCAGGCATGACTTAGCGAGTAAACAACAGCAACCAAATGCTCTCTATATTTTAATTATGGCATTTTGAAAAGACAGAAAAAAATGCTACCATAAACATGTACATGTGAAATGCTACCATAAACATGTACATGTGAAATGCTACCATAAAAATACACAAACGTGATATGTGTTCTGCATTTAGAAACAGCAAGTATGCAACTTTGTACTTATTCATTACTAGAATAAGTTCCTGAAGTTACATATTCTAGTAGAAAACATAGAGAACTATTCTGTATCTTGGATGGAAAGACTAAATATAAAAATAATCTCAATTTAAAAAATTAAAAAAAATGATACAGAAATAAGGCTAAAGAAATTTGTCTGGAACCAAAACAAAATTTAAAATTGCAAACAGTAGCCTAGAAAATTTAAAAATTTGGGAAAAAAATCCTATGGTAGAGGGGAGGATGCCCTAATAGATTATAGTTAAATTTTAAAGGTAGATTTTCTTTTGAAAGGAAATGGATAGTCACATGAATCAATGAAACGAAACAAAGCATGAAAATATGTGTGTATATGAGTGCTTGTGTGTGTATATGCTTGGAATAAGGGAATCTTTTATATTAAAACTGATATTTCAAATTCAGCCAAGAAAATTCGGATTATTTACTAAGTGGCATTAGATAGCCGTAAAGAGGGCTGAGCACCAAAAAATTGATGCTTTTGAACTGTGGTGTTGGAGAGGACTCTTGAGAGTCCTTTGGACTGCAAGATCAAACCAGTCAATCCTAAATGACAGCAATCCTGAGTATTCACTGGAAGGACTTGATGCTGAAGCTCCAATACTTTGGCCACCTGATGAGAAGGGCTGACTCATTAGAAAAGACTGTGATGGTGGGAAAGATTGAAGGCAGGAGGAGAAGGGGACGACAGAGGATGACAAGGTTGAATGGCATCACAGACTCAATGAATGAGTTTGAGCAAGCTCCGGGAGATGGGGAAGGACAGAGCAGCATCGTGTACCGCAGTCCATGAGGTCACAAAGAGTCGGGCATGACCGAGTGACTGAACAACAAAATTAGATAACTAGGCATTTAATAAGAAAAAATTTATATCATGGTATCTTTAAATGTTAATTGCATATGATTAAATGTATACATGTAAAAATTAAAACTATAAATATCCTAAAGGAAAATATAGAAAGACAAATTTATAATCTTAGGATGTGGAAGTCCTTCCTAAACATGACTGTACACTGAAAAGATAAAATTAAAAGTACTGATTAATTTAATCTTATAAAATTAAAAACTTGCCTATAGAAAAAGACACTGTAAACAAAGTTAAAAGATTAAAGTTAGAAT
>SJYQ01095307.1:511905-617466 GCA_006410935.1 Redunca redunca | reverse complement strand
TGCAGGAGATTCAGGTTTGATCCTGGGATTGGGAAGATTCCCTGGAGATGAAATGGCAACCTACTCCAGTATTCTTGTCTGGAAAATCCCATGAACTGAGAAGTCTGGTGGGCTACAGTCCAGAGCATCCCAAAGAGTCTCACATGACTTAGCAATTTAGCACACACACAAATTAGTGCAATTAAATTCTGTGTTTATTTCCCTTTTTGGCTTATCAGTATGCAAAAGATCTGAAAAATCACTTACAGTTGATAAGGATGTGGAGAAATGGGACATTATACTACCTGTTGGTGTTTATAAACCTACTTCTAGAAATATTTCTCACATAAACACTTGCCGTCTAGTGGTTCCCTTCTGAAGGGTCAGAATCAATCATCTGCCCACATCTGGTGAGGTACCTAGCTGCCACGCATGTGCCCAGAGTATGAAAACCTCATTTCTCACAATAAACCTTTCTGGGGCCACAGGGCAGGGTCCCAGGCAAGTATGAGATGGACTGAGAAAGCAACGCAAATCGAGTTTGAGTTTTTATTGTGGTTACTCAGTGGGACCAGGAAGAGGGTTTTTGAGGGTAAGTCAGGGGTTGCATGGTTTGAATTTCTCACTGGCACCCAAGAAGGGAAAGCATGGATTTTCCATCAGCTTCCTTACATGGGGACAAGAGAAGAAGCTGGCATAAGGCTTGAAAGCTGTGAGCAGTCATTCATCAAAAAGTAAAGACAGGAGAGGGTGGGATGTATGGAGAGAGTAATATGGAAACTTACATTACCATAGACAAAACAGATAGCCAATGGGAAATTGTAGTATGACTCAGGGAACTCAAACCCGGGCTCTGTAACAACCTAGAGAGGAGGGATGGGAAGGGAGGTGGGATGGAGGTTCAAGAGGGAGGGGACATATGTATACCCATGGCTGATTTATGCTGATGTTTGGCAAAAATCAACAGAATTCTGTAAAGCAATTATCATTCAGTTAAAAAATAAATAAATTTAAAAGTAGAAAAAGTGTAAAGACAAACCCTTTAATATGGAAAATATGTATTTATATATTCATTTTGATGATGATTTATATGTTCATTTTGCTGTACATCTGAAAATAACACAATATTGTAAATCAACTATACTTCAATAAAAAATAAAGCGGAACTTGTTGTTGTCATTCAGTTGCTAAGTCCTGTCCAACTCTTTGTGACCTCATGAACTGCAGCACACCAGGCTTCCCTGTCCTTCACTATCTCCCAGAGCTTGCTCAAACTCATGTCCATTGGGTCAGTGATGCCATCCAACTATCTCATCCTCTGTCATCCCTTTCTCCTCTTGCCCTCAATCTTTCCCAGCATCAGAGTCTTTTCCAATGAGTTGACTCTTCGCATCAAGTGGCCAAAGTATTACAGCTTCAGCTTCAGCGTCAGTCCTTTCAATGAATATTCAGGATTAAATTCCTTTAGCATTGACTGGTTTGATCTCCTTGTTGCCCAAGGGACTCTCAAGAGTTTTCTGTAGCACCACATTATATTTAATATAAGCTCAGATACACATTCACTGGGACACATATTATGCTATTGTTTGTACTAAGAGAAACACTACAATGATGTAAACAAATCCTGGTCCACTCATATTATGGACTGCTATGAAGTAAAGAAAAGTGTATCATGGGGTGAGTCTATGAGTGAGTCTATGTAGGAAGATGTCTGTGATGTTATGTTTTATTTATTTATTTATTTTTACTAATTTTATTTTTTTACCTTACAATACTGTATTGGTTTTGCCATACATCAACATGAATCTGCCACGGGTGTGTTTTAAATGAATAAATAAATTGTATGATTCTCTTTATCCAAAAATACAAGAACACCCTTTAATGTGATTTTTCATTTGTTCTTTATATAAAATTGGGATTACTTGGAGGCCTGCTTAGGGTTGGTGTCATTTTAAGAAACAAAATAACCCATCGTGCACAATAAATGTATTTGCCACCGTGGATGGAGGAAGTAAGAGAAACAAAACACAAGAGTAAGTGGAGATGAGGTAATGGAGGGTGCATTCATAGAACTCGGTAGATAATAGAGCAGGATTTTGGAAATTTCTGTGATTCTTTACCTGCCTACCCAGTTCTCTCCTGACATTGCAATAACTTTCTGTTTTTTTTTTTTCTTTCTTTCTTTATTTTTGTTTTACTTTACAATATTGTATTGGTTTTGCCATACACTGACATGAATCCACCATGGGTGTACATGCGTTCCCCATCTTGAACCCCCCTCCCCCCCCCCACTCCCTTCCAATTGAGACTCCTCACTCTTTCTACTCCTCCAGGCTTCCCTCCAGGGCAATGAAATTAGCTGGACAAAGTCATTTTTCTCTTTGGGACTTTCTCCTTTTCCTTCCTCCCATCAGAAGCGCACTTCTCTTTCCTGTGTGAAGTCTCAGACATTGACCTCTCTCTCCCTCACCCAGGACTCCCACCACCCAGACATGACTGCCATGGATTTTTTTTTTTAACAAGACATTTTTAAACAAGTTCATAAACACATAGATTATATACATATTTGTGAATTTGAAATCTGTTTTACATTTTGCTTTCTGATTTAACATTATAGTCCTTGTCTATATTATTAAATAGTTTGCTATACAGGAAAATGGGTTTATGAGTATATTATCATAACCTTGTTGCAACTATCATCAGATGAAAAGGTTTAATCAATCAGAGGTAAAGTAGCTTGCACAAAGTCAGGAGTTAGTGTGGAGGCGATACAGCTGACCCCATGCAATCTGCCTTTAGGGCAAGGTTAGAGCCCCAGTGCTCTACCCGTCCCTGGGGGCAAGCTAATATTGAGAAAACTCTCCTCCATGGTCTGGGAATTACTTTGGAGATGTTTAGAGGGTGCTAGGAGATGTTTCCAAGTTACTCATAGCACTCCTCAGTTAAAATTACAACTTTTCCTCTAGGTACTGCTTGGGTGTGACTTGTGGCCAAACTCCTTTGGCTATTAGAGTCTAACATGGTGGGGCACTGTCTAGTGTACTATGTGCAAGACTGAAATCAGTATGGGAATTTCTTCTTAGGCTATAAGCAAGAAATATAAATTTAGATCTGCCATTGAGAAGCATAAGTACTAATCCCAGGTTATGAGTCTTTCTAAGGGAGATTTGTCTTAATTGTTCTTATTTTGTTTTTGTGTTTACATATAATGAACTGTCTTACCATTGTCTTATCCAACTCAGCAGGCCATTATTTGGGAGACAACAATGCTTGCACTATCCTCTCTTTTCCCTTCTTTGGTATGTATTTAATGAATTACACTCATGGCCTAGCATTTACTTTTGCATTCTATATGGCCATATGGGTGAACCAAAGAAGCTCTTTATAAAGACTAATAATTTGCACACATAGACATGCTTTTTGTTTCCCAAATTGACTGAAAAAATACACGCATAATTCTCATAATTGTTATATAGGATAGCACATTCATAGCTAACAACTTTAAACTCTCCATTATAACATAGTTTTCCTAAGGGAATAACTGAGTTGTCAAAATTTCCTCCAAGAATGAAATGTAACATCATATAAACTATTGAGCCCAGGAGTAAGTTTTGGGAAAAAACTTTGACCATTTGGGTTTTTTTAAGCTTAATGGGGGAAAATAAATATGGAGGACTCTTTTTTTTTTTTTGCAAAACCAATACAATATTGTAAAGTAATTAATCTCCAGAGGTGGGAGGGGGGTCCAGGACTGGGAACTCATGTACACCCGTGGCTGATTCATGTCAATGTATGTCGAAACCAATACAGTATTGTAAAGCAAAATAAAGTAAAAAAAAAAAAAGAATGGCTTTGCTCCATTTTTTGATTTATACACCCAGATAGAGAACAAAAACAAGTTCTTTCTTAAAAAATAACTTTGTCTTTTCTGAAATAAAATACTATGGAAGAAATTCATTCATAGTTGATAGCTAAAATCTTTTATTTGAATGCAGCTAGCAACCACTGATTTCATTCTAGGATTAAACAATCACAGAGAGTTCAAGGAGGAACTAATATTTATTTATTGAGGTGAAGTGTCGGTCACTTAGTCATGTCCTACTTTTTGTGACCCCAGATGGTAGCCCACCAGGGTCCTTTGTCCATGGAATTCTCCAGGCAAGAGTACTGGAGTGGGTAGCCATTCTCTTCTCTTCCTGACCCAGGGATTAAACCTAGGTGTATGGCATTCCAAGCAGATTCTTTACCATCTGAGCCATTAGGGAACTTATTTATTACCTGCCATTAATTATCATGTTAAACATTCACTGGAAGACCTCTGATATCTAGGACTGAATGTGGATAAGAAAATAACAGTACACTTTAGTTTATGCTAATTCACCAATTTGTGTTTATACTGTTAACTCCTGGCAGAAATTGCTTAGGTGAAATGGGCTCAAAGCTCCACTCTTTTCTCAAGCTTGAGATAAGTATCATTTGCTGCTGCTGCTGCTAAGTCGCTTCAATCGTGTCCGACTCGTGCGACCCCAGAGACGGCAGCCCACCAGGCTCCCCCGTCCCTGGGATTCTCCAGGCAATAACCCTGGAGTGGGTTGCCATTTCCTTCTCCAATGCATGAAAGTGAAAAGTGAAAGTAAATCTTCTAAAATCCTCTAAATAAGGACAGAAGCACTTTGATAAGCTAGACTCTAAGGTTGACAAGAGACTCTGAAACACATTTTAGAGAACTGAGCTCATAAGCAGCCTCTTACATGTTAACCAGCCATTATTTAGGGACTGCCTTAGGGGTTTCATTTAATTCTGTCCATCAAATATTACCTTGAAGCTGAATTAACCCAAAAAATCCTTGAAGACTAGAACTCATAAGCAGAAAATCTAAGCTATGAATATTCACTTCCTTCACTTAATCAGCCTCATGAAGCGGTAGATTCTAAACTCAGCTGTTTCAGTGTGAATGAGGTGAGATTTCCTTCTTAGTTTATCCCATAAGGGCAAAGAAATATTACTGAAGAAACAAGGTAAGAAATGAAGAAAGTGTCTTTTCCAGTCTAAACACTCTAAACTCAAAATTTCCAATTTATTTATCGCTTACATTAGTGTGCTATTTTAACTTAACAGTCAGAACCCATGGGAAACAAAGAGAGGTGGTCTGAGAAGGGTAGGGTATTGAGGGGCAAGGGGACACATCTCTGCTTCTGGGGTGAGAGGTCCCCATTAAAAGGCAATTGTACAGTTTCCCTGCTCTGTGAATCAAAACAGGCAGAGGAAGGAGGTGAAAAAGAAATACAAATGGTAAAGGGGCAGGGACTCAAGGAAAACACAGGATCCTTCAGCCTTCCTTCTTCCCAGCCTCTTTCTCTTACCTCCCTTCTTTGTTTTCTTTCATCCTTTTTCCCCCAGAAGTAGTCTACCTTTTACTGTTGGAAAAAGCTGGGGACATCTTTCAGACATTTAATGATAGCAGTGGAGGAGATCTGATTTTGCCCTGGGATTCATTTTTATTATTTGTATCTGTGCTTAGGGGTGTCCCTGGTGGCTCAGTGGTAAAGAATATGCCTGCCAAGTCAGGAGACTCAAGAGTCTTGGGCTTGATCCCTGGGTCAGGAAGATCTTTGGAGAAGGAAATGGCAGCACACTTCAGCATGCTTGCATGGGAAATCCCAGGGACAGAGGAGCCTGGTGGGAGTCCATGGTGTCACAAAAGAGTCAGACACTACTTAGTGACTAACCAGCAACAACAGCAATCTTTGCTTAGGCCTAAAAATATTGAAATCCCATGGAGAGAGGAGCCGGGTGGGCTACAGTCCATGGGGTCGCAGAGTCAGAAACTACTGAGTGACTAAGCATAGCACAAAAATATCGAGCTGATTTCTTAAGTTTTCTGTCTCTGAAAGTACATTATATTAGTAGAAATTTTGATACTAAATGATATTTCTATGTATTTTAAAACCTCTTTTTTTTTTTGGAGAGGCATTAGTTTAAGAAGAGAGGAATATCTTTTAATAGTGTCTGTTGTTATTTCCTTGTCTTTCACTCTGTCATTAATTCATTTATGAAACAAACATTGAGGGCTTCCTATTTACCAGTCATCACTGCTGTGGGTCCTGGAGAATCAGCAATGATACTGCATAAATAATGTGCTCATTGTCTCCTTGTTTCCAAGCGGAAAAGATGGATGTCATGGGGCCTGCTTCTGTTAGGCGTATTTTGAGTCAAAGAATAGTCTTAGTCATTCCTGCTCAGTGAACTGGGGAAAGCCAAGCTGTGTTAATGATGAGGACCCATTTGGCAATAAGGGAATCTGGACTATTTCGGCTTCCAAGTTTGGGAACTTTGAAAGTGAAAGTGTCAGTTGCTCAGTCGTGTCTGACTCTTTGTGGCCCCATGGAATGTAGCTCACCAGGCTCCTCTGTTCATGGGATTCTCCGTGGAACGTTGTGTGTCTGAACCTGATAGAGGCTGGAACTGCATCTGAGATTGTTGCAGGGATTTAAGCAGCCAGACGGACTGATCTCCACACATATGTTAATTGTATCTCTACCACTAGAATATGATAGCGTGAGAATTATGTTCCTGGCACAAAATAGCATGAATGAATTGTAGAATCAATGGCTGAACACAAAGAAGACTGACTCAGATTTGTATCCCCAGAGATCTGGGAGCGCCTGGACCTTTAGAGACAATTGAGAAGAAGGCAAAGGGCTGAAGTCATCTCTTCTCATTCTCAGTTTCCCCAGAGTGCCCCTAACGTTTCTCACGTTTCTTCTATGCTGTTTAAAAGTACCTCTCATGGCACAGATGCCAAAAATGGCTAGTCACTTTTAAGTCAGATTTCCTAAGAATGACTATAAAACCTAATATAGTCATTGTACTTACTCAAATGCCCTCCTAGAGACATGAAAAAATCCTTGCCTCACCTTGTCCTATAAAAATATTATCTATGAATATGCTTTTGCATAAGATCATGTCAATATATGTGGGAAGAGTATCCTCTTGCTAAGCTGTGCTCAGTCATGCAATAAAGCTAATGATTATTTTAAGTATAGTTTTTGTGGAAAATTTATATCTCATATAAATCCATTTTATTAAGTATTAAATGCCTAGTATATGCTGAGACCTGTACTGGCAATTTGAAAAGCTGGTTGTCTTTTCTTGTTGAAAACAATTTAATCAAACAATTATAATATTATTTAGGAGAATCTAGGATTAAAAATTGAAATGAGTATATACATAATATGTGGATTAAGTCACAGGGGAAAAGAATCAATATAGATTGGAATTATTATAGCAAAATTTAAAGCTTGAATCTTGGCTGTTCTTCAAAAGAAAGGAGAGAATAGAACAGGATGGGGTAATCCTCTTGAGGTCTAGGAAGGTCAGATAAACCTATCCTAGGTTGAGCTCAGGATCGTCTTTGAAATATATATTCCTAATTCTAGCAATCTGTTCTTAGAATGGTCTAAGGGACTCACTGTTTTATTTTACCTGGCAGGTCAGATTGTCTAAATTCATGATACTCTATTTTAATTTCCTTTTTGTTTTCTCCTCAGATACTAATAAAACCTTTGACACACCAGTCTTAGCTAGAATCAAGGAAAATGGGGGTTATGTCCACTTAGAATAATATAAAATAGGAAGAACCCCACTTATAAACTCAATACAAGGATACAACTGATCGGTGAGGTTCCCAAGGGAGCAAGATTCTTAACTTCCATCTAGGGATTCTCTGGCTGTCCTTCTTCATCTGAAGTGATGTGTTATATTCCTAGTAGAGAAGTCAGTGATGTCTTATACACTCTGCCTAAAATCAGTTCTGCTTCTTTGCTTCCTCTTCTGGATATTTAATTCAACCAGCATTCTTTTGTCTTTTTTCTTTTTATGTTAATACAGTGTATAGCATATCATATTTCTATTTGGTTTCTACCTTCTCTCTATATGGCCTTTGATACCTTTTGATTGGAGGTATCAAGGCCTGGTATTCTGTTCCAGGAGAGTTGACAAACTGGTCCACCTGCTTCTCTGTTGCCTTTGACTTTGAGGTTATGTAGATGGTGGAGAAGCTAGTCTCCACTGGGATAGACTCAGTGATGTTCTACTGAAAAATGGTTACTGGGCCACCCGTTTATAGGGAGAAGGTTGATATTTGTGAGATTGTTGCTTAAATCAGGTACCCCAGTATTTTACTTGGTAGTTAATTGTATTTTTGTTTTATTGTTATTTGATATTACTTATACATTTCATAATTTGATGATATTCTACTATACATCAGCTAAATTAATTTAACTTTTCTTAAAAAAAACTTGTGGCAACAGAGTATGTAAAAGGAGTGTGTATAATTGGGCGTGTGTGTCTATATGCGCAACAAATATGCACACACATATCTTCACCCATTCTTTGAAGAAAATCCCAAGTATTTTGATACTATGATAATTGGTAAAAAAGTAACTTAAATGATTTTACAAGAGCTTACACTTCTTGAATTCTTTAACAGCCAAACATTTTCTGATGTTTTCACCCATAGACTTTTTGAAAATGATATGATTCCCTTGAACTTTCCCTGGACTAATTGTTTATCAGTCTGACATTAAGAACATGGACTTCATTATAAATAAGTTTGAAACACTGTGAACAATGGTAAGTTGCAAGGAAGCACCACAATTATTTTTCTTTCTCTTCAAGATGGAATTAAATCAATAAACTTTATGCTATTGATTTAACTGGAATGTGGTTTTTAAGTTCCATGTGTATATGCTGTTTGTAACCATGTATATGCACTTGCCATCAGATTATTGAACAACCAGAGTGGCAGTTTAATATTTATGCTCAAAAGACAGAAAGGTATGAATATTGCTCTAATTCATGAAGAATAAAAGAACTTAATGTTTTTTTACTGAGAAGGTAATGGCAACCCACTCCAGTACTCTTACCTGGGAAATCCCATGGACAGTGGAGCTACAGTCCATGATGTCGCAAAGAGTCGGACACAATTGAGCGACTTTACTTTTGCTTTTCACTTTCATGCACTGGAGAAGGAAATGGCAACCCACTCCATTATTCTTGCCTGGAGAATCCCAGGGATGGGAGCCTGGTGGGCTGCCGTCTATGGGGTCACACAGAGTTGGACAGGACTGACGTGACTTAGCAGCAGCAGCAAGGGAAATATGGGCTTCCCAGGTGGCACAGTAAGAAAGAATCCACTTGTCAGTGCAGGAGACACAAGAGAAGCGAGTTTGATCCCTGGGTCAGAAAGATCCCTTAGAGTAGGAAGTGACAACCCATTCCAGCATTCTTGCCTGGAAAATTCCATGAACAGAGGAGCCTGGCGGGCTATGAAAAGTCACAAAGAGTTGAGGTCACAAAGGGTCAGACACAGCTGAGTAACAGAGCGAGAAAACATATCCTATAATAAAGTACTTCTTTAAATGACTTAAAATATCTAGTTGACTAGTTAATCAAATCAATTTTTAAGACATAGTTTGTCTTTGCATAATAACACATCAAATACTTGATTATTTGCAAGTTGATTATTGTTTTAACTAAACAGCTTCTTACATATCCTTTAACGATCAATTTGAGTCAACCATTTGGTGGTTATTTGGCCAAGATAATGACCAAAGTACATGTCCAGAAAATGTTTAATCTACCAACAACAAGAATTAGTTTCATACGAGATTCCAGTTTCTTTTCGAGTATGTCTCTTCTTCATAAATCTTGGGGTGCCTTCCTTGCTGGCGGCTCTCTTTTCCTTTTGTAAACCACCTGAAGCCTGGTTTGTAAAACTAGATTTGGTTCTATCTGCAACATGGCAGAGCAAATTTGTAAAGAAAACACATCCATCAAATTGCTGACTTAATACCTCAAAGACTAATATGAACGTTTTTGCTGAATTCAATTCATGACTCCAAATTTAGCAAAACCCATTTGTATCTGGACAAAGGCTAAATCTAAATTTACCCTGTCATTTCATATTATCTTTTTTGGCAGGTTTAGGCTCATTGGCTAAAACAAAATTCATGCAAAATGTTTACACAAGAATAGCGGCTTCTATTTGCGTTTGCCAAAGCCAATAGGCAAAGACATTCTTTTATTTTATATTTTGCTATATTTCAAAAAGCAATCAGACATGTTTTTGAAAATGCATTTTTAAAGGCATGTGGAAAGAGTGTTTCCCGATGGCTCAGTGGTAAAAAGTCTGCCTGCCAATTCAGGAGACATTGGTTCGATCCCTGGACTGGGAAGATCCCTGCTGCAGAGCAGCTAAGCACATCCGCCATAACTATTGAGCCTGTGCTCCAGAGCTTGGGAACTGCAACTACTGAGCCCACATGTCACAGCTACTAAGTCCACACCCTAGAGCCAGGGCCCTGCCGCAAGAGAAACCACCGCAATGAGCATGGCAAATAGCGAGTAGCCCCTGCTCTCCACAGCTAGAGAAAAGCCATGTAGCAACAGAGATCCAACACAGCCAAAAATAAGCACGTAAATAAAATTATAAAAACTACATGGAAATAGAAGATTTATGAGCAGATTTTCATTGAGGAACACTATCCTATTAAAGCCATTGAATGATATAATTGATTATTAACACAGATTACATTAAATTTTTACGAAATACTTTTTAGATGGGAGTGCTAAGAGATTTATTTTATGCTAATAGATGAAGCAGTCTTGGCACCAATCTGGCTTGAACCAACTCTTGTTTCCTGAGCTCTTTCCTTTTTTGGGCACATGGTCTAACAAGAACAAACACATGAGAAAGGAATGATGCACCATCATTTTATTTAATTTATTTTTTTAAATACACCTAAGGGAGCCCCACTTGCTCCTCTGAACCCAGGGATAGCTTGATGGTTCTACATCAGGATTTGGGCTGGTTTCTATTAATATAATTCAATTCGAACCCAGAACAATATTTTTCTTTTTTCTTTGATCATTTTAATGACAAACATTGAACTGATCATCATATGCACCTTGTTCAAACTTTTCCATCAACATTTTGGAATTAGTTTTCAAAAATGTTGGCTCTCTGCCTCAGAATAAGCTTCTTTGTTCAGAAGTGGGAGTTACTTTCCTCCCCATTTCAGTTCAGTTCAGTGGCTCAGTCATGTCTGACTCTTTGTGACCCCATGGACTGCAGCACACCAGGCCTCCCTGTCCATCACCAACTCCCAGAGTTTACTCAGACTCATGTGCATTGAGTCGGTGATGCCATCCAACCATCTCATCCTTTGTTGTCCCCTTGTCTTCCCACTTTTAATCTTTCCCAGCATCAGGGTCTTTTCCGATGAGTCAGTTCTTTGAATCTGGTGGCCAAAGTATTGGAGTTTCAGCTTCAACATCAGTCCTTCCAATGAATATTCAGGACTGATTTCCTTTAGGATGAACTAGTTGGATCTCCTTACAGTCCAAGGGACTCTCAAGAGTCTTCTCCAACACCACACTTCAAAAGCATCAGTTCTTTGGTGTTCAGCTTTCTTTATAGTCCAACTCTCACATCCATACATGACTACTGGAAAAACCATAGCCTTGACTAGATGGACCTTTGTTGGCAAAGTAATGTCTCTGATTTTTAATATTCTGTCTAGGTTGGTCATAACTTTTCTTCCAGGGAGTAAGCGTCTTTTGATTTCATGGCTATAGTCACCATCTGCAGTGATTTTGGAGGCCAAAAAAATAAAGTCTGCCACAGTTTTTACTGTTTCCCCATCTATCTGCCGTGAAGTGATGGGACTGGATGCCATGATTCCCATCCCAGGCTTTGGTAAAAAGCTTATCCTTGGTGACAAGTAGTTTTCAGAGACTTTATTCAGTAGCTTAGGTTGTTCTATTATTACATTGTCTCCATTCAGGTAATCTAGCACTTCTCTTGTTTCTATGAGCATATCCCCTGACATGTTATACACCCGTATTCATGAAAGTCTGCTTCAGAAACGTTCCATGACTGAGGCCTTACATCTACTTGTCATTATAGAACTCTTGATGTAGTCAGTGCCTAGACTGCTCACCACAGTATTCTTGCAGTCAAGCATCACCTACTACTATTTTCTAGAACATTCCTGACTTGTAATGCTGGCTCAAGGATCCCTTTATATTCTCAACAGTCTCTTCTAGGTTATACTGCATCAGCAAGTTGATTTCAACATCTCACTTGGCAATACATGTTTTCCCTCACCTAAGCTACATCATTGAAAGTTGTGGGTGGTGATCAGAGACTCAGACTCACAGAAGCACTGTTATTTTATGACACCGGCATCTCACAATGTGGATTACTCTAGCAGGGGGCAAGAATGTGGAAAACCCATAAGCAGTCTGTTATTCAGTCACTAAGTTATGTCTGACTCTATGTGACCCCATGGACTGCACCACACCAGGCTTCCCTGTCCTTTACCATCTCCAGAGTTTGCTCAATCTCATGTCCATTGAATTGATGATGCCATCCAATCATCTCATCCTCTGTCATCCCCTTCTCTTCTTGCCCTCAGTCTTTCCCAGCATCAGGGTCTTTTCCAATGAGTCAGCTGTTCATATCAGGTGACCTAAGTGTTGGAGCTTCAGCTTCACCATCAGTCCTTCCAAAGAATATTCAGAGTTGATTTCTTTTAGGATTGACTGGTTTGATCTCTATGCTGTCTAAGAGACTCTCAAGAGTTTTCTCCAGCACCACAGTTTAAAAGATTGATACCCAGTCTTACATGCTTCAAACCAGAAGTGGCACACTTCATTCCTACACACACACTGCAGTGTCCAGAAGAGTCACACAACTCCTGCAATCTGCAAGGGTCTGGGCACATCAGGAAGCACACTGGTGACCAGTACACGTCCCTCTCCATGTACCCTGGAGACCACGCCTTACACGGTGGTTGAGCTCACTCCATCAGTAGACTACCCACAGTAGTTGTTTCTACTGTAAAGGGTCAATTTTGCTTCCGGGTGCAGTCAACCTGGATAGGCCTGTGCTCTGTTCTGTATATGTTTGTGTTAGTATTTGTGTTATAAATACCAATTTCCCCACACAGTTTAAATGTATGGATTTTATGCTTTGTGTCTGTATCCAGTATATAGATCCTGGTAACCCTAAAAACCATAATTATTTTTTAATTAAAACATTTTCTATTTTTATTTTTATTAGGATTTAATTGCCTTACAGTGTTGTGTTAGTTTTTGTTGTACAACATTGTGAGCCAGCCATATCTTCCTCCCTTCCTCATCTCACTCCTCTAAGTCATCACAGAGCACTGAGCTGAGCTCCCTATGCAGTAAGCAGCTTCCCTGTAGCTATATAATTAAAACATTAAAACCTAGATGTCCATCAGCAGATGAATGGATAAGCAAGCTGTGGTACATATACACAATGGAGTATTACTCAGCCATTAAAAAGAATACATTTGAATCAGTTCTAAGGAGATGGATGGAACTGGAGCCGATTATACAGAGTGAAGCGAGCCAGAAAGAAAAACACCAATATAGTATACTAACGCATATATATGGAATTTAGAAAGATGGGGATGATGACCCTGTATGCGAGACAACAAAAGAGACTCAGATCTATAGAGTGAACTTTTGGACTCTGGGGGAGAGAGAGAGGGAGAGGGTGGGATGAGATGGGAGAATGGCATTGAAACATGTATACTTATATTGTAAATTGTAATTTCAAAAATAAATAAATAAATAAATAAATTTGCAAAAAAAAATTTTATACAATTTTTAAAGATTGCTTTCCATTTTCAGTTATTACAAAGTATTGGCTATAATTCCCTACGTTGTACAATACCTCCTCTAGCCTATGTCACATCCAATAGTAAAAACTACCATTTTAATAATCACCTGTACTTCCCTGCTGGCTCAGACAGTAAAGAATCTGCCTGCAATGCAGGAGACCTGTGTTTGATCCCTGGGTAGGGAAACCCCCACTGGAAAAAGGAATGACTACCCACTTCAGTATTCTTGCCTGGAGAATTGCACTGACAGAGGAGCCTGGTGGGCGACAGTCCATGGGGTCACAAAGAGTTGGACATGCCTGAGCAACTAATATTTTCCACTTGTTAAAAGTATGGAAAAGCCAACATTTAATGCCTTATCCTCAGGGTTCTCATTGGTGAAGCAGATGTATCAGCTGACCTTGCAGCTTTAGCTAAGCAAGTTTCCATTTTTACAAACTACAGGCTGGCAGTTCTTTATAGCGTGCAAAGTTGAAGGGTAAATAGTTTCTAATGGAAGGTGCCAAGTCTCCACGTTTGTCAGTCTGGCATTGATGGATTCAAGACCTAGGAGACTCATTAAAATGGAACTTTGGTCCTCAATCAGCTGTCAGTTCTCCAGCATGCTTGGCAAAACTCAAAATGTCTTCTGGGCTTGGCTAGGTTTCTGATGGATTGGGTTGCCCAAAGTGGATCCAAGGTACACGGTTTTCACATGGCACCAGAAGCCATTGATCATTCCAGATGAATGCTCTGTAGAATAATCAGCCACATTTGGAGTAGAACCATCCTAGGGAAGCTATGGCCAATGATGCTCACTGAGGGACGTGATCTAATAAGGACTGCAGTGACCATGAGGTTGAACGTTTTTTTGCTGTTATAGCCACAGATATTTTGAAATGAATGCCGAATTCACTGCACTTCATATTAAATAATAAGCACATTCAAGCATGCAGTAGCAGCATTTATTAGATCTAAATTTTAAATACAGTTCATTTCATAAACAGAAAGCAATTGCCTAAATTTTCCCAAAGACTATTCGACTATTATTGTTATAGCAGCTGTTCTAGGAACATCTGTGTATCATTCATCTGCTTGGTATCTAAATCTCTTTTGTCTTTGTGTTACTTTATTTTATCTTTGTTTTAGTGCCTGATGTTATACCTATATTTGGTTTAAAGAACTCTTGTTTCTTACTCTGGAGTTGTTAATGAAAGAAAGATGATATGTTCACACCTTTTGATATGCAATTTTATTTTCTCCTATTTCTGTTTATTTCATTGTTTATTTTCCAGTTGCATATGCCAAGAGGAAAGATTACTAGGAAGTATATATAGCTTTAACACACAGATTTCAAAGTTGGTGGCTTACAGAAAATATAAAGCAGAATGTTTCCAATATTTATTGAGGACGTCATTTCCTAAGGAAAAAAGAGAATGACACAAAATAGCAGTGAAGACATCAAATAAATAAAATAATGTCTTTAGAAAGACTCTATGTTTCCATTAAATCTCACGGTTAACACTAAATTTATTTGTTTGCTGTAAGTTATTAGGGAAAGACATATTCAGTTAACCAAAGTCTAAATTCTAACCTTTGCCCTGGGTCCCTTGTTTTATCTTATACAAATCAGTAAACTTAAACAATATAAAATGTATTAAGTGGAATTTTATAAATTTTATTTTACAATTCATACCACAATGATTCAACATGACTAAAGAAAAAAATCTATTTAAATAAGCTCAGTTAAAAAAATATTTTATCCAATTTTTTTTCATCCAAAACAGCAGTGAAACAAATTAAAAGCAAAAGATTAATTTGTGAATGCTCGCTTTTCACTTTCATGCATTGGAGAAGGAAGTGGCAACCCACTCCAGTGTTCTTGCCTGGAGAATCCCAGGGACGAGGGAGCTTGGTGGGCTGCCGTCTGGGGTTGCACAGAGTCGGACACGACTGAAGCGACCTAGCAGCAATAGCAGCAGTGATATATGCTAAATATAATTGCTTTTGTTGCCCAAATTCTCTTTAAGACTCTTGAAATTTAGAGCTTAAATATAATTTAATATAATTTTAGTGTCTAAATAATCTCTCTCTCTCTGTGTTTCCTTTATATATGAAGTAAAGTGAAGTCGCTCAGTCATGTCTGACTCTTTGTGACCCTATGGACTGTAGCCTACCAGGCTCCCCCATCCATGAGATTTCCCAGGCAAGAATACTGGAGTGGGTTGTCATTTTCTTCTCCAGGAGCTCTTCCCCACCCAGGGATTGAACACAGGTCTTCCGTATTATAGGCAGACGCTTTACCACCTGAGCCACCAATGAGGTGATCATTATTGTTAGTAGTAGTAGTGTTGAATTAACCATATCACAAAACCAAAGATATTTAATATACAGCATGCAGTGCAGTCATTTACTTCATATTTGAGTTTGTTTAGTGAGTTCTTCATGAATCTCTCGGAGTTCCATTCAAGGACATTTTATTCTTTGTCCTTGAGTGTGAACACACAAAGGTAGGGAAGAGAATACTATTTCTCTGTGTCAAAGAAATGTGTGAGGTTTGTAATATATATATGTGAGACAACACCCTTTTAATGAAATGGCCATGATCTGTTGTTATTTAGTATAATTTTTACCTTTTAAGTGGAAAAAAAAAATCAGTGCACATTTTCCTCTCTTTGGAAGTGCATTAGTTACTATGGCAACTGTTTCAGTGGCAGACACAGAGATTTCAAAGAGTCATGCATATATATAAACTTAATTTAAGCACCGGATTGCAATTTATACCTTAGTTAGAAATAAAGACAGTCATGTAAACTTGTGTCCTTATGTAGAACTGGGGCGAATGGCTAGTGTGACCTTTGCAATTTATAAATTCATGCTTCCAGAGCAAAGGCCTAAGAGGAACCTACACAAGGGAACTAGGCTTTAAATTGTGAAAAATTATTTTTAAATTATTACATCAGATTTAAATTTCTTGGGCCCCCTCTATTGTTTTTAGCAGTCAGACTTCAATGTTTTATTTTGATCTTAAAAAATGTGACCGATTTTAATTCTTTGCACATTTTGTTTTCTCCAGAACCAGTCTGGAGATATAATTTTCTTCCATTGGCAAGCTTTCCTTAGCTAGTTAGAGTCAGGTCCCACTACTCTTCAGGGCTAGATTAG
This sequence comes from Redunca redunca, assembly GCA_006410935.1. NCBI lineage: Eukaryota > Metazoa > Chordata > Mammalia > Artiodactyla > Bovidae > Redunca > Redunca redunca. The sequence goes on along the minus strand of SJYQ01095307.1, from coordinate 600,625 downwards.
ACATTCTGCATTGTCAGGAATGGATAGCCATTCATTAGGGAACCAAGCAGTCATGGCTTTCAGACTCAGCTTGTGACACACATTGAGCAGGCATGGAAAGAAATAAGGAGGATTTTTAAGTGGGATTCTTTTACAGACTCAGTTTATAACTGAAATATACCCGAAACATTCCAGATACCAGGAGGTTTCAGTGAGCTGTTATGGTCTCTCAGAAGCTTCAGTAAAAATAATCTCTTCTTGCTGATGGAGGGTGAAATGATTGATACCACCCAAGGTGAAGAATGCAGCTGAGTGAGACTCAAATGGACCAGAACCCCAGGATGGGTTACAATTACGTGTCCACTTGCAGAAGATGCTTGATGTCAGCTGTGCTCTGTCCATGGAACAGCCACAAAGAAGGTGATTTTCTAATGGTGTGTGAGTGCCTAGAGGAAGGGGATAGAAGCTGGTCTAAACACTTTCAATTTTTTTCCCCAATTCAGCAATCAGGAAAGTGACACCACCTCTGGTGGGGAGAGGAGTGAATATATATGCAGGGAGACCACCTGGACAAAAACATTAGGAATTGGGCAAAAGCTTCCTCTTAATGGGCTTCCCTGATGGCTCAAATAGTAAAGAATCTACCAATAATGCAGGAGACCCAGGTTTGATCCTTGGGTCTGGAGGATTCCCTGGAGGAGGGCCTAGCAACCCATTTCAGTATTCTTGCCTGGAGAATCCCCATAGACAGAGGAGCCTGGCAAGCTACAGTCCATAGGGTCACAAAGAGTCAAGCACGACTTAACCGACTTACCATGCAGGCATGGGTTCCTCTTAAGAGAAGCTACAAATTCAGCTTTTTGGTCTTTGTCACTGTTTGATGACTCTCAGCTTGTTTTGCTTGTCTGTATTCCACCAACATGAGGAGCCCTGACACCTTCCTTTAGGACTCCTCTTTCTCACCTATTACCTTTTCACCTCCATCCGGCATCCTTGTGAACGTCACTTTTCCTTCTATCTCATGTCTTCTTACTGTCTGCTTGCATGACCAGTGGACAGCACTTAAAGGCTGCCTGTCTGCACCCTGGCTCTCCTCACCCTGACCTACATCCACAACTGCTTTGCCAAGTACCTTCCCAGGGTAATGCTCTATCTGCTTTCTCTGTACTTTTTCTTATTTTAATTGGAGTGTAGTTGATTTACAGTAATTGTGTTAGTTTGAGATTCAAACTGATTCAAAGTGATTCAGTTACATATATACATATATTTTCAGATTATAGGCTACTAAAAGATACAAACTATAGTTCCCAGTGCTATACAGCAAATCCTGTTGCTTATTTCTTGAATTGGCAAGAACATTGGGAGAACATCACAATCCAGTGACAGTTAGCTAACCTTGAAAAAAAATGACACTAATAATGGAGTGAGTGATGGGAAAGAAGAGTTTGGTTTAATTAAAACCTAAATTTAATCTCAAGATGGCAGAGTCAAAGGGTGTGCACTCATCTTCTCCTGCAAGAATGCCAAAATTGCAACTTACTGTTGAACAACCATCGACAGGGGAATGTGGGATCCCACTAAAAAAAGATAGCCATCATCCAAGGGCAAGGGAGAAACCCCTACAAGACAGTAGGAGGAGTGAAATTGCATTTAAAATCAAACCCCATACCTGCCAGAGATGCTTGGAAGGCTCAAATAAAACCTTGGGTGCACCAGGACCCAGAGACCCCACAAAACACTGAGCGAGACCTGCCTTTGAGTGTTTGAGTGTCTCCTCTGGAGGCACAGGTCAGCAGTGGCCTGCCATGGGGACAGGGGCTCTGGCTGAAGCAGACCTGGGGGGCGTGGCCTGTGGAATAAATCCTCTTGGAGGAGTTCGTCATTCAGTTCAGTTCAGTTCAGTCGCTCAGTCGTGTCTGACTCTTTGAGACCCCATGAATCGCAGCACGCCAGGCCTCCCTGTCCATCACCATCTCCCGGAGTTCACTCAGACTCACGTCCATCGTGTCCGTGATGGCATCCAGCCATCTCATCCTCTGTCGTCCCCTCCTCCCGCCCCCAATCCCTCCCAGCATCAGAGTCTTTTCCAATGAATCAACTCTTCGCATGAGGTGGCCAAAGTACTGGAGTTTCAAAAGCTACCAAGTAGGCAACCCTCAAACTGGAGAACAATTATATCAAAGAAGCTCTCACACTGTTGCAAAAGTTCTAGGGCCCACAAAAGATTCTCCTCCCTAGGGGAATCTGACAAAAACACTGAGAACCCCTAGGAAATTTGACTTTGAAGACCAGTGGGATTTGATGATAGAATTTACTGTAATCTAGGGAAACAGATACTTGGAGGGCACAAACAAAACCTGGTGTTCACCAGGACCCAGGAAAAAGGAGCAGTGACCACACATGAGACTGAGCCATATTTGCCTGTGAGTGTCCCAGAGTCTCCAGCAGAGGCAAGGTGTGAGTCAACACTGGCTGCGGGAGGTCAGGAGCACAACAGTCCTAGGGGCCTTGGGGCAGGCTGGCAAAAGTCATTTTGAAGGAGGTCCCATTACTGCCATTATCCCACCATAGTTTGGCCTTGGTCCAAACTCTACAGGGAGAACACAGGCCCACCCTTCAACAGGAAATTGGGTTAAAGATTTACTGAGCGTGGCTCCACCCATCAGACCAAGACTACATCCCTACAGCTAGAAAGCTGAACACTGAAGAACTGATGCTTTTGAACTGTGGTGTTGGAGAAGACTCTTGAGAGTCCCTTGGACTATGGGGAGATCCAACCAGTCCATTCTGAAGGAGATCAACCCTGGGATTTCTTTGGAAGGAATGATGCTAAAGTTGAAGCTCCAGTACTTTAGCCACCTCATGCGAAGAGTTGACTCATTGGAAAAGACTCTGATGCTGGGAGGGATTGGAGGCAGGAGGAGAAGGGGATGGCCGAGGATGAGATGGCTGGATGGCATCACGGACTTGATGGAGGTGAGTCTGAGTGAACTCCGGGAGATGATGATGGACAGGGAGACCTAGCGTGCTGCGATTGATGGGGTCGCAAAGAGTCAGACACAACTGAGCGACTGACCTGAACTGAACAGAGTCCCTCCCATCAGGAGGCCTCCACAAGCTTTTTATCCTTATCCATTAGAGGGCAGACAGAATAAAAACCACAGTCACAGAAGATTAACCAAACTGATCACATAGATCACAGTCTTGACTAACTCAGTGAAACTATGAGCCATGCCCTGTAGTTTCACCCAAGACAGACAGGTCATGGTGGAGAGTTCTGACAAAACGTGGTCCACTGGAGAGGGGAGTGGTAAACCACTTCAGTATTCTTGCCTTGAGGACCCCATGAACAACATGAAAAGGCAAAAAGATATGACACTGAAAGATGAATTCCCCACCTTGGTAGATGCCCAATATACTACTGGAGAAGAGTGGAGAAATAGCTCCAAGAAGAATGAAGAGATGGAGCCAAGGAGAGGGTGAGGGTGGGATGATTTGGGAGAATGGCATTGAAACATGTATAATATAATATATGAAACGAATCACCAGTCCAGGTTTGATGCATGGTACTGGATGCTTGGGGCTAGTGCACTGAGAGGACCCAGAGGGATGGTACAGGGAGGGAGGAGGGAGGGGGGTTTAGGATGGGGAACATGTGTATACCTGTGGTGGATTCATGTTGATGTATGGCAAAACCAATACAGTATTGTAAAGTAATTAACCTCCAATTAAAATAAATAAATAAAAAAAATAACACCCAGTTGTGAATGTGACTGGTGACTGAATTAAAGTCCAATGCTATAAAGAATAATATTACACATGAACCAGGAAGGTTAAGTCCATGAATCACAGTAAATCAGAAGTGGTCAAACAGGAGATGGCAACAGTGTACATCAACATTTTAGAAATCAGTGAACTAAAATGGACAAAAATGGCTGAATTTAATTTAGATGATGATTATACTACTACTGTGGGCAATAATCCCTTAGAAGAAATGGAGTAGCCCACACAGTCAACAAGAATCTGAAATGTAGTACTTGGGGGTAGTCTCAAAAATGACAGAATGATCACTTCACTGTTCGTTTCCAAGGCAAACCATTCAATACCACAGTAATTCAAGTCTATGCCCAAACCAGTAAGGCTCAAGAAGCTGAGGCAGTACGGTTCTATGAAGACCTACAAGACCTTCTAGAACTAACATCAAAAAAATGATGTTCTTGTAATCATAGGGGACTGGAATGCAAAAGTAGGAAGTCAAGAGATACCTGGAGGAACAGGCAAGTTTGGCCTCAGAGTACAAAATGAAGCAGGGCAAAGGGTAACAGAGTTTTGCCAAGAGGAAGTACTGATCATAGCAAACACCTTCTTCCAAGAACACAAGAGAAGACTGTACACATGGACATCACCAGATGGTCAATACCGAAATCAGACTGATTATATCCTTTGCAGCCGAAGATGGAAACACTCTATACAGTCAGCAGAAACAAGACTGGGAGCTGACTGTGACTCATCATGAACTCCTTATTGCAAAATTCACACTTAAATTGAGGAAAGTAGGGAAAACTAGATAATTCAGTTCAGTTCAGTTTAGTTCAGTCGCTCAGTTGTGTACAACTCATTGTGATTCCATGGACCGCAGCACATCAGGTTTCCCTGTCCATCACCAACTCCCAAAGCTTGCTCAAACTCATGTCCATCGAGCTGGTGATGCCATCCAACCATCTCATCCTCTGTCACCCCCTTCCCCTCCTGCCTTCAGTCTTACCCAGCATCAGGGTCTTTTCCAATGAGTAAGTTCTTTACATCAGGTGGCCAAAGTATTGTAGCTTCAGCTTCAGCATCAGTCCTTCCAATGAATATTCAGGACTGATTTCCTTTAGGATTGACTAGTTTGATCCCCTTACAGTCCAAGGGACCCTCAAGAGTCTTCCCCAACATCACAGTTCAAAAGCATCAACTCTTCAATGCTTTCTTTATAGTCCAAATCTCATATCCATACATGACTACTGGAAAAACCATAGCCTTGACTAGATGGACCTTTGTTGGCAAAGTAATGTCTCTGCTTTTTAATATGCTGTCTAGTTTGGTCATAGCTTTTTTTCCAAGGAACAGGTGTCTTTTCATTTGATGGCTGCAAGCACTATCTGCAGTGATTTTGGAGCCCCCCAAAATAAACTCTCTCACTGTTTCCATTGTTTCCCCATCTATTTGCCGGGCAGTGATGTCCGAATGCCATTATCTAGTTTTCTGAATGTTGAGTTTTAAGCCAACTTTTTCACTCTCCTCTTTCACTTTCATCAAGAAGCCCTTTAGTAGCTCTTCACTTTCAGCCATAAGGGTGGTGTCATTTGTACCTCTGAAGCTGATATTTCTCCCATTCAAATATGACATAAATCAAATCCCTTACAATTATATGGTGGAAGTAACAAATAGATTCAAGGGATTAGATCTGGTAGACAAAATGCCTGAAGAACTATGGATGGAGGTTTGTAAGTTGTACATGAGGCAGTGATCAAAACCATTTCCAAGAAAAAAAATGCAAAAAGGCAAAATGGTTGTCTGAGGATGCCTTACAAATAGCTGTGAAAAGAAGAGAAGCAAAAGGCAAAGGAGAAAAGGAAAGATATACCCATCTGAATGCAGAGTTCCAAAGAATAGCAAGGAGAGATAAGAAAGCCCTCCTCAGCGATCAATGCAAAGAAATAGAGGAAAACAGTAGCATGGGACAGACTAGAGATCTCTTCAAGAAAATTAGAGATACTAAGGGAACGTTTCATGCAAAAATGGGCACAATAAAAGACAGAAATGGTAGGGACCTAACAGAAGCAGAAGATATTAAAAAGTGGGAAGAATACACAGGAAAACTATACAAAAAAAATCTTAATGACGTAGATAACCATGATGGTATGATCATTCACCTAGAGCCAGACATCCTGGAATGGGAAATCAAGTGGGCCTTAAGAAGCATCACTATGAACAAAGCTAGTAGAAGTGATGGAATTCCAGTTGAGTTATTTCAAATCCTAAAAGATGATGCTGTGAAAGTGCTGTACTCAATATGCCAGCAAATTTGGAAAACTCAGCAGTAGCCACAGGACTCGTAAAGGTCAGTTTTCATTCCAGTCTCAAAGAAAGGCAATGCCAAAGAATGTTCAAACTACCACACAACTGCTCTCATCATGCACGCTAGCAAAGTAATGCTCAAAATTCTCCAACCCAGTCTTTGGCAGTAAGTGAACTGTGAACTTCTGTTCAAGCTGTATTTAGAAAAGGCAGAGGAGCCAGGGATCAAATTGCCAACATCAGTTGGATCATAGAAAAAGCAAGAGAATTCCAGAAAAACATTCACCTTGCTTCTTGGACTACACTAAAACCTTTGACTGTGTGGATTACAATAAACTTTGGAAAATTCTTAAAAAGATGGGAATACCAGACCACCTTACCTGCCTCCTGAGAAACCTGTATGCGGGTCAAGAAGCAACCAGTAGAACTGGACACGGAACAACAAACTGGTTCCAAATTAGGAAAGGAGTAGGTCAAGGCTGTATATTGTCACCCTGCTTACTTAACTTAAATGCAGAGGACACCATGAGAAATGTCAGGCTAGTTGAAGCACAGGCTGGAATCAAAATCGCCAGGAAAAATAGCAATAACCTCAGATATGCAGGTGACACCACCCTTTTGGCAGAAAGTGAAGAGGAACTGAAGAGACTCTTGATGAAAGTGAAAGAGGAGAGTGAAAATAACTGGCTTGAAACTCTACATTCAGAAAACTAAGATCATGGCATCTGGTCCCATCACTTCATGGCAAGTAGATAGAGAAACAATGGAAACAGTGAGAGACTTTATTTTCTTGGTTTCCAAAATCACTGCAGATGGTGACTGCAGCCATGAAATCAAAGGGCTTGCTTGTTCCTTGGAAGAAAAGCTATGACTAACCTAGACAGCATATTAAAAAGCAGCAACATTACTTTACCAACAAAGGTCCATCTAGTCAAAGCTATGTTTTTCCTATAGTCATGTTATGGATGTAAGTGTTGGATTATAAAGAAAGCTGAGCGCCGAAGAACTGGTGCTTTTGAACTGTGGTATTAGAGAAGACTCTTGAGAGTCCCTTGGACTGCAAGGAGATCCAACCAGTCCATCCTAAAGGAAATCAGTCCTGAATATTCATTGGAAGGATTGATGCTGAAGCTGAAGCTCCAATACTTTGGCCACCTGATGTGAAGAATTGACTTCTTGGAAAAGACCCTGATGCTGGGAAAGATTGAGGGCAGGAGAAGAAGGGGACAATAGAAGATGAGATGGTTGGATGGCATCATAGACTTGATGGACCTGAGTTTGAGCAAGCTCTGGGAGTTGGTGATAGGCAGAGAAACCTGGTGTGCTGCAGTCCATGGGGTTGCAAAGAGTTGAACACAACCTATGGAGTGAACTGAGTGACTCAAATTTAGATCAGCAATTCATTGTTAGTATTTGACTGATTCTCTGTTTTAAAAATTCTGCCTCAGGTTGTAATGGCTTCAAAACTTTTTTTGTTTTCTGCAATAAATCAACCTGTATCTGTTTCACACCTTTAAAATGACCTCACTTTCTATTTTATTAAAAAGTTGAAACCATCTAGTTGGATCTCTCTCAACTTTCTTCTTTTGCAGTTGAATTTTTCCCCCGTAGTCCTTTCCCTTTTCCTCAGTTTAGCACAAGTGCTTGTCTGTCATTTTAAGAGCCCACCCACCAGGAATCTTATTTCCCTGTTTCCTCTCTACTTCATGCTCCTCTGAATCAATTTCTGCTCACTAGCTCTTCCCTCTGTCGACTTTAAAAAATTACACAACATGAGATTGTGAGTTTTAAGTTTTACTTGGGGCAAAATGAGAACTGCAGCCTGGGAGACAGCACCTCAGATAGCTCTGAGAAAGTGCTCTAAAGAGGCAGGCCAATATATATGATTGTCCAAAGCCAATATATTTGGTTTTGGTGAAGTGGGAGCTCACACAGTCAAGCACATATTTTTTGCAAAAATTTTTGCTAGTCATGAGGAGCAGTAGTTACCAGGAAGGAATTTAGTGTTTTTCTTGATATGACAAGATATAAGAATTGGGCTCATAAAATCAGCTCCTCAAAATATCTGAATATTAATGTTTGAAGATCTATTCTGCTAGGTTTCCAGGACACAGAGCACGCATGTCTGCTCTCCACCCTGAACTCTCTTTAGGTTATGTTGAAGGTCAGCAGCTATAGCAGCACATGGTCTCAACACTGGAGAGGTAGGTGGCAGGTGACAATTTGTAGTTGACACTCCTCTGCTTATCAGTTCAGTTTAGTCGCTCAGTCGTGTCTGACTCTTTGCAACCCCATGAATCGCAGCACTCCAGGCCTCCCTGTCCATCACCAACTCCCAAACTCATGTCCATTGAATCAGTGATGCCATCCAGCCACCTCATCCTCTGTCGCCCCCTTCTCTTCCTGCCCTCAATACCTCGCAGCATCAGGGTCTTTTCCAATGAGTCAACTCTTCGCATCAGGTGGCCAAAGTATTGGAGTTTCAGCTTTAGCATCACTCCTTCCAATGAACACCCAGGACTGATCTCCTTTAGAATGGTCTGGTTGGATCTCCTTGCAGTCCAAGGGACTCTCAACAGTNTCTGTTGTTTTCCTCTATTTCTTTGCATTGATCACTGAAGAAGGCTTTCTTATCTCTTCTTGCTATTCTTTGGAACTCTGCATTCAGATGCTTATATCTTTCCTTTTCTCCTTTGCTTTTCACCTCTCTTCTTTTCACAGCTATTTGTAAGGCCTCCCCAGACAGCCATTTTGCTGTTTTGCATTTCTTTTCCATGGGGATGGTCTTGATCCCTGTCTCCTGTACAATGTCATGCACCTCATTCCATAGTTCATCAGGCACTCTATCTAGATGAATTCCCTTAAACTCTGCTTACACTGTCAGTTCAGTTCAGTCGCTCAGTCGTGTCCGACTCTTTGTGACCCCACGAATCACAGCACTCCAGGCCTCCCTGTCCATGACCAACTCCCGGAGTTCACTCAGACTCGCGTCCATCGAATCAGGGATGCCATCCAGCCACTCGTCCTCTGTAGTCCCCTTCTCCTCCTTCCCCCAATCCCTCCCAGCATCAGAGTCTTTTCCAATGAGTCAACTCTTCGCATGACGTGGCCAAAGTACTGGAGTGTCAGCTTCAGCATTATTCCCTCCAGAGAAATCCCAGGGCTGATCTCCTTCAGAATGGATTGGTTCGATCTCCTTGTAGTCCAAGGCACTCTCAAGAGTCTTCTCCAACACCACTTGATGGTAAAACTGAAGCCTCTGCTAGGTGCTAGATGACATGCAGATTTTATCCCTCCCTTTGAAGGTGCTCTCTAATTCCTTTGAGTTCATGCAGCATGTTGTTGTCCTACACATATTTTACTCGTCACTTCTTTATATTTATCTTTAATGTGTTCATTACACAATGGCATTCTGCAATGTACTAAGATATAGAGATGGATGGGGTATTTTTTCTGTCCCCAAGAAGGGCTACTGTGAGGCTCAACTCCAGGGAAACTGGACACGTTTTGCACAGCACGAATGTAGCTGGATGACAGAGCTGGCCTTTTCCCATTGATAAGCAAGAATGGAAGATATGAAAACTAAGTCATAATAGTACAGTGCGAAAAAGAGAAAAATAACTCATCTGGTGAAACTGAGAATGATGTCCTGGAAGAAAGGACACGTGAGCTGGTGTGGTAAAGTGACAGGGGAAAGTCAGTGAAAGCGAAAGTCGCACAGTTGGGTCCGGCTCTTTTTGACTCCATGGACTATACACTCTATGGAATTATCTAGGCCAGAATATTGAAGTAGGTAGTGTTTCCCTTCTCCAGGGGATCTTCCCAACCTAGGGACTGAACCCAGGTCTCCCGCATTGCAGGCAGATTCTTTCCCTGCTGAGCCACAAGGGAAGCCCAAGTCAGAGAAGGAAGCAAAGAACATTTTGAATCTCAGAGAGTAACCAGTCTGCAGGTCCATTTTTTTCTCTGCCACACTGTTTGACAGTGGTTGCCAAACTACAGTCCAGGGGCCAAATCTGACTTGATGCACTGGATGCCTGTATGTAAATTAAGTTTATGGGAACACTCCAACCCTGTTCATTTACATATTTTCTACGGCTGCTTTCATGCTAAGACAACAAAGTTGAGCAGTTGTAACAGGCTCTTTAAGGCTTACAAAGTCTGAAATATTTGTTCTCTGGCCCTTTGCAGGAATATACTGACACCTACTTTCTGCTACATGCAGGGGACAGAAGAACTTGCTTGATATTTGCTGAACTAAATGGTTGAATAATCACCAGCAAGCCGAAATTCCTCTGTCCACGACTAAGTAATGAATGAATCTGCATTCAATCAGTGGCTTAGATGATTTCTTATCAGTTTCTCTTGACAAACGCTTTAACTGATATGTGGTTGTCCATAATAATGAGAGAGACTTTTGAAGCAAGAAATAAACTGCAACTGTGCTATTCTTTTTAGATCTGAGAGAAAATGATGTCATTTTTCTAGTTTAGACTATGCAATTTAAATGTGTTTTTGATGAATTTCAATTCTTTCAATAAATAGGCCAAGCAAATAAAAGAAGGCACATGACAAATATGACAACAGTGTTCTTTCAAAGAACGGATAAGTCCAGTAATACCATTAAAGAAATACCGAAAAGTTTCTTTTTTTTTTTTTTAACAGAATTTACTCTCCACTGAAGCCAAGAAACATCTTTCATATAATTTATAATTAGATACAAGAAACTCAAACCATCAGCCACAAACCTAACATCGTGACTTACACAATTTTTGCAACACTGCAAGTATTAACATTAATAAACATGAATAATACCACAGGCACATCAGCTTTAATAAAATACAAGAAATTTCAGATATTAACATGAACTAGATATTGGAAGTCTGTTGAAGCATTTCTTTTTAAAACCTTGAGTATCTAGTAAATAAACCACAGTGTCATAAATATTTGTGTTATTTTAAAACTGATGATTAAAATTTTAGCTTTTTGTTCAGTCCTTTACAGTGAAATACAAGTGTAAAAAAAAATGCACTGAATTGTTTCAGGAAATCAAGTTTCTGTACTGTATATTGACTTAACAGGGAGGCCTGGCATGCTGTGATTCATGGGGTCGCAAAGAATCGGACATGACTGAGCGACTGAACTGAACTGAACTGATATTGACTTAAATCATACTTCTGTGAGCTTCCCAGGTGGCTCAATAGAAAGAATCCCCTTGCCGATGCAGGAGACGCAAGAGATGCAGGTTCAAACTCTGTGTTAAGAAGATCCCCTTCTTGGAGTAACTGCTACCCACTTCAGTATTCTTGCCTGGAAAATTCCTTGGATAGAGATACCTGACAGGCTACAGTCCATGGGACTGCAAACAGCTGGACTCGACTGAGTGAATGAGCACATGTTTGCATATATTTTTGTACATTTCATTTTAATTTGTAGTGCTCAATGACAAGAAATTCTTGACGTAATGGTCCAGCTAGCTGATTTAATGGTCCAACTGGTTGAAAATGGAAGGAGCTCACAGATGCTCCAGAAAAATGATTCTTCACATGTATGAAAGAAAAAAACAGATTCCACTGTAAAGATGAATGCTGGCATTTGATGACCCTGAGGGCAGGAGGATGAATAAAACCCCTGAGTTTGAACCAGTTGAGAAAGATGAGGATAAGGAGGAGAGTAAATTAGATTTTTATCAATTTTAGTGCTGATATTAAAAAAACTTTTATTTTAGAACAGTTTTGATTTTATAGGAAAATGCAAAGAGACTATGGAGAGGTTCCATCTCCCTACACTCAGTTTTTTTAATTAACATCTTACATTAGAATGGTACATTTGTACCATTGTTAAAGTTGGTACATTAACATGTCAGTACTGATACATTATTATCAACTCAAGTCTTTGTTTTATTTCTATTTCCTTAGCTTTTAGCATAATATTCATTTCCCACTCCAGTATACACCACATTTAGTTGTCATGTCTATGGTTCTCTTCATTTTGACAGTTTCTCAAACTTCACTTGACCTTGAGGACCTTGACAACTTTGAGAATTACTGATTAGTTCCATTAGTGGGGTTTGGCTGATTCTATTTAAATGATTAGCCTGGGATTATGAATTTTCTTGGAGAAAATCACAAAGGTGAAGCGTCATTTTCATCACATTATGAGTACGTACTCTCCACATCACTTGTCACTGTTNTTGGAGAAAATCACAAAGGTGAAGCGTCATTTTCATCACATTATGAATACGTACTCTCCACATCACTTGTCACTGTTGTTTACTTTGATTATCTTTCTGAGTTAGTGTTTTTAGGTGTTTCCTCTGTACATTTACTTTTTCTCCCATTTCCATAATGTACATTTTGGAAGGAAGTCACCATGTAAAGACCATATTTACAAAGTGGGAAGTTATTCTCTACTTCCATGAAGGTGGAACAACTTCATAAATTGTTTAAAATCTTTCCGTATGGGAATGTGTTTATGCTCTTCCTTTAATCATATATGTGAATCAGTATGCACTCATAAGTATTTATGTTATTTGGGAAGTTATAGATTTTTATTTGTTTTTATAAAGATTTAATTGACATATAACTTCTCTTCTTGGAGATGGCCATTCTAACAGGTGTGAAGTAATATCTCACTGTGGTTTTGATTTGCATTTCTCTGATTATTAGTGATTCTGGGCATCTTTTTGTGTGTCTGTTGGTTATTTGTCTGTCTTCATCAGAAAAAATATCTTTTTATAATAGTTTCTCTGCTCACTCTTTTAAATCAGATTGGCTGCCTTTTTGCTGCTGTTTTTATTGAGTTATATGAGTTCTTTATATATTTTGGACATTAACCCCATATCTGATATATGGTTTGCAAATATCTTCTCTTATTCTATAAGTTGCTTGGTTTAAGAATTTAGTGTTTTTGTTTCTTAGCTGACCAAGAGTGATAACATTATTTTATTAAAGACCAAAATTCAGAGATAAAATTTATTGGTTTAAAGTATAGAAAATAAAGTAAAATTTGGCAAATTCCATTCCAATGTACAAGAAGCTAATTGTGAGTCACTCTGGAGCACATTTAGGTTAGCTTGAGATTTGGTTCTCAAAAACTAACAAGCTTTTAGGTTGACAGAGGACTATGGAACTATAATGCATTTGTTAATTTCCTCAGCTGTGCCAGACACACATTATCACTCAGAAATGAATAAATCCAGGTTGTTCTGCATGGGGAACTCCTAAGGTTGCATGAGTGACAGAGTGGATATTGAGTGCCAAAGTGAAGGATACAAGTGTTATGAAAACAAAGAGGAGAAACCCAGAATAGACACAAGGCCAGAACACATGTCTGAAAGCAGGTCATGCTGCAGATGCTTCTTCAGGAAAATGTGGGTGATGTAGGTAAAAATCATGATTCCTCAAAAATGTCCACATCCCTAGAATCTGCTAAGATGTTATGTTACTTTATATGGTGAAATGAACTTTGTACGAATGAGTCAAATTAAGGATACTGCGGTGGAGAGATTATCCTGGATTATCTGCGTGAGTCCAATGTGACTCAGGGACATTACAAGTGAAAGTAGTAGGCAGAAGAATTATACAAAGAGATGTGATGATGTGTTTCCTTGGTGGCTCAGATGCCAAAGAATCTGCCTGCAATGCAGGGGACCTGGGTTCGATACCTGGATTGAGACGATCCCTTGGAGAAGGGTGTGGCAACCCACTCCAGAATGCTTGCTGGAGAATCCCATGGACAGAGGAGCCTGGTGGGCTACAGTCTATGGAGTTGCAAAGAGTTGGACACGACTGAGTGATTAAGCCCAACACAGTGATGATGCAGAAAGAGGTCAGAGTGACGTTATTGTTGGCTTTGAAGATGAAAGGAGGCCATGAGCCAAGGAATGTGGGCAGCTTTCAGAATCAAGACAGGCAAGAAATCACACTCTCTCCCAGAGTCTTCAGACAGAATGACACTCTGCTGACACCTCAGTGTGAGCTCCATAGACCTGCTCTTAAATTCTGACCTCCAGAACTTCAATATAATACAGTTGTGTTGTAGTGAAGCCGCTAAGTTTGTCGTAATCTCTTACAGGAACAAGAGAAAGTAAATGCAGTGGAAATTAGATTGTTATCAATGGGTGGTGGGAAATAATGGTAAGGGTGGAGGCATGAAGGAAAGATATTTCAGGGAAGAAAAAATAAATTGGAATAGATAGAAGCATATAAGTGTATAAACTGGTGGTGTGTGTGTGTGTTCAGCTGCTAAGTCGTGTTCAACTCTGCAATCACATGGCCCTTAGCCCACCACGCTCCTCTATCCATGGGATTTCCCAGGCAAGAATGCTGGAGTGGGTTGCCATTTCCTCCTGCAGGGGATCTTCCTGACCCGGGGATCACACTCACATCTCCTGTGTCTCCTGCACCGGCAAGCAGGTTCTTTCTTTCTGAGTCACCTGGGAAGCCCATTATAGACTGTGAAGGGAAAGTGAAAGTGCTAGTAGCTCAGTTGTGTCCAATTCTCTGATTCCATGGACTGTAGCCTACCTGGCTTCTCTGTCTATGGAATTCCCCAGGAAAGAATACTGGAGTGGGTTGCCATTTCATTCTCCAGGGGATCTTCCCAACCCAGGGATTGAACCCAGGTCTCCTGCATTGCAGGCGGATTCTTTACTCTCTGAGCCACTGTACTATGTGTCTATAAGAAGTTGTGACTATCAGAACATATTCAGAAGCTTGCTGCAAGGCTGGATGAGGCCACAACTAAAGAGAGGTGAGGAGGTGCTGTTCTTGTCTAGGAGGTGAGAGAACCCATTAAACTGCTAAAGTAGCAGAATCATATACACATTTTAGATAAATCAGTGGTGGCTCAATAAACGTTGTGGGTACAAACTGAAGCTCCAGTACTTTGGCCACCTAATGTGAAAAGACAACTCATTGGAAAAGACTCTGATACTGGGAAAGATAGAGTGCAGGAGAAGAGTATGATAGGATGAGATGGTTGGATGCATTATTGACTCAAAGGACATGAATTTGACCAAACTCTGGGAGATAGTGAAGGAACAGGGGCGCCTGGAGTGCTGCAGCCTGTGGAGTCACAAAGAGTTGGACACGACTCAGCCACTGAACAACAACAACAGCAATAAGACTAGTGTTAGAAAGAGTCAGTTGTGAGGAACTGAGAAAGCCAGCTTTGAGGGAGTAGCATTGGGAATGCAGGGAGAGAATGGCTTTGAATAAAATTGCAGGACTAAAAAAAAAAAAATTGCAGTACTAGAATGACAAAGCTTTTCACTATTTGGGTACAATGGGAAGGAGGTACAGGAATTCAGTGAGTGAGTGTCATTATCTAAAGGAAAGTGAGACAGTATTTGTTAATGCCTGGCATTCACTTGCTTGATTTTGGCAGCAGCTCTGATTTTCATCTGTAATTCTGTTTCTCATTCCCTGACTCTCAGTCCATGGGAGGTCCCCATGAGCCCAATAAAACATGAGACTCAAAAGCCAAACAGAGCATCCCATAGCATCCCTATGGCCAACGTGATATTTTTTTAGTGTTGGGCATGTCCAATCTGTGTGCCTGTCTAATCTGAGTGCCTCTCAGAACTTCGGTGGGGACACTGGAAAAAGAATGAAAGTGGAAGCCCCGGCCTTTTTTTTTTTTTCTGCCTGATTAGAACCTGGAAGCATGTAGACTAGGGAGATGGTGCTAGCCATCTGGTGATCACAAATAGCTATAATCTGAAGGTGAAATTAAAAAAGAATAATAAATGAAAAGAACTAGCAGAACAGAGACTGAGCATGATTGGACAGGCTTGATATTAGTGCTGCTGCTGCTGCTAAGTCGCTTCAGTCGTGTCCGACTCTGTGCGACCCCACAGACAGCAGCCCACCAGGCTCCCTCGTCCCTGGGATTCTCCAGGCAAGAACACTGGAGTGGGTTGCCATTTCCTTCTCCAATGCATGTAAGTGAAAAGTGAAAGTGAAGTCTCTCAGTCGTGTCCAACTCTTAGCTACCCCATGGACTGCAGCCCACCAGGCTCCCCCGTCCATGGGATTTTCCAGGCAAGAGTACTGGAGTGGCGTGCCATTGCCTTTTCTGGATATTAGTGTTAGAGCTTCTCTATTCAGCCAGTTCTGTCCTGGTACCAGTCAATTATTTATTTATTTTTGTTATAAAAGAAGTACTGAATATTTATGTCTGTGAAAGTGTGGATCAAGAGTGTAGTGAAGAAACTATTGCAATCTATTTAGTCACCAGCATTTTAAGTCAAACTCCTGTGTGCTAAAATGATAGTGTTGGGCACAGAATAAATCTATTTTATCAATATAGTTTTTTTTCACCTGTTTAATGGAAACAATTTGGTAACCACTTAATAGAATCCATGTTTATATCTAAATGTATTTCTCTTTTTCCTCAAATTAAAAAAAAATTATTTTCAATTGAAGGATAATTGCTTTTACAGAATTGTGTTGGTTTCTGCCAAACATCAACATGAATCCCCCATAGGTATACCTATGGCTTCTCACTTTTGAATGTCCCTCCCACCTTCCTCCCCATCCCATCCCTCTAGGTTGTTACAGAGCCTTGATTTGAATGTTAGTCACTCAGTTGTGTCCAACTCTTTGCGACACCATGGATTGTAGCCCACCAGGGGTCCTCTGTCCATGGGATTCTCCAGGAAAGAATACTGGAGTGGGCAGCCATTTCCTTCTCCAGCGGAACTTTGCTTTTTTAAAAATTAATTTATTTTAATTGGAGGATAAATGCTTTACAATATTGTGGTGGGTTTTCCCATACATAGACAAGAATCAGCCATCGGTGGGGTTCAGGGCGGGAGGTCACCTGTGTACCAGGGGATCTTTCTGACCTTGGGGTTGGACCCGGGTCTCCTCATTGCAGGCAGATTCTTTAGTCTGAGCTACCAAGGAAGCCCACAGTTTTTTATTAGAGAATAATTGTTTTGCAGTGTTGTGTTAGTTCCTGCTGTACAACAAAGTGAGCCATCTATACGTACACAATTTCCCCTCTCTCTTGAGTCCCCCTCCCACCCACTCCATCCCACCCTTCTTGGGCACTACAGAGCACCAAGCTGATTTCCCTGTGTGATACAGCAGTTTCTCACTGCTATCCAAATAAGTTATTTTTAGTTTTGCTTTTATTTACACAAGTTTGACTTTGGATTTCTTTTACTTGAAACTAAAATAATCTTAAGAGAGTAGAGAAGAAAGGGCAGGCTTAGATATTTAATTTTAAAGACATTAGGGTGGAGTTATCCAGTAAGGAAATGGAACATGAATTTAATCACCAGAAAGTTGTATAAATAGAAGATCTTTGTTTGGGATTTATCAGCTTATAGATGGGATAAAACCAGGCATATTGATTATATCAAGCAGCAAGTGAGAGTAGAGGAGAGTTAAGGCCAAAAATTAAAAAATACCAAAATTTAATAGGCAGGCACAATAAAAAAAAAAGAGCTAAAGACAGTGAAAAACCATTGCCAGAGAATAAACCTGAATTTGTTAATTTTGAAAAATGTAAAGATTAAAACAAGAAAATACTTTAAAGGAATTAAATGTGAAATCAGTGCTGTGTGTCTTTGGGCACTTAAAATATGAATGGTTCCTTTCTCTTTCTATTTCCCATTTTTTCCCCATTTTCCATAGATATTGCTTCTGAAATTGAAAAATACATTTTACTTTAAAACAAATTAAGTTTAACAATATATTTTTCGTGGAGTTTTCTTTCCTAGAGAAGAATAACTGATCGAGACTTTCCAAAGTCACTGGGAGAAAGAACATAGATATGAAACCTGGAAAAATAGGGCACATTCAGAAAAACTTTAAGTCTCTAGAGTCCAGAGAAGTAATGAGTTGAAGTTTCTTTAAAAAGTTTAGTGTTCACATAGACTAATAGTCTTCTCTTTTCTTCCTTTTTAAACAGTGGACTTAAAAAAAAATCAGTGAGATACTATTCATGTTCCTAATAGATGAATATGGTAGGCTCACTGAGTAGGTTTTTCCAGCAGTTCAAATAGTCATTGCTCGTGAAAAATGCTTTATTCTTTGGGGGGAATTCTTTAAGCTCTTCTGAGAAGTAGAGCATCAGTTAGAAAAACATTGATCTCATGTTCAAATGACTATTCACTTTTTTTTTCTAGTTTCACTGTACTTTATAACTGCATACAGTCCTTCTGTGTATGGCAGAGGGAATTCTATGAAAATAACTGCATTAGAAAATAAATAAGCAGTGATGTACAGAGATCAAAAGACAACCTTGTCTAGGAGAAATCTCAAGATAAATTGTTTTATTAAAATGATAGAACTTGATTTAAATGTATCTCAGGAGATCCACTCCTCCATCTCTGTCTCTAGACTGGTGTATTTTTGTCATTTTTGACATTAAACAAGATGACATCTTTTTTTTTTTTTTTAAAAAAGGACAAGATAAGCTCCTTAAAAAAAATTATAGACAGTAATTAGTATGTCAAAGCTTTGTAGGGAACCCTCCAGCTGCTCAATAATGAGGTTCTTGTGGTATTGTGGTAACTGAATTACCCGGGGTAGAACTTAAGAAGTGTCCATTGTCTTTCACATAGTGGAGGAGTCATGCTTTTTGCAGGATTTTTTTCATAGCTGGGATCTGATCCTTTCTGAGGAATTAGTTATAAGCTGATCTCCCAGTGAACTTTTATTTGCAAATATTTAGACTTTGGGATTGTCAAGGTAGGCTCAAATAAAGTGACGAAGTGTCAG
Source organism: Redunca redunca (assembly GCA_006410935.1). Lineage (NCBI taxonomy): Eukaryota > Metazoa > Chordata > Mammalia > Artiodactyla > Bovidae > Redunca > Redunca redunca. The sequence goes on along the minus strand of SJYQ01095307.1, from coordinate 581,846 downwards.
GCATGTGGGGCAGGCTCTGGGGCCTCAGGCAGGGGCATTGGACTTCACTTCCCAGGCTGCAAGTCACCAGGCTCTGTGCACTCACCATTGTTGTTATTGTTATTCAGGCACTAAGTCATGTCTGACTCTTTGGGACCCCATGGACTGTGGCATGTCAGGCTTCTCTGTCCTTCCCTATCTCCCGGAGTTTGCTCAAACTCATGTCCATTGAATTGGTGATGCCATCCAACCATCTCATCCTCTGTCGCCCACTTCTCTTGCTGCACTCAATCTTTCCCAGCATCAGGGGCTTTTCCAATAGTCAGCTTTTTGCATCAGGTGGTCAAAGTATTGGAGCTTCAGCTTCAGCATCAGTCCTTCCAATGAATATTTAGGGTTGATTTCCATGGCCGTGGCAGATCCCAGTTCCAGGAGTCAGCAGCAAGGCCAGCCCCACTGGACAGAGTCCTGGTGCTGGCCCTGGTACTGGCAGCCTCTGACCTTAATGCTGGCTAGAGAGCTGTTTGTGGTCCTGACCAAGCAGTTGCTGCACCCTGCCCAGAGAGCACAAAGATAAGCCCATTTGCAGCATAGTAAAAGGTGTGGTGCTTGCTGTTACTTCTAGAAAAGAGTTCCTTGGGTGGGAGAGACTCCACCAGAGGGGGTGACTCAGATGTCACTGGACCCTGTAGAACTCACCCAGGACACTGCATGGGTATCTCCTGGGGGAGGAGCTGGAGTTCCCAGAATGATGTCCTCACCAAAGTGTACAAAGTCAAATATTCTGCTGTCAATTTTACTGCCCAAAGAATCCTTAACTAGGATACCAGCCTGAAGCTGGACTTGAAAGCCCAGAGAACCAGCCCCATTTTTATATAAAAGGTGATATTCCATATGCAGCAACAGGCAGGACAGGAAGAAGCCCAAATACCTTAGACTCACCCATCTGAATAAAACAGAGAATCAACTTAGAAAGGACAAATGAAATGACAACAGAAACTTGTTTACAAGCCAACTGTTCAATCTCTTCATTTTAATCAGTTACATTACCTAGAGCCAGACATTCTGGAGTGCAAAGTCAAGTGGCCTTAGGAAGCATCACTAAAAACAAAGCTAGTGGAAGTGGCAGAATTCCAGTTGAACTATCTCAAATCCTAATAGATGATGCTGTGAAGGTGCTACACTCAATATGCCAGCAAATTTAGAAAATTCAGCAGTGGCCACAGGATTGGAAAAGGTCAGTTTTCATTCTAACCCCAAACATAGGCAATGTCAAAGAATGTTCAAATTATTGTACAGTTGCACTCATTTCCCACACTAGCAAAGTAATGCTCAAAATTCTCCAAACTAGGCTTCAACAGTACGTGAACCAAGAACTTCCAGATGTTCAAGCTGGATTTAGAAAAGGCAGAGGAACCAGAGATCAAACTGCAAACATCTGTTGGATCATAGAAAAAGCAAGAGAATTCCAGAAAAACACTTACTTCTGCTTCATGGACTATGCTAAAGCCTTTGGCCATGTGGATCACAACAAACTGGAAAATTCTGAAAGAAAAGGGAATACCAGACCACCTTACTTGCCTCCTGAGAAACCTGCATCCAGGTCAAGAAGCAAGTTAGGACTGGACATGGAACAATGGACTGGTTCCAAATTGGGAAAGGAGTACATCAAAGTTGCATATTGTCACCCTTCTTATTTAACTTACATGCAGAGTACATCATGGGAAATGCCAGGCTGGCTGAAGCACAAGCTGGAATCAAGATTGCTGGAAGAAATATCAATAATCTCACATATGCAGATGATACCAGCATTATGGCAGAAAGTAAAGAGGAACTAAAAAGCCTCTTGATGAAAGTGAAAGAGGAGAGTAAAAAGCTGACTTATTGAATCAGTTCTAAGGAGATGGATGGAACTGGAGCCGATTATACAGAGTGAAGTAAGCCAAAAAGAAAAACACCAATACAGTATACTAATGCATATATATGGAATTTAGAAAGATGGTGATGATGACCNTATGTCCGATGCAGGATGCAGGATGCTTGGGGCTGGTGCATGGGGATGACCCAGAGAGATGTTATGGGGTGGGAGGTGGGAGGGAGTTCATGTTTGGGAACGCATGTATACCCGTGGTGGATTCTTGTCAATGTATGGCAAAACCAATACAGTATTGTAAAGTAAAATAAAGTTAAAATAAAAATTAAAAGAAAAACTAAAAAAAAAAAAAGATGGATCAAACTTAACAAAAAGAAATAAAAAGCTGACTTAAAACTCAACATTCAAAAAGGGAAGATCATGGCATCTGGTCCCATCACNAAACTTAAAAAAAAAAGAAATAAAAAGCTGACTTAAAACTCAACATTCAAAAAAGGAAGATCATGGCATCTGGTCCCATCACTTCTTGGCAAATAAACAGGGAGACAATGGAAACAGTGATGGACTTTCTTTTCTTGGGCTCCAAAATCAGATGGTGAATGCAGTCATGAAATTAAAAGACACTTGCTTCTTGGAAGAAGAGCTATGCCCAACCTAAACATCATATTAAAAAGCAGAGACATTACTTTGCCAACAACGGTCCCTATAGTCAAAGCTATGGTTGTTCCAGTAGTCGTATATTGGACCATCAAGAAGGCTGAGTACCAAAGAATTGATGCTTTTGAACTGTGGTGTTAGAGAAAACTCTTGGACTGCAAAGAGATCAAACCAGTCAATCCTAAAGGAAATCAATTTTGAATATTCATTGGAAAGACTGATGCTGAAACTGAAGTTCCAATCCTTTGGCCACCTGATGTGAAGAGGTGATTCATTAGAAAAGACCCTGATGCTGGGGAAGATTGAAGGCAGGAGGAGAAGGGGACAACAGAAGACAAGATGGCTGGATGGCATAAAGGACTCAATGGACATGAGTTTTAGCAAGCTCTGGGAAACCTGGCCTGCTGCCGTCCATGGAGTTGCAGAGTTGGACATGACTGAGCGACTGGACTACAACAACTCACTATTGACTGTAATGAAATGCTTAGAACTTAAGTTTGGAATACTAATATCTTGAAGCATATTTATACATTTAGCTTTACATTTTATTGTTTTTGTATTACTCTCCCCTCCAACTCCCATAATCTCTCAGCAATAATGTTTGGAACCTGACCAGTTTTCATAATAGGAGACTAATTATTTCAATATCTAGGACAATAGGAAGCAGAATACAAATAATGTGCAGAGCAAACAATAAACAATTCTTTAATAATGATATTTTCTTGTTTATTTAATCTAAGCCCTAAAATAACTAATAGAGTGTTCCAACTTTTGATGGTTCTGTTAAGGTGATTTAGATTTCAAGTAATAGGAAACTGAACCAATGTTGGCTTAAAGCTAATAAACCATGAGCAGTAACAAGTTCAGAAGGAGAGCATTCCATGGCTGGTTAGCTGGGCAGCTCTGGCTGTCTAGCTGTAAGATAAGCACACACATTCTAGCTTCAGATAGAATTTAAAAAATGTTCAAAAGCAGAAAGGGAGCAAATCTGCCAGTATATCTCAGGTTTTATTTTTGTTTTTATTAAAAATTATTTTGTTTATTTTTAAAAATTTGAAGTATAGCTGATTTACAATGCTATTAGTTTCAGCTGCACTTTTTTAAAAAAATCATGAAAATCTTTCCAATATCCTCAGCAGTTTTCCCCTCTCAGCTTATTGTTCAGAATGGTATCATTGGTTCCCATTTAAAGAAATCATTCACTAGGGAGAGAAATGATTGGCTTGGTTTTCACATCGGTGTTCCTTTGCCAGTGGGCTTCCCAGGTGGCTCATTGGTAAAGAATCTGCCTGGCAATGCAAGAGATGTAGGAGACTAGGGTTTGATTCTTGGGTTGGGAAGATTCCCTGGAGAAGAAAATGGCAATCCACCTCAGGATTCTTGCCTGGAGAACCCCATGGACAGAAGATCCTGGCAGGCTACAGTCCATGGGGTCTCAAAAGAGTCAGACACAGCTTAGCAACTAAGGAACAAGAACAACCCCTGGCCATTAGCATTAGTATCATCAGAGCGCTTGTTAGCAATGCACATTCTTGGGCCCCATCCTAGACCTACTGGGTCAGAAACTCTGAGAGTAGGCCCAGCAAACCATGTTAATAAGCCCTCCAGGGTAGGCTGATGAGAGATAAAAATCGAGGACCACTGGCTTAGACTGAATGCCAATTTACCCTCTAGGTTAGGGAGAAGTACAGCTTTCCCACAAGTGCACAATCACCAAACATTGGACAAAATCAGGATTTTGTTTACAGAAACGGAGTGGGCAGTGGCTGATAGGTAAGCAGCTCACACTGCATGTCTCAATATTTACTGTTTTATTTGCTGTGCTGCATAATGTGCCAAGTGACTTCAGTCATATCTGACTCTTTCCAACACCATGGACTGTAGTCTGCCAGGCTCCTCTGGCCATGGGATTCTCCAGGCAAGAAACACTGGAGTGGGTTGCTATATCCCCTTCTGGGGGACCTTCTTGACCCAGGGATCGATCCCTAGTCTCTTGGTCTCTTGCACTGGCAGGCGATTTCTTTACCACTAATGGCACCTGGGAAGCCCAGGTGGCATAGTAGTGCCTGCTTATAAGAAGGCACTTAGAGATTTTCCAGCTTTCTTATTCCTTTCCAATCTGATGGATAGAGACATTGTAACGGTCAAACCATTATTACATTGTGCTCAATCAGCTACCAAAATGACACCTCATTTCTTTGGGAGCTCCATTTAACTTTGTAAAATCTTGAAATATGGCCAAACTATTAGTTTTGCTTAAAATAAGTCTTCTAATAAAATGTCTCATTTTGTAATAGAAACAATTAGCTAAAGGCAAAAGATCTGAACAACTTACTTGTTTCTGTATTGATAGTTAACTAAGCAGAATTGAATGAGTTTCACTGGAATTTAGTTTTAAGATAGCTTAATGAAGAATAATTTCTGTGATTATAGTTAGCCGCTTGTAACATGGGCAGTTGTATTTCTCTTGTGGGAAATTTGGTCCCTTTGAACATGCAAAATCTACTCAGTCTTTTGAAGTTCTTATTGGGATGTTTCCCAGGGACATGTGGAGTAATGGGAAGAGATTTATCGCAGCCAGTGACTGGAACTCTCACTGAGTCTAAGCACTGCTCACTGCATGTCTTGTTTGATTATTTCAATGAATTCCAAAGAAGCAATCATTTGGAATCCTGTGATGTTGCCACAGCAACTTTCATCATGGAAAAAAATTCCATGGAGACAGAAGTACTAAGATATTAACACATTTTCAGACTCCAAGTATGTTCTTCCTGACCCACCTTGTATTTACTGCTGTTTTTTAGTCGTTAAGTCATGTCCGGCACTTTGCAACCCCATGGACTGCTGCATGCCAGGCTTCCCTGCCCTTCACTGTCTCCCGAGCTTGCTTAAACTCATGTCCATTGAGTCGATGATGCCATCCAACCATCTCATCCTCTTCCTCTCTCTTTTCCTTTTGCCTTTAATCTTTCCCAGCATGAGTCTTTTCCAGTGAATCGTTTCTTCGCATAAGGTGGCCAAAGTATTAGAGCTTCAGCTTCAGGATCAATCCTTTCAATGAATATTCAGGGTTGATTTTCTTTAGGATTGACTGCTTTGATCTCCTTGCAGTCCAAGGTGCTCTCAGAGTCTTCTCCAGCACCACAATTTGAAAGCATCAATTCTTTGGTGCTCAGCCTTCAAAACAGAGTAGAAGGTGAACCTCATCTGTTGATTAACATTTCCTCTCTTCTTCCCTCCAGGACCTTTTCCTTTTAGTATGTTCTTTCTTGGTTGCCCAGTGATGCATTGAAAAAACCATAATCTGAGGGGCTTCAAACAACATATATTGATTATCTCATAGTTTCCAGGCTTTAGGAGGTCAGGTGAAGGCTGACTGAGTTTTCAGTTTAGGGTCTCCTAGACTTAAATCAAGGTGTCAGTGGAGGTTCAGTCTGGCTTGAGACTCAAGGTCCTTCTCCATGCTCCTAGGTTGTTGACAGAATTAATTTCCTTGAGATTGTAGGACTGAGTCCTCCCTATTTTCAGTGGCTGTGAGGTGAGATACATTCTCAGTACCTAGAGCTGCCCACCACTCCCTCCTATATGATGTTTCCATGGGCCCTCTCTCTTATATGGCAGTTGCTCTTTTAAGACTTCTAGAAGAATCTCTCTTATGCTTCTAATATCTGACTCCAGGAAAGACTCAGTCCCTTTTAAGGGCTTACCTCATTAGGTCTGGACTTCCCTCGTGGCTCAGATGGTAAAGAACATGCCTGCAAAGTTAGTGACCTGGGTTTGATCCCTGGGTTGGGAAGATCCCCTGGAGAATGGAAGGGTTACCCACTCCAGTATTCTGGCCTAGAGAATTCCACGGACTGTATAGTCCACGGGGTTGCAAAGAGTCGCACATGACTCAGGGACTTTCACTTTCATTAGGTCTGGTCACCTAGGACTCTCTATCCTTTTTTAAATCTCTCTCTCTTTTGAACTCACAGTCAATTGACGAGTGACCTTTATTACATCTGCTAAATTTTTTTCACCTTTGCACTCTATGGTAATGTAATCATGGAGGTGATACCCATCAAGTTCATGGATTCTGTCTACCCTCAGGGAGAAGGGATTATAAGTGGTGTTCAGCAGTCCTGCCATCCTCAGAATTTTGCCTGCCATTCTTGCCCATCCCTTGCATCTCATCCTTTTCAATTCTTCTTTGCAGTATATGTGCACTGGAATGCGTGCCGGTGCCTCTTTAATGACAGTGATAACAAAACACACACACACACACACACACACAATAGAATTTCCAAACACATCCAGAAGGAATGATTCATGGTTTTTTTCTTGACAATTTCCTTAGGGAAAGGTGGGTTAACTTCAGTTCTGAAAGATGAAGTTTATTCACACAGATCCTTTTAGAAAATAACCTTTATAATCAGTCAGTTCAGTTCAGTCCAGTCGCTCAGTCATGTCCAACTCTTTGTGACCCCATGAATCACAGCACGCCAGGCCTCTCTGTCCATNCTCTCACATCCATACATGACCACAGGAAAAACCATAGCCTTGACTAGACGGACCTTAGTCGGCAAGGTAATGTCTCTGCTTTTGAATATACTATCTAGGTTGGTCATAACTTTTCTTCCAAGGAGTAAGCATCTTTTAATTTCATGGCTGCAGTCACCATCTGCAGTGATTTTGGAACCCCAAAAAATAAAGTCTGACCTTTATAATAGCAAATCATAAATAGCAAACCTTGTCTAGGATTTGATAGGCTTTACTGATACAAACTATGAGAACTGTGTTAAATTCTAGATTTTAAGCAGAGCATGCAACATAAGCAATCTGTAATTTATTGTACCCAGCTGAAATGTATTCTCAGGGTCCCATAGAGCAAAGGATCTCAGGACTCTGCCAGACTCTGGTGTACCAGTTCTGGGTCAAATTCTAATGGAAGTTGCAGCTGGTCTGTAAACTAAGGGAATAATGATAGATGTTGTTTAAGGCTTGTTAAGCATCAATGAAACTGACTGTCCTATGTCAATATTGTGTGTCCTTAAAACAAAGTCAAAATTAGAATAATGCTGTTTATCCAGATCTGTAAGTAGAAGTAAAACCACTTGGCAATTCACTTCTTTGTGTTAGTGAAGTAATTGCAGTGATAAAGACAGCAGATAGAACTTGAAGTTTCAAAAGATAACATGCACAAATTGCTGACAATTCGTCCAAGAAAAAAAATTAAAAATCCATTTTGCTGTCTAAAAGAAGAAAATTTTAAGATAGGTTGTACATGTGATTTTTTGAATTAATAACTTGTCAACAAGCCTGTCCTCTAGGTCATGTGTCTCCAAGTCCCGGGCCGTGGACTGTTACCAGTCTGTGGTCTGTTAGGAATGGGGCCACACAGCTGTGGGTGAGCAAATCTTCCTTTGTATTACAGCTGCTCTCCACTGCTCACATTAGCATCTGAGCTCCACCTCCTGTCAGATCAGCCGCCACATAATAAATGTAATGTACTTGAATCATCCCGAAACGTTCCCCCCAACCTGGTCCATGGAAAAATTGTCTTCCTTGACACTAGTCCCGGGGCCAAAAAGCTTGGGGAGTGCTGCTCTAGGTGATGTAACTAACAAGTAAAAGCATAAAACATCTTAGGTTATTGTCCCAAAAGCTCCTTTTGGGGCTTGTTGTTTGGGTTATTATATAACCTGATACATAATCTATATTTACAGTGATATAATCCTTTAAAATTAGTACTGAGATACCATGGTTTTTTAGTTCATTCCCCTTTCTTTCTTTACTGATTTTCAAAGTGAGAATGGTTAAATCCCAGTACCTATGATTGTGACTTATCTGGAAATAGGGTCTTTGTAGATAGTCAAGTTAAAATGAAGTCATTAGGGTGGGTCTTAATTCAGTGACTGTGTCCTTATAAAAAGAGGGGAGAGATTGGGACACAGAGACAGACACGCACAGAGAGAAGGTGATGTGAAGACTGGAAAATACCATCTACAAGCCAAGGGACACCATACATGAAAGTGAGAGGTACTTCAGTCATGTCTGACTCTTTGCAGCCCCAGTGGACTGTAGCTGGTGAGACTCTTCTATCCATGGGATTCTCTAGGCAATAATACTGGAGTGGGTGGCTATTTTCTTCTCCAGGGGATCTTCCTTACCCAGGGATCGAACCTGGGTCTTCTGCATTGAAGGTGGATTCTTTAGTGTCTGAGCTACCAGGGAAACCCAAGGAACACCTGAGGCTACCAGCAATTTCAGGGAAAGGATTGGAAGAAATATTTTTTCCCCAAAGCCATCAGAAGGAGCTAATTCTGGCAATATATTGATTTCAGATTTCTAACCTCCAGAACTATGAGACTACATTTCTATTGTCAAATAAAGCTATGATACTTTATTATGGGCTCCCAGGGGGGAAAATACATGTGAATTCTTTAATTTTTAAATATTTTGGACCTAAGTGATTATCCATGATTATTTCAGCAATTTTGTACAATGCAATCATGTAATATTTGGCTTAAATGCTGTTTTCTTTTGCAGATTTTAAGTGGTTTTCAATCAATTTCCCTAGTTTTAAATGGATGTCTATGTACTGGCAAAAGTTCATAGGTTTCTACTCAGAGTTCAGTTTCTCTTGCTTTAATGATACAACCTCCTATTATTTGAGATTTTTGCACAGAGAGAATTTTTCCTTTTCTGGACATTTATGATTGTTAGGAACATCATTTTCTTTTGCTTAACAGTGTAGAACCTGAAAACAAGCAGAATTGTTCTGGAAAGTCTCCTTTCATATTCAATTATTTTGAAGATGTCTGGAGAGAGAGTATAAACATGTATTTTCCAGGTAAACCCATGGGGAATGGTATCTGGTAGTTTTCCATGGGGAGAAAGGGCTGAGAAATTGACCTCACCCAGCATGTTGCCAAGGCAGAAGATACCGCACTTCTACTGTAGAGTTTTTCAAAAAAGCAAAAACCTCCAACCACACAGCATGAGTTCTGTAATACCATTTTGGCTGATGGCACACAGAGTGGCCCTGGAAAAGAAATTGCTCACTCTTAGAATAATTGTAAGCCATCTACTAAGGCGATCTTTGGAAAGCACCTAATTGTGACTTTAACATGTATATCAGTGTAAAAGTTGCATATACTCTGCATTTACAAAGGTAGACATAGTGAGAAAAAATTCTAACAAGCTAGCAGTAATGTCACTGGAGTGTGAAATTGTATTTTTCTTCTTTTTATTTTCTAAATGGTTTAATATAAGCAAGTTGAAAATAGTGCATAATTAAAATGCAAAACCAATACAATGTTGTAAAGTAATTAACCTGCAATTAAAATAAGTAAATTTATATTAAAAAAATAAAAGGATTGTAAAAATAAAATAAAATAAAATACCTTATAAGCATCAGTGCTCTGTGTCATTTACATAGTGTCTCCCCTTTATAGCTTGACTGATCAGATGTGTTTGGGCCTTGATCAATCACAGTTGCCAAAGCCATGATGCCCATGGAGATGAATCATCTTGGCAGGGGACATTGACTTCTAGGCTTAGTGTAAGTTGGGGACAGCTCTGACAAGGCAATGACTGGCTTCACTGCTGGTCTATGGGCTTGATCGTCTGGGCTCATAATGGACTGACTAAAAGCAACTTAAAAGATGAATTCTGTATACCATAATAGGGCTTCCCTGATAGTTCAGTTGGTAAGGAATCTGCCTGCAATGCAGGAGACCCTAGTTTGATTCCTGGGTCAGGAAGATCTGCTGGAGAAGGGATAGTCTAACCACTGCAGTATTCTTGGGATTCACTTGTGTCTCAGTAGGTTAAGAATCTATGTGCAATGCGGGAGACCTGGATTCAATCCCTGGTATGGGAAGATCCCCTGGAGAATGGAAAGGCTACTCAATCCAGTATTCTGGCCTAGAGAATTCCGTGGACTGTATAGTCCATGGGGTTGCAAAGAGTCAGGTGGTCATGTGTTGCAAAATACATTTTTTATTAGCATAAATTTAAAATTTAACACTACTCTTCTTGGGCATGCATTCTCTCAAAATAGCTTCAGAATTTATATTTCAACAATTTTCTCACAAAACTAGTTATCTGGATTGAAGATACTGAGACAGATGGATGCAGTTAGAGCAATCAAGACCAACAAGAAGGAAACAGTCTTTACTTGGTAATTGTATTGTGCAATTTTATTTTGTGTGTGTGTTGTGTGTGTGTGTGTGTGTGCACATGCATGTGTGTGTTTTAGTGTTAAGTCCTAGGCAAAAATACCTCGGGCTGACAATAGTGAGAGGTAACTAGTAATAGTAGGTGTGTTATTGTTCAGCTGCTCAGTTGTGCCTTACTCTTTGAGATTCCGTGGGCTGCAGCATACCAGCCTTCCCTGTCCTTCACCATCTCCCAGAGATCGCTCAAACTTGTGTCCATTGAGTCAGTGATGCTGTCCAGCCATCTCGTCCTGTCATCCCCTTCTCCTCCTGCCTTCTTTCTTTCCCAGCATGAGGGTCTTTTCTAATGAGTCAGCTTTTTACATCAGATGGATAAAGTCCTTCCAATGAATATTCAGGACTGATTTCCATTAGGATTGACTGGTTTGATCTCCTTGTAGTCCAGGGAACTCTCAAGAGTCTTCTTCAATACCATAGTTCAAAAGCATCAATTCTTCAGTGCTCAGCCTTCTTTATGGTCCAACTCTCACGTCCATACATGACCACTGGAAAAACCATAAAAGAGACTAGATGGACCTTTGTTGGCAAAGTAATGTCTCTGCTTTTTAATATACTGTCTAGGTTTGTCATAATTTTTCTTCCAAGGAGCAAGCACCCTTTAATTTCATGGTTGCAGTCACCATCTGCAGTGATTTTGGAAACCAAGAAAATAAAGTCTATCACTATTTCCATTGTTTCCCCATCTCTTTGCCATGAAGAGATGGGATTGAATGCCACGATCTTTGTTTTTTTTTGAATGTTGAGTTTTAAGCCAGCTTTTTAACTCTCCTTTGTCACTCTCATCAAGAAGCTCTTTAGTTCCTCTTCACTTTCTGCCATTAGAGTGGTATCATCTTCATATCTGAGGTTGTTGATATTTCTTCCAGCAATCTTGATTCTAGCTTGTGCTTCATCCAGCTCGGCATTTGGCGTGATGTGCTCTGCACAGAAGTTAAATAAGGAAGCCCTGTTGTACTCCTTTCCCAATTTGGACCAGTCAGTTGTTCCATGTCTAGCTTTTCTGTTGCATTTTGATCTACACTAAAGTTTCTCAAGAGACAGGTAAGGTGGTCTGGTATTCCCATCTCTTTAAAAACCCTTGGCAGTTGAAAACACCATTATAGGAAGAGAGAGGTTTTATGCTGATGTTGTTTGCGTATATGTATGTGTGTGCAGGATGAGTGGGTTGCGGTCTGCTATATTAAAGTAGGATTTTCCCCTAATGTCAGAAAAGCAAGAGATCATAGCAACTAAACACCATTTTCCCCCCCACAAAATTGTAATTATTTTTGAAGGATTACTATTAAACTAGGTGGGAAAAGGCATGGTTTAAAATTAAGGACACAAGTAGCTTTGTTACTGTTCATAACTTAGGACCTATAGTATGCCAGGCACTGGGCTGCCTGCTCACATATTATCTCATTTTTTCTGGCAACAATACCCCAAGGTAGCTTTTACTGTCTGTACATCACTGTTAAGGATATTGAGACAAGGCATTTATGTTCATTAAAAAAATCTATTAATTAAGTTGACACCAGCTGCTGTAACAAATAACCTCTAAGATTTTGGGGATAAAGTTAATTTCTCATCGTGTAATACTAATCAGTGTAGGTGCTTCTGGCCGTTTGTCTACTTGAAGTGTTTCAGTGACCCAGGTTTATTTCTTCCGTGGTCCAGTCACCTCCTACAGCCTGGGAGTGCTGTGCATAGGAGAGAGAAGCAGAAGACAAAATCATCTGACACAGAAGGAGNGCAGGTGGTGAGACTGTGCCCATGTTAGCCATTCCTCTCATAGGACTTTGAGTTTGAGGTATCTTAGTAAATTTTGTGAAATCTGAATGTTTGGATTGAGGGTTATTTTCAGTGCTTTTGTTTTACTCAAATTTTAGCCAAAATCCAGGGGTATACCATCCACATTCTGATTTTGATGCAAATATGGCTGGGAATCAGGAAGTCAGGTTGTATGTTTATATGTGCTAAGTCTTGAAGTACAGTTACTTTGTGAACAAAACTAGTGGAGGTGATGCAATTCCAGGTAAACAATTTAAAATCCTAAAAGAAGATGCTGTTGAAGTGCTGCACTCAATATGTCAGTAAGCTGGGAAACTCAGCAGTGGAGTAGGACTGTAAAAGGTCAATTTTCATTACAATCCCAGGGAAAGTCAATGCCAAAGAATGTTCAAATCACTGTACAATTGAACTCATTTGAGATAATGCTCAAAATTCTTTAAGCTAGCAAGAAAGTGTGCCTTAGGAAGCATCACTATGAACAAAGCTAGTGGAGGTAATAGAACTCCAGTTGAGCTATCTCAAATCCTAAAAGATGATGCTGTGAAAGTGCTGTACTCAATATGCCAGAAAATTTGGAAAACTCAGCAGTGGCAACAGGAATGAAAAAGGTCAGTTTTCATTCCAATCCCAAAGAAAAGCAATGCCAAAGAATGTTTAAACTACCACACAATTGCACTCTTCTCACACACTAGCAAAGTAATGCTCAAAATTCTCCAAGCCAGGATTTAACAGTATGTGAATCATGAATTTCAAGATGTTCAAGCTGGATTTAGAAAAGGCAGAGGAACCAGAGATCAAATTGCCAACATCCACTGGATCATCGAAAAAGCAAGAGTTCCAGAGAAATATCTACTTATGTTTATTGACTATGCTAAAGTATTTTTTGTGGATCACAATAAACTGTGGAAAATTCTTCAAGAGATGAATTCTTCAGACCACCTTACCTGCCTCCCAAGAAATCTGTATGCAGGTCAAGAAGCAACATTTAAAACTGGACATGGAACAACAGACTGGTTCCAAATCAGGACAGGAGTATGTCAAGACTGTATATTGTCACCCTGCTTGTTTAAATTATATGCAGAGTACATCATGCAAAATGCTGGACTGGATGAAACACAAGCTGGAATCAAGATTGCCAGATATACAGATGACAAAACGTTATGGTATAAAGCTAAGAAGAACTAAAGAGCCTCTTGATGAAAGTGAAAGAGGAGAGTGAAAAAGCTGTCTTAAAATTCAACATTCAGAGAACTAAGATAATGGCATCCGGTCTCATCACCTCATGGCAAATAGATGAGGAAACAGTGGAAATAGTGACAGACTATATTTTTGGGCTCAAAAATCACTGCAGATGGTGCCTTCAGCCGTGAAATTAAAAGACGCTTGCTCCTTGGAAGAAAAGCTATGACCAATCTAGACAGTAAATTAAATAGCAGAGCCATTACTTTGCCAACAAAGGTCTGTCTAGTCAAAGTTAAGCTTTCTCCAGTAGTCACATATGGACTATAAAGAAAGTTAAGTGCCGAAGAATTGATGCTTTTGATCTGTGGTGTTGGAGAAGACTCTTGAGAGTCCATTGGATTACAAGGAGATCCAACCAGTCCATCCTAAAGGAAATCAGTCCTGAATCTCCATTGGAAGAAATGATGTTGAAGCTGAAACTCCAATACTTTGGCCACCTGATGGGAAGTACTGACTTATTTGAAAAGACCCTGATGCTGGGAAAGACTGAAGGCAGGAGAAGGGGACAACAGAGAATGAGATGGTTGGATGGCAGCACTGATTTGATGGACAAGAGTTTGAGTAAATTCCAGGAGTTGGTGATGGACAGGGAGGCCTGATGTGCTGCAATCCATGGGGTCGCAAAGAGTAGGACATGATTGAGTGACTGAACTGAACTGAACGGTGGTAAACTGTGTATTGGATTTAAAATTTGGCAAGAATTTCCTTGATACTCATCCCACTGCAATATGGGTGTATGTCTCCTCCTCTTGAATTTGGGAGGGGCTTATGATTATTTTAACCAATTGAGAGGAACTGATGCTATGTTACTTCAGAGGTTAGGTTACTTAGCTTTTGTCTTGTTTCCTGGGATGTTGTCTCTATGATCCATGTGCCTCCATAGGAGAAACCAACTACTCTGAGGCTGCCACACTATGAAGGAAGCCTAAGCCACATGTAGAGGCTACGTGTAGACAGTCCAGTTGATACCAATCTTCACATAATTCCAACCCAGAACAAGGTGAGGGTAGAGGCTTTCTGACGATTCCAAGTCCTATCTGGTTGAGTTACCCTCTGTCATTTCATCCCAGCTGAATCTCCAGACACAACGGAGTAGAGATAAGTTGCCAGGGGCCAGCGTGAGGAATTCCACCCGTGACAAGGTCATGTGGAAGGAAGCCTGACAAACACAAGGACGTGACGGCTTCAGGTTTTCCCCCTGGAATTTCCTGAGCATCCACCCCGCAAAAAATAAAAATCTGCCGGCTTTTGTTCTCTGCTTCTCTACTCTTCTGATACACTCCAGAAAAAGTTATCTCTAAGCTTTGGTCTTCTGCATTTGAAAGGGATGTTTCAGTTAAACCTCCTCTGGTAGTTCTCTAGCTTGCCTAACAGGTTCCCTGGACCCCTCACAGCTTGTGACTTGCTTGCAGCCCCCAACTGGGAGAGGCACAAAGCTTAAAAGCATCTTAAAGATACAGAGCCTTTTCTAAAGAGTTAAAAACCATATTGGTGACGGGTTTTCACTGTTGATTCAATGATTGCCGCCAGGCCTCCATATTCTTTATCTTTTAGGCAACTGGGAGGATGTTAATCAATGTAAACAGGATATGGAAAAAGATATATAGTAGTTTCGATGTTAGCAACACTAGACCTTTGAGTTAATTACTTTTCTTTTGTTATAAATCACTGTACTCCTTTCACTTGTTATAAATTGTTGTATCTTTGCTATGTAAGAATGTAACTTTATTTAGTGCTTTCTGAGAGTGGCACCAAACTTTGGGACGATCAACACGAATAAGTCTTCTAGGTAACATACCCTTATCAGAAAAAAGGCTGTAAAATGTTAATTGGCCCTTTTGGCGGAAGATGATGTAAATTACCTAAGACTTGTGTTTGCAGTCAGGTATGCAAAGAGAAAAGCCTGGTTTTGATAAGAGTCTAAACTGCTAACTGCATAACTTTGTGTTACCCATTGATCTCCATGTATTATCAAAAGTATAAATAGCCCCCTTGAGCAATAAAGGATGGGACCAGTTTCTTGGACTAGCCTCTTGGCCTAGTTTCTTGGGAATCCGGCTCCCCCCATGTCTCTTTCTCTCACCCCTTGTCCCTCTCTTTCCTTTTCCTCTTTACTCTAACTTCAGGCTGAATTCCCATCTGGAGCGGGCACTCACCAAGTCTACTTACTTGCCCTGCACTAAGATCCGTGAGAGAGAGAGCCCAAGGCAGGGCACTCTCCGCTATTCGAGCGGGCGCCGGTGGCCTAAGGTAGATGGTGCAAGCTCCTTGTCTGGAACTTTATTGGCCTTCCCCGTAAACCAAGTTATTCAGCCTCTTTTCTCCACTTAATTTTCCTACTATACTATTTCTTCTTAATCTCTTTTATATTTCTATATAAGTAAGTCTTTTCCCCGCTGACGCCGTCCACCCTTCGAATTCCCTGGATCCACCGGGGCTGGACCCCGGCAATAAGTCACTGCCATCAAATGCTGTCTGGATTTCTGACCCATAGAAAGCACAAGATTAATAATAATGTTACTTTTTTAAATGACTAAATTTTAGGATGACACTTATATAGCAATAGATAACTGGAACAGCCTACAAACTGAGCTGGCAGTTAGCTGATTGTGGTAGATGAGAAAATAAAATTCATCTAGTCAATTTAGAGACATCTAATAATAGTTTTCTTTCTCACTCAAAAAAAAAAACTAATTTTTTAGACTTCCCTTATATTAGAAAAGAACATATTAATCAGAAAAACAGACTGCAAACAAATGTCAGTACAGAAAAGCTGACTTTCCATGGCAACTGAGACAAAACTCTTATTTTTAAAGTTTACACTAAAAGCAAAAAAATCCTTGCAGCCAATCTGGATAATCTTGAATTGATTTATACACTGCTTCTTGGCTTTCAATCAATCTTTCTCTTTTTCTATAAATACATTCCTTCTGAATTTAATGTTTAGGTTTCTTGATATCTTGAACTTTTCCCCAGAGAATCTGAATAATCATAGCAAAATTTCTGTAAAATATTTTATATGCAGATGCATTTTGGTTGATTCAAATGATTAAAAGATGTATATGGATCTATTTCTTATCATAATGTTCCAAAATTTTCTTAGAGGTCTTATACTAGATTATCATTTAAGAAAACCTTTTAAATGCAATTCAGCTACAATACTAGATTTAAACACCTAATGAGTGTTGGGTGCACTGAACACTGCACCTGAAATAGTAAATTAATAAAATATTTTGACATTGAACATCCAATATGAGCCATTAAAATGTAAAATTAAAATAAACTATGATTTTTTAAGTGAAGGTACACGTATAAGTGTATTGTCAGCCTAAATGGTTAATAGCCTAAAACAACATTCAAAACGCTAAGATCATGACATCCATTCCCATCATTTCATGGCAAGTAAATGGGGAAAAAGTGGAGACAGTGGAAAATTTTATTTTCCTGGGCTTCAAAATCACTGTGGACAGTGACTGCAACCACGGAATTAAAAGATGCTTGCTCCTTGGGAAGAAAGCTATGACAAACCTAGACAGTGTTTTAAAAGGCAGAGACATCACTTTGCTGACTGAGGTCCATATAGTCAAAGCTATGTTTTTTTTTTTTTTCAGGAGTCATGTATGGATGTGAGAGTTGGACCATAAAGAAGGCTGAGTGCTGAAGAATTGATGATTTTGAATTGTGGTGCTGGAGAGGACTCTTGAGAGTTCCTTGTACAGCAAGGAGATCTAACTAGTCAATTCTAAAGGAAATCAATCTTGAATATTCATTGGAAAGACTGATGTTGAAGCTGAAGTTCCAATACTTCAACCACCTGATGTGAAGAGACAACTCATTGGGAAAGACCCTGGTGCTGGGAGAGATTCAGAGCAGGAAAAGAAGAGGCTGATAGAGGATGAGATGGTTGGATGGCATTACCAACTCAAAGGACATGAGTTTGAGCAAACTCCTGGAGATGGTGAAGGACAGGGAAGCCTAGCTTATGGCAGTCCATGGGGTTGCAAAGATTCAAACTCATAATTTAAAAAGTACTTACCCTTAATGTTCTCTCTCTTAAAAATATGTATTTTGTGGGGGAAGTAATGGATTCCCTTTATACAGTATACAGGCATTCCCTACAATAGGATACTTTTCATGACTCCAAATAATTTTATTCTCTTAGAAAATTAGGGTTAAATGAATTTACAAATATTTGAATATATTGACTATTACACTCTCAAATATTCACCTTTGCATATTTATAGCTAAATATGCTCAATGACTATAGTCCTTGTGTGGAAAATGTTTTGGTGAGAAGGAAGCTTTTGGTTGACAGAAGAGTGATGTTTGCTTTAGAAATGAAATTATTATTTGAGCTCTCATGTCCATGGAGCTCTTCTGCCCTCTGATATTTTACCATTTTTTAAATTTATGGAATCATCTTAGTACTCAGCTACAAATCTTGCACTGCAAAACCATTTCTAGTATGAAGATTACTTTTTCAGATTCAGAAATGAAATCTAAAACGTCAAAAGGCAAAAAGAATTGTACCCTGGTGCCTGTATGTGTATTAAACTTCTGTTTTTCTGCTGGAATCCCACCCTCCAAATTCTCCCTCCCACTGTACACACTCTTCACAATCTACAGGAATATGTGTTTTTCCCCTTTGCTTAGGTTGTTATGTGGCACAATTAATGATTAACTGGATGGGCTGGACTGGGTGTCACCTGTTGAGAAATGTTGTTGTTTAGTCACTCAGCTGTGTCTGACTCTTTGTGAGCTCACGGACTATGGTTCACCATGCTCCTCTGTCCATGGAATTCTCCAGACAAGAATACTGGAGTGTGTAGCTATTCCCGTCTCCAGGGGATTTCCCCCCACCCAGGGAGTGAACCCTGGTCTCCTGCATTGGCAGAAGGATTCTTTACCGCTGAGCCACCAGGGAAGTCCTCTGTTAAGAATTATTGCAGCCTAAATGAAGTGAGAAGTGTGGTCCCAGCTAATAGTCCCTCAACCTGCAGTCTTTGATTTCTGACAAGAGTGAGCTTGGATGATTTTTCCGGAGACCCTCCAGATGAGAACGCTCTCCCATCAGTTTCAGCTTCAAGCAGAGGACCCGGTCACACCATGATGGATCTTTCCATGAAACTGAGCTAAAGAACAGGCATTGCTTTATACCTCTGAGTTTATGGTCACTAGAAAACGAAAACAGGTACACATTTATGAAGGATCACTTTCTATCTTCAGCTTTCAGCTCTCAAGTCCATCTGCCAATGCTGTTTTATTTTTGGGGTCCTTTGCTTATCTTTAAAGGGATGGGGATACGGCACAGTGAGAAGCAGAACCTCAGTCGATCTCTCCACCCAGTCATGTCAGTATGTGGGAGGTTTTCTCAGCAGACTGCAGACTGCAGAAATTCATTAAATTCTTGCAAAACTGTTATTACAAACGCTTGCTTGCTGGCTTTATTGCCATCTAAGCATTTAGGATAATTCGGTGCAAAGTTCCTCTGAGGTTCTTGAAACAGAATTTTGAGTAAAAGACCATCTGTGCTAAGGACTCACCTATGGTGAGAAATGCTGTGAGAACAGCAAAGAAAGAAGCGGACCTAGAAGATGACATATTTCCGGTTCCACCTGTCCACAGCTGGACTGTTGGTCCTGTTTCCTGGTCATTTTATCTTCTGGATTGATAAATATATATGTACTGTATAAAAGTTAGTCCCTCAGTCGCATCTGAGTCTTTGTGACCCCATGTACAGTAGCCCAACAAGGCTTTTCTGTCCATGGGAGTCTCCAGGCAAGAATACTGGAGAGGGTTGCCATTTCCTTCTCCAGGGGGATCTTCCTGATCCAGGGATCAAACTCTGGTCTCCTGCACTGTAGGCAGATTCTTTACTGTCAGAAGCCATACTGTATAAAGCTCTTAACTGAAACTGAGTATGTCCTATAAATTGGATTGTGGAAAGCTAAAACTTTGGTTTCCAGTAAGGGAATAAGACAAACATTTGATAAACTGACAAAACTGTATATCATACAAGATTAAAAACCTACTATTGAATTGTGAGGCTTCCCTGGTGGCTCAGACGATGAAGCGTCTGCCTGCAATGCAGGAGACCCGGGTCTGATTCCTGGGTCGGGAAGATCCCCTGGAGAAGGAAATGGCAATCCACTCCAGCACTCTTGCCTGGAAAATCCCATGGACAGAGGAGCCTGATAGGCTACAGTCCATGGGGTTGCAAAGAGTCGGACAAAATTGAATTGTGGTCTAGAATCTTATATTTTTATCAACTTGTCACTTGATAAGAAAGACTATCCAGTATCATTAAATATGATAAAACAAATGACCTTTCAGCAGAGTCTATCTACAATGCCAGCAGTGCTTTTCAGACCTCAATGCATGTGCAAAGGAAACGTTGTGTTTCAAAATCCATTTGACTGTGCAGTTGAGAAGCCTCCACCTAACTTTTGGTTGGAAATGATTAATATGCAACATAAAGGTACACTAAAAAGTAAATACCAAGAGAATAGTGTAACAGAATTCTACAAATGCCTGATTCCAAGTGATAGAGATGTTCAAATGAAATCATAGGCTCATGGGTTTATATTGGTATTTGGTAGTACCTATATGTATGAAAGACATTTTCAGAGATGAAACACATAAAATCTAACCAATTTTAATCATAGGAAATACTAACTTTGAAGCTGCAAACAAAAGCATATCCTCCCCCCAAAGAATTCCATTCTGATTAGTAGATCTGTATTACAAATAAAAATTGTATCATATTGTTATTGTATTTTGTCAATAAAAATGTGTGAGAATTTCTTCTCTATCTTGACTGACTGCATATAGCCTTGATTTTGCTACTTGGTCTACAAAATCTAAAATACTAACCTTCTGGTCCTTTACAGAAAAGTCTGTGAACTCTGTGTAGAGGACTGTCTTTGATCTGGGATCTACAGCTGTCTTCAGTCTAGTCTAATACCATTGCCACCTTGCTCACTCCACTCCAGCCACACTGGTCTTCCTACAGTTGATCAAAGCTCTCCTGTGCTTCAGGGCCATGACAAATGTTCTGTCCTTGCTCGGCTAACATCTACACATCCCACTGGGCTCAGTTTAAATGTCATTTCCTCAAAGAAGCCTCCTGTGATCTCCTCCCTCCCTGCCAAGCAAAGTTGGTTCACCTCTTCTAATTGCTTTGCAACCCCTCACTGTCCTTTCTAGCATGTGAGAGAAATTCAAGTAGGTATTTTTTATACTAATGTTTGTTTGATTTCTGGGTTCCTTACTTGGCTGTGGACTTCATGTCAGCATGGAGCATATCTACATTATTCTGAGATATATTCCTGTTGGTGCATGATTAGTAATTCTATTTTTGTGCACAGCTTGGATATCATCATTGTTGAAAATCTATTGAATGAATGGTATGAGAGTCTCTAGTGGAAAGCTCAACAATGACTCTTGTCATAGCCAATGTCAGGAATACTTCACCAGAGCCACTTATAAGGGTAGCCACTGGCAAAGTCTAAGTGTTTGTTTTATATATGCATAATAATCACAGTGATTTATATATAACTTTATCTGATGGCTAGTTGGAAAACAGAGTGAATAAAGTTAATTTTAAACGAAGTATCTTCATAGTTACAGAAGTTCATGTGGCCCCTGGAAGGGGAATCTGAGCCTTTTGGACAGAGAATTTGAGTCCTAGGTAGTCTAGAGCAGGGGGCAAACATTTTCAATTAAGGGTCACAGAGTAAATAGTTTAGTCTTTGTGAGGCAGATAGTCTCTGTTGCAACTACTCAACTTTGCTGTGGTAGCATGAAAGTGGCTGTGGACAATATATCAATGAATAGTCATGGTTGTGTTCCAATAAAAATTTATTTAAAAACAAGTTTATTTGTAAACACAAGGGGCTCCAGGAAGTCACTTCTGTCTTGAATCTTGACGGTGACTGGGACATGGCATACATAAACCTAGTAGATCATGGAGTTCCCCTGGAAAATCTTATTAATTAGAATTTCTCCTTGGGGGTGGGTCCACACACGTGTCCTAGTTGGCCCCCTCTGGTTGAGATAAAGACGTGCAAGCTCCAATGGCAGGAAAACATGTCTGCACTGATTTGTAATAGAAAATGAAAAATGAAGAGGTGAGCAAAAAAGGGGACCATGAGGTTTATTAACAAGAAGCAGTGGAGCAGCCTAACACTGACTAAAGTAGAAAAATGTGGTATCTAAGCTAGAGGTGATTTACAGAGGCTTGGACCAGAGAACTAGAGTGGGAGGTAGTGAAATGATCCAAGTCTGGATATAATCTGCAGGTAATGCCAAAGAGGATTTGCTGATGGGGTGTGCGTGAGTGTTCGAGATGAACTAACGGTTACTTGTCTGGGGAGTCACATTGCTGGGTCTATATTAGATCTGAGGGCTGCATAACAAAGTACCACTAACTGGGCAGTTTAAAGCAACAGAAATTTATTCTCTCCCAGTTCTGGAGACTGGACGTCTGAAATAAGGTGTCAGCTGTGTGGGCTTTTCTTTAGGGCCACACCCTCTCTGAAGTCTCTAGGGGAAGGTCCTTCCTCGCTTCCTCCAGCTTCTGGTTGTTCAGTCGCTCAGTCGTGTCTGACTCTTTGCCATCCCGTGAACTGCAGCACACCAGGCTTCTCTGTCCTTCATTATCTCCTGGAGTTTGCTCAAACTCATGTCCACTGAGTCGGTGATGCCATCCAACCATTTCATCCTCTGTCGTCCCCTTCTCCTGCCCTCTATCTTTTCCAGCATCAGAGTCTTTTCCAATGAGTCAGTTCTTTGCTTCAGGTGGCCAAAGTATTGGAGCTTCAGCTTCAGCATCAGTCCTTCCAATGAATATTCAGGGTGGTTTCTAGCAATACTTGGCATTCCTTAGCGTGTCAGTGCTCCACTTCAATCTCTGCCTCCATCGTCACATGAAGTATTTCTGTCTCTTCTCCTCTTTTTGGAAGCACACAAACGGATACGGCTCAGGGCTGTTGACAAAAATATATGGTCACAACCTGAAGGTAGAGAGTTATTTTATTTGGTGGGAATGTTTAGAACTCTGAGCTCAGGAGATAGCATCTCAGTAGCTCTCAGAAAACTGCTCCAATAAGAGGGGGAGTCAGGCTGTATACAAGTTAGCAACAAAGGGAGCAGGCAGTCTGAACATCCAGATAACAAGTTAAGGAATTTAGCGTTCTATATATGGGAAGATGCAAGCCTCTGGGCTCACTGAATTCAGTCCTTTCATAAGCACCTCAGCCTTCCGAGACCAAATCCTGTTTCATTGTCCACCTTAAGGAGTGGCAGATGACTGCTTCTTGCATACCCCCAGCTCCTCAAAATCACCTTGATATGTGGCAGCATCCGCTGGATCTCAGTTTTGGGGAGCCCTCATTCACATTTGGAGGCCAGAAGTCACTGATGGCTGTGACATTTCTTGTTTACTGACATGGCAGGAGATATTTTCATATCACAGGCAAACCACCTTCTGTCTCCCATCCAAGATGATGTTATCTGAGAAGACCCAGTTTTCAAACAAGGTTGCTTCGCAAGTATCAAGGATTAGGACTTAAACATATTTTGTTAGGAGACACAATTCAACCCACAATAGGATCAATAGCTGGACTGTTAGGGCTAGTGAAGTATCTGAAATCTGTGTAGTGAGAAGTGAAAGTCGCTCAGAGGCTCCGGCTCTTTGCCACCCCATGGACAGTGCAGGGAATTCTCTGGGCCAGAATGGAGTACATTGCAGGTGGATTCTTTTACCAGCTGAGCCACAAGGGAAGCCCAAGAATACTGGAGTGGGTAGCCTATCCCTTCTCCAGTGGATCTTCCCAACCCAGGGATCAAGCTGGTGTCTCCTGCATTGCAGGAGGATTCGTTCCTGGATGAGCTACCAGGGAAGCTCCAAAATCTTTGTGTCTATCTATCTACAAGTTCATACTTCAGGGGGTGACACCCATCACTTCCAATGTGTTTTTTTTAAAAAAATGTAATTTATTTATTTATTTTATTTTGGCTCTGCTGGGTCTTCGTTGCAGCGCAGACTCTTCTCTAGTTGTAGAGTGGGGGCTGCTCTCTAGGTGCAGCGTGCCGGCTTCTCATTGCAGTGGCTTCTCTCGTGGAGCACAGACTCCAGGGCTCAGGGGCTCAGCAGGTGTGGCTCCTGAGCTCTGGAGTGCAGGCTTAATAGTTGTGGCTCATGGACTTAGTTGTTCCGAGGCATGTGGGATCTTCCTGGGTCAGGGATCCAACCCATGTCTCCTGCATTGGCAGGTAGATTCCTTACAACTGAGCCACTAGGGAAGCCCTCCATTAGATTCCTGAGTGCGTCTGGACCTCAGAAAATCATAGATCTAATTTAATTTCCTTTGTAAAGAAAGTCTGAGCTCTAAAGGGGCCAAGTTACTTGAAAAAGCCTTGAATCAAATTGTGGGTGGGCTTAGGGCAAGGATCACCTGGCTCTTTTCCAGAATCATCCAATAATTCCTTTTTTTGGTGTGTGAAATGGAAAGTATAATAATATAAATGGGTGCCTTATTACCTTTGGAGTAGCATGCAAGAGTTTCCTGTTTCCAGCCTGTCTCTGGTTCTTCTCTGTGTTTCTTCACCTCAGTGTTGGTGTTTAGCAGTTCAGTCATGTCTGACTCTTTGCAACCCTGTGGACTGTAGCCCACAAAGCTCCTTTGTTCATGGGGATTCTCCAGGCAAGAATACTCTAGGCAAGAACTCTGGAGTAATGGAGTGGGTTGCCACTCCAGTACTCTTGCCTGGAAAATCCCATGGATTGAGGAGCCTGGTAGGCTATACAGTCTATGGGGTTGCAAAGAGTCAGACATGACTGAGTGACCTCATTCTGACTTTTCTCCGAGAGGTTGGTATTCAGTTGTAACCCATGGTAACAAGCAGAGTCGCTGTACCAAGCATGGAGCCGTCTCTGGTACATCTTAGTACTTCCCTGATGTACTTAATCTTGCTGACAAACATAGTTTGGGAATATATGTAGAATTGCTTTCAAGAGCAGCCTGGCTGGAGGGCCAGAGCAGAAGGCACCTCCTGCTATTACGCGGTATCTGCATTTTGGTTCTGTTTAAATCAAAGGGCTTTCTGACCATGCTTCTGCAGTCTTACATGTCTTCAGTCACATTTGTATTCCATTTAGTTCTCTCCTGGGTCTCACTGATAAGCCTGGTGGTTGTGATGGAAACACACCCCCTTCCTGCTTCCCTGTCTCTTAAGCCCCCAAGTGTTGGTTCTGCCTCTGGAACACTTGCAGAGCAGGCTGTGTCTCTGGTTCCTGAGAACAGGGCTGGAGCCCTCTCCTCTAGGAGAGAAAAGCACATCCTCACTTGGTTTGTAACAGCAAGGAAGAAAATGAAGCGGAGGCAAGAAAAGGGGACTCAGACATTTATTACAAATAAGTAATGACACAGTCTAGCACTGACTGAGATAGAGAAATGTTATTAGTTGGTGATTTTTCTTTCCTGGTTGTGTAGTTGAAAATATGGTTCTCTGTTTTCTTTTGGTTCTCTTCCCAAATAAATTGTAGAAATTGGCTGAAAATACCTAGAAGATGGCAGAGCTATAATTCACTTTTAAAAACCACTAGCAAAGCCTTGCAATTTTACTAATGTTCTTTTTTATTACAAAGGAAAAAAAGAAATGATTTTTCAAAAATAATGTGATTGCTCCCAAAACCCCAAGACACTATTGCTTTAATTTATTACAATTACCATTCGAATAACTACTTCTTAATTATATTGGTTCAGTGTAACTGTCCGAGACTATCCTAATAATACTCACATCTCCCCTTTTCTACTTGCCAATTACAGTGCCTTTAACCTACTGAGAAAATCCCAAAACCATTGAGGGAGCACTCTGTTGATTGGACCCCCTGCCACTAAAAACATATGTCTCTCTGCTCAGCCTTCTTCCCTGCTCTGAGATCTTGAAAAAGATGGAAGCTTTTTCCTATCGAAGGCTAGTCCTCTGGTAACTGGAGTCCCAGGGTCCCCTGGAGAACTTTTACAATCAATCATTCCTGCTCCGGTATTGTTCATCCTCTTTGCTCTAAAGAATCTTTCTCTCCATGGTGGAAATATATTTAAATCCTCCTTGTGTAACAGACACCCCTCTGTCTACATCTAGCTATGTCTTTATGCCTTTTCTTCATAGCAAAGTTTCCTAAAAACAAAACCAGGAAAAGAAGAAGACCAAACACTTTGTACCCGGTGTTTACCTTTCGCATAACATTCATTATACTTATAACATCATCCACTTACACCCCACTCTATCCACTGCCGATCACTTAACATCTGAGTTCATCAAGAGTCTTCGAGTAAGGTATGGTGCACATTTTTTTTTTTTAAATTTACATTCCCATCAACAATGTAGGAGGATTCCCTACTCTCCACACCCTCTCCAACACTTATTGTTTGTAGATTTTTTTTTTGATGATGGCCATTCTGACTTGTGTGAAGAGATACTTCATTGTAGTTTTGATTTTCATTTCTCTAATAATGAGCTATGTTGAGCATCTTTTCCTGTGTTTGTTAGCCATCTCTATGTCTTTGGAGAAATGTCTTTTAAGATCCTCTGCCCATTTTTTGGATTGGGTTGTTTGTTTTTCTAGTATTGAGCTGCATGAGTTGCTTATATATTTTGGAGATTATTCCTTTGTCAGTTGTTTCATTCGTTATTATTTTCTCTCATTCTGAGGGTTTTATTTTCACCTTGTTTATAGTTTCCTTTGTTGTGCAAAAGCTTTTAAGTTTAATTAGGTCCCATTTGTTTATTCTGTTTTTATTTCTATTACTCTAAGAGGTGAGTCATAGAGGACCTTGTTGTGATTTATGTCAAAGGGTGTTCTGCCTATATTCCTCCAAGAGTTTTATAGTTTCTGGCCTTACATTTAGGACTTTAAATCATTTTACTTAGTTTTATTTAATTTAAAAGAAGTTTTTACATTGTTGTGAAGCTATGATTTTACTTGATTTTTCTGCCTGTTTGGACACTTTTATTCTACTTTATTTAAAAAAATTTTGTTTTGGAGTATAGTTAATTAATGTTGTATTAGTTTCAGGTATACAGCAAAGTGGTTCAGTTAAACATATACATGTATCTTTTTTTTTTTTTTTTTCAAATTCTTTTCCAAATTAGGTTCCTACACAACCATCCCCAGTTTCCTTTGAAGACTCTAATGGATCCTTTGCCTTCAGTTTCCCAAACAGTGAAGCAAGTAAAGAGAATGAGGTGGTACCTGGAAATGGCACATCAGTCTGATCATGTTCTATTGGCTAGAACCAGTCAAACGGCTGCAACCTTACTAATAAAGCAGTTGGAAGATGTGGCAATTCAACGTGTCTATGTGCAAAAAAGAGAAGTGGTCGGTGCCTTGCCCATTTCTACTGTAGAACTCTAAAAGCTCAGAGAATTCCTGCAATAAATCCTGTTGAATTATGTTTGGCTTCATGTTTTCCTAACTTACTTGATTATGATTTTTAGTTTTTAGAATACATACTGCTAATATTCTTATGAGAAACATGATTTGGAAAAGTAGTTCTAGGCATCCTTCTTAACAACTTTTTGAGATACATCACCTTTTTTAGAGGAGTGAAAGTGAAAGTGTTAGTCATTCAGTTGTGACCAACTCTTTGGGACCCCATTGACTGTAGTCCACTAGGCTTCTCTGCTCATGGAATTCTCCAGGCAAGACTACTGGAGAGGGTTTCCATTCTCTTCTCCAGGGGATCTTCCCTACCCAGGGATCAAACCCGGGTCTTCTGCATTGCAGGCAGATTCTTTATAGTCTGATCCACCAGGCAGATAAAGTAAGGACCTAGAGATCTTATGCTTAAATGAAAAATGGTTTCTAAGATAGCATGATATATATGTAGAGTATTATTCCTTTTATATATATATAATATGATCTTATTGCAGAGTTTTACAGCCTCAGTAACCCAGTGACCTCAAACCTGGAAGTTTCTGAAAATAAATATGATGTGTATTGAATATGAAAAGTGATCATTGCTTTATTCTTAATGGAGTTTATTGGACAAGGCAGAAGGTATTTTTCTTAATTTTTTAGCAAAAAGTTTTAAAGCACAAAATGAGAAAGAACTTAAAGAGCAAAAATCTGATCTGCTTATTTGAGAATAAACCCTCAAGCAAAATAATGTAATGTTTGTTTTTCTAGAGTGAAGAGAAGGTCACATCAGTTCTTTTGATATAAATGTATAGTAATATAACATTCAGTGACCATAAGAAAATAGAGAGGAATAGACTCAGAAGAGGTAAGACAAGGATGTAAGATGCTGTGTCGTGAGGATTTAAGCAGATGGCTGGTATCTTGCTGATTAGGCTTTGAAATGGGTGGTCGATTAAAAAAACATAAAAATAACCAAGAAAAAAATTAAAAATAAAAGGAAAATGACAGGGCATTTTTGCTTACTTTTTGATTTTGTTTTCTCATGGTATGCACCTGTGTAAGGGTTTCTGATGTTTACAGACATGAAGAGAGAGAATGTGTCATTATTTTTCAAGAAGAGTCTACCGACTGTGATGCTGTATATGCTAAGTCGCTTCAGTCGTGTCTGACTCTTTGTGACCCCATGGACTGTAGCCCACCAGGCTCCTCTGTCCATGGGATTCTCCAGGCAAGAATACCGGAGTGAGTTGCCATGCCTTCTTTCAGGGGATCTTCCTGATCCAGGGATCAAAACTACATCTCTTAAGTCTCCTTGTGTTTTTTTTTTTTTCCCACCACTAGTGCCACCTGGGAAGTCCATCAACTGTGACACCTTTTGATAATTTTCCATTCAGAATCTCTCAACTTCCAACCTTAAAAATTTTCCATATAAAAGGTTGTCTCCTCAACGTGCATTTTCTACTGATAGATTTTTAAGCCACTTTGGAAAGGGAGTTCCTTGGAGATTTGATGAGGAGTTCTATTATGGGTCAGACTTTTCTGTTCTCACCCACAATTATGAGGAGGAAACAAATTTAATATTTTGACTAGGAAAAGCTAATACAGACTGTCACATCTTTATATAAGCAAGTGTCCTAGAATTTTGCCTTGAGGGTAGGCTTGTATGGGATATTTAATTCTTCCAAAGTTAAAAATTAACATCTAGTTATTGGATAAGAGACATTTCCAGTTACTTAAAAAAAAAAAAAGCTATACGTATTTCTCATTGTTGTTTAAAATGGTAACATATTGAGATCAATCCAGTGGGATAAAAGCAGACAATAGTGCCTATTGTTGTTGTTGGAAAATAGTGCCTGTTGTTTGGAAAATAAAATTTGGTCTACTCTGCAGTTGATAAATGATTCACATTAACTGGAGACTCCTAGGGCAAGCTCCCAAGCAGCAGAGAGGACTTGTGCCAATTAACTTATAGCCCAAGTTTAAGGACGAGGGCAGGATGTGAGCATCCTGTATTCTTCAGGCTCATGGGTATAGTGTTCAGAGTATCTATTTGGCAAATAGATACATAGCTTTTTCTTGAATTATGGGTTCCCTATCCTACCAGTGTTCATCACCACAATGAAATGAACTAATATAGAGGTGATGATGCTCACTCTAGAGGGATTTAGTGGTTTAGGTATCAAGGTAACTTCCTTACCTTTATCATGAAATGAACTCTAGAAATGACTGAGGGAGGCACTTGATTGGTGAGAAGTACCTCTTGGTCTTTCTTAAATAAAGCCCTTGTCACTTGAAATATGGTCACTGGACCAACAGCGCCTTGAGAACTTATTAAAAATGAAGAATGTCAGTACACATATTAGAGCATTTTAATTAGAGTCTGAAATTTAAGAAGATCTCCAGGTGACAGAAAAGATGGAAAGTCTGAGAATTCACTACAGTGAGGCTTCCCTGCTGGCTCAGATGGTAAAGAATCTGCCTGCAATGCAGGAGACCTGTGTTCGGTCCCCCTGGAGAAGGGAATGGTTACCCACTCCAGTATTCTTGGCTGGAGAATTCCATGAACAGAGGAGCCTGGTGGGCTATGGTCCGTGGGGTCCCAAAGAATCAGCTATGAATCGATGCACACACACACCTACATGCCCACATGTGTGCCTGTGTGCATCACCTGTGCGCACGTGTACACACAGTTTTGCAAGCTTGTTCCTGAGTTATGCCAAAACCCACTGTAGTCTGGGTGGGAGAAACAGGAGAGCTAAGATACGCATGTGTTTGTTCCATATCTTCTTGAAGATTTCATCTACTATCCACGTTAAATACCAAGACATCAGGCAGTTCCCTAGAAGCTAGTATCTATGCTAGTGTGCCTTGCCCCGTAGGTCACCAGGACCTTGGGGAAGAACTAAAGAGTGTCCAGTGGGCGAGCTTCTTGAGAGTTGGGACTCAGCAGCAAGACTGAGGCTGCCCTGGGTGTCAGACAAACTAACAGTCTCATTGCTTTTCTCCTTACCTTTCCTCTGGATAAACAAAGGATTTTGGTCTCTTGGACTGTCAATCCCAGTCCTTTAGCAAGCACCAAAAAAAAAAAAAAAAAAAAAAAAATCCTCAACAAAATAAGAAGGAGAGGGCAGGAATGAAGTGGATCACAGTCAAAGCAAATATCAGACAAAGCAAACTGGGTGGTATATATCCTGCAATGAAAGGAAAGAACACTGGAGGGGAAACGTGATTTTACAGCTTAAACTGTGCAGTTACTGAATGGTAGTTCTAGTGACCTGAACTGTCAAAAGAAAAATGCTATTTTTCAGCTGCAATTTCTGAGATTTAACCCTTCCTTGCTAGACAGCTATTTAAATGGAAGATGATTCTTTTTATGCTAACACTTTCTTGCTTTCTGATATTAAGTTTTATGAACCAATTTATATCAAGGGCAGTGGCAGAGGGATCTCTAAAACTTGTATGCCAACTGAATTGTGGTTTTAGAGGCACATTAATATGACATAAAATAAACAACTGGCACTTCATTTTCAGAAGAAATAGACTCTATCCAAAACCTCGTTGATTTCTCAACCCCCACTCCGCCCAGCTTCCTTATGTATCTAATTTCACTTCACTACTTACTTCCTTTCAACTGTTCACCAGATGTCACTGTGATTAGCTCTTTGAGTATAGAGTTAGGAATCACTATAATATTCTATTTCACTGTTTGGATAGCAATGAACTCTGTAAAACATTGATCATCTATAATGGCAAACCAAGATTTTATTTCAGGTTTCTGGATTGTAAATAATCATTGGCAAATAGCTATCTAAGCATTCTCCAACATGAGAACTCTGTAATCCATGATGTTTTAAGTTCAATTCTTCAAAATTTTAGTTCCCCACTGATGAAAAGGAATAAATGCTTTTTTATTTTATTTTTAATTTTTTCTAGTTTTACTGAGATGAAGTAATAATTGACATATAACATTGTATTAAACTATACAATATGATGACTTGATGCATGCACACATTGCAAAATAACCATAATAAATTTAGTTAGTTAGTTTCCATCAGAACTTTTCATATCTATTTTCTTAACTTTCAAATACAGAATACAAAATTGTTAATTATAATCTTCGTGTCCTATATTATATCCCCAAGGCTTATCTGCTTTGTAACTGGAAATTCTGTGCCTTTTCACTACCATCACCCATTTCCCCCATGCCCCACCCTCATCTCTGACAACCACTAATTTTTTCTCCATTTTTATGAGTTTTTTTTTTTCTCATTTCACATTATAAGTAAAATCATTTGGCTTTCTCTGTGACTTATTTCTCTTAGCATAATGTCTTCAATTTGAATTCCATTTGAATGCAGAGTTCCAAAGAACAGCAAGGAGACATAAGAAAGTCTTCCTCAGTCATCAATACAAAGGAATAGAGGAAAACAATAGAATGGGAAAGATTAGAGATATTTTTAAGAAATTTGGAGATACCAAGGGAACATTTCATGCAAAGGTGGGCTCAATAAAAGACAGAAATGGTACGGACCTCACAGAAGCTGAAGATATTAAGAAGAGGTGGCAACAATACACAGAAGAACTATACAAAAAAGATCATGATACAGATAACCACAATGGTGTGATCACTCATCTAGAGCCAGACATCTGGAATGAGAAGTCAAGTGGGCCTTAGGAAGCATCACTAAGAACAAAGCTAGTGGAGGTGATGGAATTCCAGTTGAGCTATCTCAAATCCTAAAAGATGATTTGGTGAAAGAGCTATACTTAATATGCCAGCAAATTTGGAAAGCAGCATTGACCACAGTACTGGAAAAGGTCAGTTATCATTCCAATCCCAAAGAAAGGCAATTCCAAAGAATGTTCAAACTAGCAAAGTTATGTTCAAAATTCTCCAAGCCAGGCTTCAACAGTACATGAACCATCAACTTCCAAATGTTTAAGCTAGATTTAGAAAAGGCAGGGGAACCAGATATCAAATTACCAACATCCGTTGGATCATTGAGAAAGCAAGAAAGTTCCAGAAAAACATCCATTTCTGCTTCATTAACTATTCTAAAGTCTTTGACTGTTTGGATCACAACAAACTGTGGAAAATTCTCAAAGAGATGGGAATACCAGACCACCTGACCTGTCTCCTGAGAAAACTGTATGCAGCTCAAGAGGCAACTGTCAGAACCGGAAGTGGAACAACAGACTGGTTCCAAATCAGGAAAGGAGAACTTCAAGGCTGTATACTGTCACCCTGCTTATTTAACTTCTATGCAGAGGACATCATGAGAAACGCTGGGCCGGAGGAAGCACAAGCTGGAATCAAGATTGCCAGGAGAAATATCAATAAACTCAGACATGCATATGACACCACTCTTATGGCAGAAAGCCAAGAAGAACTAAAAAGCCTCTTGATGAAAGTGAAAGAGGAGAGCGAAAAAGTTGGCTTAAAACTCAACATTAAGAGAACTAAGATCATGGCATCTGGTCCCATCACTTCATGGGAAATAGATGGGGAAAAAATGGATACAGTGAGAGACTTTCTTTTCCTTGGCTCCAAATTCACTGCAGATAGTGACTGCAGCCATGAAATTAAAAGAAACTTGCTCCTTGGAAGAAAAGTTATGACCAACCTAGACAGCATATTAAAAAGCAGAAACATTGCTTTCTTAACAAAGGTCCGTCTAGTCAAAGCTATGGTTTTTCCAGTTGTCATGCATGGATGTGAAAGTTGGACCATAAAGAAAGCTGAGAACTGAAGAATTGATGCTTTTGAACTGTGGTGTTGGAGAAGACTCTTGAGAGTCCTTTGGACTGCAAGGAGATCCAACCAGTCCATCCTAAAGAAAATCAGTCCTGAATATTCATTGGAAAGACTGATGTTGAAGCTGAAACTCCAATACTTCGGCTACCTGATGTGAAGAACTGACTCATTGGAAAAGTTCTTGATGCTGGGAAAGATTGAAGGTAGGAGGAGAAGGGGACGACAGAGGATGGGTGGTTGGATGGTATCACTGACTTGACGGACATGAGTTTGATCAAGCTCCTGGAGCTGGTGATGGACAGGGAAGCCTGGCATGCTGTATTCTATGGGGTCGCACAGAGTCAGACATGACTGAGCAACTGAACTGACTGAATGTTTTCAAGGTTCATCCATATTTTTGCAATGGTGGGATTTCCTTCTTTATATAGCTGACAATATTCAAGTATATAAATGCTTGAAAGTTTTAGTTGCTCAGTTATGTCTGATACTTTGTCATCCCATGGTCTATAGCCTGCCAGGTTCCTCTGTATATGAAATTCTCTAGGCAAGAAAACCGAGTGCATTGCATTTCTTTTTCCATGGGAACTTCCCAATCCAGGGATTAAACCTGGGTCTTCACATTGCAGGCAGATTCTTTACTGTCTGAGCTACCAGGGAAGTCATATATATATATGAACATATATATATTCATCATATATATAGCCATATATATTCATCATATATATGAATATATATTCATCAATGGACACAGGTTTTTTCCGTATCTTTGCTATTTTAAATAATATGGCTACGAATAGGAAGATACAGATATCTTTTCAAGATAGGGATTTTTTTTTTTCAAATACACACACAGTTGTAGAATCATTGGATCATATGGCTATTCTATTTTTCAATCTGGGGCTGAACCTCCATAATGTTTTCCACAGAGGCTGAACCAATTTATACTTCCATCAACAGTGTATAAGGAACTCTTATACTCTTTTATTTTAAACTTTTCTAGTAAAGACATGTTTACCTGGGGGGAGTGGTAGATGATCATATTTTTACCTATGGAATGCATGCATTTCATTCAGGTGAGTGGGGAAGATAAATGCCTTTTTTGGCCATGGGACTGCCCAGATTTTAGTTTCCGAGTCTCTCCTTTTTGCTTCTGAAGAAAGATTATTTCCCCCATTCCCACTCTTTCCCTTCTCCTCTTCTCTTTCAAAAAGACTCACTGGTGAGTTTGTAGAAATTTGCAGCCCAAATGGACTGATGTTTCAAGGTTAGTGCAGTCAGTCCTGACATTCTTCTTGAAAAATTATCCATCTCTCTGCAAAAGAAGAGTTGGTAGTGAGTAGACCTCAAACATTCCTGTGGCTGTAAACCTCATATTTTTCATTCCTTCTCTTTCTTCCATGTGAGGATAGGATTCTTTCTAGAGGCCATTTATCATTGTTGGCTCAGAAATACAATTAGGAATATAAAAAGATATCATGCCACAGGAAATTTGCTTTCTTTTTTTACTTAAGACATGCAAAAACCACCCAAGCACACAGGCTCAGATCTAGAGAGAAGGCATACGTAGGGATGTGAGAAATAAGAGCTCACATCCTGATGAAAGAGATTGGAAATTTATAAAGCCAGACTTCTCAGATTTTATTGTACATAAAACCATCTCTGGATCATGTTAAAATGCAGCTCCTGATTGTGAAGTTCTGAAATGGGAGGGTCCTGAATGTCTAAATTTCTACATAGCTTCCCAATGACGATGTCCATGTTGCTGCTGGTGACCTATGTTGAGTAGGCGCATCTCAGATGTAGACCAGAAGGAGGCTCTTTGCTCGAATAGCCAGGGCTGCCTTGTGGCGCCAAGAATGATCTGAAGACCCGCAGCAATGCCCTGCAGAGCCGTGTTAGAGCTTGGGGTCAAAGGGAAACTGTGCCTTTATATACACTTATCAAATATCCTATGCATTTCTTGGATATTAAATGGAAAAATGTTAGTAAAAGCTCTACAATTAAAGAAAAATTACCATATATTAAGCCCCACCATGACCAATCTGCTCCCATCCAATCTTTACCCTCCTAAGCTTGCATGGTAGGATCTGCAAGGTAGTGTGGGTTGGGAATAAGGGTTCCTGCTATAAAATATTATAGGGCTGTAATGAAAAATACTGTCTGTCTTTGTTAAAGTATTTGATATGTTTGATCATGGGTATTTTTGCATTCATTTTGATTGTTTAAAATATTGCCTTAAAAACTTTTCAAAATTTTTATTATAGAGGTTTAGGGCAACTTCTTTTTTTTTTTTTTTTTTGTGCTAGAGGCAAGTACCTCCCTTTTCTCACCCTAAATCCTGATCAAGACCATTACCATCTCTTGGGAGCTTGTTAGATACAAGAATTTCAAGTCCCATCCCAGACATATTGAATTGGAACCTGTATTTTAACAAGATCTCAGAGTGGTTTGTGTGCCCATAAATTTTGAGAAATGTCCTTAAGAGATCAGACTTTCAAACCAGGGTTATCTTAACCTTTGTGTTTGCCTGATCCTAGAAGAAGACTTTGTTTAAAGTAGAATTATCAAGCTTGAGATTCTGTGAGTTTCTAAAATGAAAGTGGTTCTAAATTTCCTCTAAATTTACAAAGCTTATATGAAGTGCATTTATAGAGCAATTATATTTTAGAAAAGGTCATGAGGTCCTGTCTACATGTTTCAGAAAACTTAAACATGTGCAGAAGTTAGATTTCAACAAAGAAAGGTGGCTTTTATCACTAGCAAGCTAGTCCCAGAAGAAACGTGAGGTAACAAGAATAGATCTCATTTGGAGTCTCTTTCTATTTTTAATTTGTCTCATCATGAAGGATGAAGGACAACAAAAAATGCCCCAGATCCTTTGATGCACTCTCTTTCTTTTGATTGTATCTTTGAGGAGAACTCTGAAAGGCATCAAATAAATCCATTGTCAGAACAATCTTGGAAGTGTGATGAGAATGAAAAATGACACAATTATCTTTTCCTGGATCAGTGATTCTGGGGAGAGTTTGGAAAGACATTAAATGAAGTCTGTCCTGTGGGGAATTTGAACCTGTAGTCTACCAACTGTGCCGCTATGCTATGGGAGGAAGTGAATACTTTAGTTTCAAAAGAGTTAAGTAGAAGTTTGCAAAGGCTTTTCACCAGAAAAATGGTAGGTCTAGTTTTATGAATGTTTCATGAATAAAAATTTCTTTGAATCCACTGTCTTTTATGTTTCCTTACATAAAACAAACCATGTTTTTCATGATGAAATAAATATACTTTTAGGGTGACTTTTATTTAAAGGTCTCCATTCCAATTAAATTTTACTAAATGCAACTCACAGCTGGTTGGATTGGTTACACTGTCTATGTTGCTTGTGAGGTGAAAACATGAAAACATATTTTCTTGTTAGTTAGTGGTCACTTCCGCTGAACACAAACTGAATATAAATTTAGCAATTTTGTGCCTGTTTGATAAACAGAAACTGCAGTGGTTCTCAGGCATATGACATGTATTTGGAAATGCCTAGGGACAGCTTTGTTTGTCAAAATGACCGGGGAGGGGGCATTGTGGCATTTTATATCAGGGGAGAGGGTTGTTATCCATCCACTGTGTGTGTAGGAGACAGTACCACCCCAGGAATAATTGTCCCACCCTGTAGTAGACAGAGTCTAAGATGCCCCCATGACCCCTCTTGGGATTCAATCCATACCCTTTGAGGCTGGGAGGGGTATGTGGCGTGCTTCTAGCTAGTGAAGTACAACAGAAAGTGACAGGACATATGTGACCAGGCACGTGTGGTTATATTATAAAGGATTATAATATGTCTTGCTAAGAGTTCTCTCCTTTGCTTTGAGAGTGCTAGCTGCCACTTTACTGGCCGCCCTACAGAGAGGGCCATGCTTTGGAGGAAATGAGAATGGCCTTGGTCAACCACCAGCAAGAAACTGAGAACTCACACCGGAAGCCTGCAAGAAACTGCAAGCAACTAATCCTTGTCTTGACTCAGAGCGGGCCCCTTCCCCAGTCATGCCTCGGAAGAGAATCCAGTCCTCGCTGATTCCTGGATTGCAGCTTCCTGGAGAACCAAGCTAAGTCGTGTCCAGACTACTGATCCAGAGGAACTGTGAGAACTAAATGTATTTGTTTAAAGTCATCAGGTTTGTGGTAATTTGTTACTCAGAAATAACAAAAATAAAATCAGCTTGGTCTCAAAGAAGACAGTCCAGCCTGCTGTAATGGATTACCACAGACTAGGTGGCTAAACAGCAGACATTTGCCTCTTACAGTTCTGGAGGCTGGAAATGCAAGATCAGAGTGCTTGCGGAAATGGTGTCTGGGGAGAGACTACTGCCTAGTTTGCGAATGTCTGTCTTCCGTTTGTAATTTCACGTGGCAGACAGCAGAGAGGGAGCAAGCTGTCATGTCCCTTCTTATGAGGGCACTGATCCCATTCCTGACGGTACCACTCTCATGACTTAATTATCTCTCTGAGTCTCCTCCTTCTAATACCATCACTTTGGGGATGAGAATTTCAACATATGGGTTTTGGGAAGGCAGAAATATTAGCCCATCCCCAGGTGGCACAGTGGTAAAGAATCTGCCTGCCAACGCAGGAGAGACAGGAGACGCAGGTTCAATCTCTGGGTTGGGAAGATCCCTTGAGTAGGAAATGGCAACTTGCTCCAGTATTCTTGCCTGGAAAATTCCATTGACAGAGGAGCCTGGTGGGCTATAGCCCATGGGGTCACAAAGAGTCAGACACAACTGAGCACACACACACACAGCACTCAAATGTCAATAGAACCTCCACTGGCATGAAACTCTCAGTATATGCTGCCCAATTTGACATGTTGTTAGTGACTTTTGTCAGCAGACTTGATGAATTGTTGCACACCTGAGTTTCCCATGGCACTCCCCACACCTAATGTTGAGGTCTTATCACTACGGCTGTGTGCTTAGTTCCCCAGTCATGTCCGACTCTTTGTGACCCCGTGGATTGTAGCCCACCAGACTGCTACATTCATGGGGATTCTCCAGGCAAGAATACTGGAGTGGGTTGCCATGGCCTCCTCCAGGGGATCACTATGGCCTTGCTACAGAGGATGAGATGGTAGGATGGCATCACCGACTCAATGGACATGAGTTTGAACAAGTTCCGAAAGTTGGTGATGGGCAGGGAAGCCTGGCATGTTGCAGTCCATGGGGTTGCAAAGAGTCGGACATGACTGAGTGACTGAAGTGAACTGAACATAGCTAAGAACCAGAATACCACAGATATTTGGAAAGCTTTTAAAAGTGAATGATATGTGTACTCAACCTGCAAGGGGAACCATAACTCTCCATGAGGACACCTTTTCAGGCTGTATCGAAGAGAGTCACATGGGGAGAGGAAGTGGAAAATCACTGGCTTAGCAACGGTCCAGTCCTCAAATCTGGAGGAATATTGGTTTGTTTGTACTTCTGTTGTTCTCACCTGCTTACGTCATGACATAAGCACAGCTTTATTTCTCTACCTTAATTTAAGTAAAAGCTTCCATTGTTCAAATGAACATCTCTTTGCTCCAAGCAACTTGATCATCCTGCCCATGACACTTATTTCGGCCTGGACTTCTCACTCCTTAGATGGGGGAGGTAAGACAGTGACAATGTGGTTCCTCCATCCAAAGGGAGACAAACAGAACTTCCCTGGAATGCAGGTAAGGGGTAGGAAGGGAGAAAACTTGTCATTTTAGGGGATTTAAGACTAAGGCAAAAAAAGGGAATATATATTCCTTTTTTTTCTTTTTCCAACTAAGTAGGTGCCTGCAATACTGACTCACTCTAGAGGCCCCCATATTTCTAACCTTCCTGTGCAGCAAAGCACTGCCATGTGACCCTGTTTCAGGGATATGATATCACATTTTTATAAGGAAGACAGTTACTGTCATTCTCCCTAACTCCCTTTCCACTATCTGGGAAACAGCAGAAGCTGGAGGTGCTTCCTGGAAGAAGATGGTAATAGATGGGAACAGTGATAGGATGGGGCTGGCTGATAAGGTGCACAAGAGCCAACTGTGCAGTCTCCTCCATACTCTGCATTTTTTAAGTGTCTTGGTATCTTGCATTGGCCATGCTGGAGTATTTTTACACCATGGAAACTGGGTAGATGTTGCAAATCAGGGATATTTTGTTTTCAGTTCAGTTCAGTCCAATCACTCAGTCGTGTCTGACTCTTTGCGACCCCATGGACTGCAGCATGCCTAGCCTCCCTGTCCATCACCAGCTCCCAGAGTTTACTCAAACTCATGTCCGTTGAGTCGGTGATGCCATGCAACCATCTCATCCTCTGCTGCTCCCTTCTTCTCCTGCCTTCAATCTTTCTCAGCATCAGGGTCTTTTCCAATGAAAATGCTGTGCTCTTTGCGTCAGGTGGCCAAAGTATTGGAGTTTCAGCTTCAACGTCAGTCCTTCCAATGAATATTACGGACTGATTTCCTTTAGGATGTACTGATTAGATCTCCTTGCAGTCTAAGGGACTCTCAAGAGTCTTCTCCAACACCACATTCAAAAGCATCAATTCTTTGGTGCTCAGCTTTCTTTATAGTCCAAATCTCACATTCGTACATGACTACTGGAAAAACCATAGCCTTGGCTAGACAGACTTTTGTGGGCAAAGTAATGTCTCTGGTTTTGAATATGCTGTCTAGGTTGGTCATAACTTTCCTTCCAGGGAGTAAGCAGCTTTTAATTTCATGGCTGCAATCACCATCTGCAGTGATTTTGGCGCCCCAAAAAATAAAGTCTGACACTGTTTCCACTGTTTCCCCATCTATTTCCCTTGAAGTGATGGGACCAGATGCCATGATCTTAGTTTTCTGAATGTTGAGCTTGAAGCCAACTTCTTCACTCTCCTCTTTAACTTTCATCAAGAGGCTCTTTAGTTCTTCTTGGTTTTCTGCCATAAGGGTGGTATCATCTGCATATCTGAGGTTATTGATATTTCTCCCGACAATCTTGATTCCAGCTTGCTTCATCCAGCCCAGCATTTCTCATAATGTACTCTGCATATAAGTTAAATAAGCAGGGTGACAATATACAGCCTTGACGTACTCCCTTTTCTATTTTGTTGTAGTTCATTTTTTTTTTTTTAATTTGAGAGCTAGCTGTAGGCTTTTACCAACCTACAACTATGTTGAGTTTCCCTTCCAGCCTGGATCCCCATGTAGGAGAGCCTCCTCCTCACCTGGACCATCTCATGGATGAGAAACAACTTCAGTCTCATGTCAACCACTCACTTGCTGTTGTTTAGTCGCTCAGTCATGTCCAACTCTTTGTGACCTCATGGACTCTAGCCTGCCAGGCTCCTCCGTCCATGGTATTTCCCAGGCAAGAATACTGGAGTGGGTTGCCATTTCTTCCCCCAGGGGATCTTCCTGACCCAGGGACCACCTGCATCTCCTGCACTGGCAAAAGAATTCTTTACTGCTGATTCACCAAGGACCGCCAGCCACTCGCTGGTTTACAAGATAAAGAGATGTTTATTGCAGCTGCTTAGCCTGTATACACTACAGTGGGTCACAGAATTCTGAGCTGAGGGTCACCTGCCCAAGTTCAACCTCACTCCCACTGTGACCTAATCGGACTGTCTCACTACTTTGAGAGATACTGCACTGGTGTCTTTGGGAACCTCACTTTTGTCTTCCTGTATTTCTGAAGAAGAATCACGTGCCAGGTCTCAGATGTAAAATACCCCTGTTGGAGACTTTGTTGCAAGGTGACAACCTTGATCTTTCCTGACTTGTAGGTCTTTTGTGTGAATTGCACACTGAAGTATCTTCTGGAAGCTTCTTCTGATGGAGCTGTGGATCTGACATGGCCCCACAGTTGGATATGATCTTCAGTTTCCTGGAAACCTGGAAGCCAGGGGTTGCTGTCCAGGAAACGTTCACTCTATCCTTGTCTCTGTGTGTAATAAAATTTCCAGTGAGCAGAGCTCCCTCCTGATTTCCTGCCCTCTCAACTGTCAGGATAAATAAGCAATTCACACAATTTAGACCTTTCCAATTACTTTCCTCTCTGCCGTGTGCCTTGATCCTCTGAAGCATCACAACTCTTGTTAATAAACCTCATTTCAGATGAACGTATTGAGGACCAGAGATGTTTAAGGCTTCTCCAAGTTCACACTGAGCAGGAAAGAACCCGCAGCTCTGAATCCTAGAGCTATACTACAGAGGTTACCATCTGTGCTTTGAAATCCCCAGGTCTGGGATTAGAATTTTCACCTCTATCAGTTGCTTAAAGGATCTAAGCTTTAGTTTCTTTTTTTGTGTAAATTGGGACTAATAGCAGTTATATCTCATGGCTTGTTGTGATAATCAAATAACACCTAGCAGGGCATACTTCATAGAGGTAGCAGTCAGTGGATGTTTGCCATTGTTCCACCAGGCACCTGGCACCTGCCCACGGTTGTTCTTTTCCCAGACTTTGAATCTCTGTTGGATCCTAGCTGTACCTCTGGACCCACATGACTGTCATTCTGTGTCAGATCACACTTTTGACATGAGCTCTTTGTAGCCACCAACATTTCTTACTATATGCTGCCATCCTCTCAGGTAGCAAAGAAGCTGGAAAGGGGGCAAGATAGAGGGGAAGCTCCTTTTCATGTGCTTCTGAAGGACTGGGTGGGCTTCCCTGGTGGCTCAGCAGTAAAGAATCTGCCAGCCAATGCAGGAGGTGTGGGTTCAGTCCCTGGGTTGGGAAGATTCCCTGGAGAAGGAAATGGCAATCTGCTCTAGTATTCCTGCCTGGAAAATCTCATGGACAGAGGAGGCTGGTGGGCTGCAATCCATGAGGTTGCAAAAGAGCAAGCCATGACTTAATGACTAAACAACAACAACAAGGGACTGGATAAAGTTCTCGAAGGAGTTGCAGTGGCCTTTAATGCAAAACTCAGCTCACCTCCTCAAAGTTATTTTAGCTTCTACAGCAGGATACTAATCATTGAACTTGTTGAGTTTTCTTTGGTTGCTATCCTGAACATCTCCATCCCACTGAGGGAAGAAGCCATGGAATTATGCCCACCCCTTCTACCTGCACCCCTAGCCTGGCAGGTGCAGCTTTAAGGCTTTAGTTCCTTTGACTACCACAGTTCAAAGAGATGGCTTCCAGGTCCTTGAGAAAGACATTAGACTTAAATCTAGAGGCTTATTTAGCTTTTAAAAAGATTTACAAACATTTCAAAGAAATAAAGAACATAATTTTTTATTGGAATAGAATTGTTTTATAATGTTGTATTGGTTTTTGCTGTACAATGAAGTGGTTCAGCTATATATATATATCTCCCTCCAACCCCTCTGGGTCATCACAGAGCAACAAAGAACTTACAATTATAATTTTCCTAAAGTAGTTGCTTTAAGAAAAAGAGAGGAGGGTGGAGTTTCTTCCCTTATTGCATTTGCCCTTAGGTCTGTTATGTTTCAGAGAGAAAAAAGAATCCCTACTCCTTGTAGAAGACTTTATATAAAGATAACAACTGAGGTGCTAGCTTGGTTGCCTTGGTTGGGCTGGCCTGCTCTTGTGCTGGAAAACGCTCTGGATGCCTGAGAAATCTGGGGATAGATGGGTGTGGAATGGGTGGATAAGGAGGTTGGGACCTGTAAGAATTCACACTTGCATAGAGTGAAGGATTGCTTGAGAGAGATTTCCAGGCAGGGGAAAAACAGATTTAAAAGTGATTCTGTTGTTGTTCTTGTTAATGTTTTCTCTATTTTATAAGGTATGGCAGACATGACATGATGTGTGAGTACATGCGTGTGTGGTTCAGTCATGTCTGACTCTGTGACCCTACAGACTGTAGCCCACCAGGCTCCTCTGTCCATGAGATTCTCCAGGCAAGAATACTGGAGTGGGTTGCCATTTCCTCCTCCAGGGGATCTTCCCGACCCAAGGATTGAACCCGCATCTTCTGTGTCTCCTGCATTGGCGGGTGGATTCTTTTCCACATAGCCACCTGGGAAGCCCACATTATATGATAAACCGTGACAAAATATGAGAATTTAATTTTAATATGATAAAGTTAGATATTGATTTTGCAATTTGATGCCAACTTCCTGCATACCCTTGAGAGGTATCCAAGAGTCTGACTGGCTCTCAACATCCATGTAACTCCACAGCACCCTCAAA
This sequence comes from Redunca redunca, assembly GCA_006410935.1. NCBI lineage: Eukaryota > Metazoa > Chordata > Mammalia > Artiodactyla > Bovidae > Redunca > Redunca redunca. The sequence goes on along the minus strand of SJYQ01095307.1, from coordinate 538,752 downwards.
ATATGGCCAATGGAAAGAACTATGCCTAAAAGTGTTCAAGAATTTAGCTGATTCTCCATGAGTCCTCCACTGGAAAGTCTGCACTGCTCACAGTCCGTCCTCATGGAGCATGCCTCATCATAGATAAGAAGAATTTTTCCCTGCAGCCTTGTATAACAATAATAACACCACATATTTTGAAATGAAATATTGAGGCATTGCTAGTTGCACTATCTGATATAGTCTTAATGACAAGCTTTCATTAGAGGTGAAAACACCTAGGCTGAGAAAGTTGTGTACCTTGCTCCAGGTATCACAGCTAATACAGAATCAGGATGAAATCGAGGGCAAGTGGACAAAGTTGTGGATGTGACAAATGACTGACAGTAAGTATCCCTTCCAACACTGATTTGGATGTTTGAGCCCTGGGCAGCATCTCAGATATCACCTAGATCCAAGACCGTTAGAAGTGCAGCTCACGCTCTTACACAGAGTGAAGTAAGTCAGAAACAGAAAAACAAATGTCATACATTAATGTATATATGCGGTGTCAACTACAGACTGACACTTGCCTGTCAACTACAAATGGGCACTTGCCGAGAGCATTGGCAGCGACTGAACAACAGTGGCATTTGCCATCTGCCTCTGTGCACACTGGGCTTCCTTGGTGGCTCAGAGGGTAAAACGTCGGACTGCAACGTGGGAGACTGGGTTCAATCCCTGGGTGGGGAAGATCACCTGGAAAAGGAAATGGCAACCCACTGAAGCCTGTAGGCTACAGTCTATGGTAGGCTACAGTCTATGGGGTCGCAAAGAGTCACACAGGGCTGAGCAACTTCATTTCCGCTCTCTGTGCAGATTGAATCTTGTGCTGCTGCAGCCGCCGATCTTCAACACCTCCTGAGGGATTTCAGGGTGGAGCGAGGCCCTCTGTCGTCCAGGGAATCTGATGGAACAGGTCTTTAGATAGTTGGATATTTTCGGGAACTGATTCCATAATCCCAGTCTTTGCATCTCTTTTTCTAGAAAAACAGGGAATCCCTTCATGATGTCATCAGATCCTCCTGACTCGTAGAAAACCTCTTGTAAAGTAAGTGCTTGATTGCATTGAACTCCGCCCTTCACCAAAATCTTATATATTGATCTTCCCCAGCTGCCTCTTTGGAGCAGTCTCTGAGAGCTATCTGAGATGCCACCTCCGGGGCTCATTTTGCTCCAAATAAAACTTAACTTGCAACTCTCAAGTTGTGCATCTTTTTTAGTCCACGGTGGGATCTAGAAAAATGGTACTGATGAGTCCATTTACAGGGGAGGAATGGAAATGCAGATTTAGAGAACAGACTCGTGCACACAGCGTGGGGTGGAGAGGGTAGGAAGAACTGAGAAAGTAGCATTGACATTATACAATGTCAATATATACTATCATGTATAAAATAGATAGCTATGGGGAAGTTGCTGTATAACAAAAGGAGCCCAGCCCAGAGTTCTGTGATAACCCAGAGGGGTGGGATGGGGAGAGGGGAGGGACGCTCCCGACAGAGGGGATATATAAAATTGTGACTGATTCATGATGTTGTACAGTAGAAATTAATGCAACATTGTAGATAAATTTTCCTCCAGTTAAAAACAAAAGGGACTGCAGTTCATAATCCATTCATGGGCTAGGACAAAAGTATTACTAGATTCCAGATCACTTACATTAAAAAAAAAAAAGATATGGAATAGAATGTGAAATATCAAAGTAGCCACACATGAAAAGGGCAAGTTAGTGAAACTATTATTTTAATGATGTATGGATAAAATGAAACTGTTCTTATAAAGGCTTTAATTTGCAAAGCTACACAGGGTTCAGGTCCGTAAACTTTTCATTTTATAGATGGAGAGAATGAGGTCCAGAGGGAATGAAGAGGGTAGGCAGGGGAAGTCACAAAACTAATTCAGGCAAAACACCGAATAGAACCAGAGGTACTGTTTTGTTTTACCCACTTTGTTTATGCACTTTTTGTGCATTTTTTTCTTCTTCAGCCTCCTTTTCAACCCTTGTGTTATCTAGCACTGAGAATGCAAAATCTCCTCTCCTGTCAGTGTTGGACAGTGGCTTAGTAGAACTTAGCTTTTCAGAACAGAAATGAGTACTATTTGTTTTGAAAAGAAAGCTAAGCCTGCCAGGCAACTGGATGTTGAATTAAAGGTCTTGTGGGATCAGGGCAAAAACAAGGAGCTTGTTTGTGAAGCTTTTTGGGGAAGCTGGAAATTGAGAACTCCAGGTGGTCCTGAAAAGTGGCAGAAATTTCCCTGCTCTGCTGGGCTTTACATGCAGAAGAAGGCAAAACATTGCCAGAGGAGCTGCAAAACACTGGCTGACCTTTTGCTGGAGAGCTTGAGCCTTTGCAAAGGGCATGATCACCACCTCATTGATTGCAAAGTACACCATAATTGGAGAAGGGAGGGGGGCAAAGGTGACCCAGCTCTCTGCAAGATGGTTGGGCGTGATGCCTTACAGATTTGATTTCCCTAGTATGGCATGCAAGGCCTTAAGGCATGCCATTTAGCTGTCCCTTGTCTTAGTTTCTCATCTGTAAAACAGAGATAAAAGGCCTTCATTAACATGCCCTGCTGGATGTGGGGATTAGTTAGGTACAATATGAAGATGAGAAGGGATTATATATTTTTATAACTGTTAAAATAAGAAAAGGAGGAGGAAAGTATGAAAAAAAGAATAGAAATCCAAATATTTTTGTTTATTACAATCAGAGCTTAAGCATCTAAACTACATAACTTATGTCATTTTCTCAAATAGTAAAAACCAGCTTGCATCCATAAATGATATTTTTATTTTTATGAACAAAGACTTCTTCCAACTGAAAGAACTCCCAGCGGCCAAAGCTGGAACAATTCGAGCCAGAAAATAAATAAGCAAGTATTGAACTATAATTCAAAGTGTTAAATAAATATCTATGAGTTTATACTGACATAAATAAGTAATTGAGTTAATAAATCAATGGGAAAGAAGAGACAGATCTGTTCAGAATTCCAAATAATTCATGTAGATATTCTGCCCTCAGGGAAGTGGACCATAGCTCCCCCTCTTATGTGTGGGCTATTCATAGGGACATCTTTCCAAAGAATATAGAATGGAAAGGGGAGGAAGGGAATAACTTTGGGGTGGAAAAATCTGACAATATTTCCTAAAAACTGTCAAGATCATCAAAAGCAAGGAAAATCTGAGAAAGTCTCACGGTCAAGAAGAGCCTAAGAAAACATGGCAAAAGAATGTAACGTGGAATTGTGAATGGGTTCCTAGAACAGAATAATGAGATTAGGTAAAAACTAAAGAATTCAAAATAAAGTATGGTATTTGGTTAACTGTAATCAATGTTGGTGCCTTAGCAGTGCTGGTGATAAATGTACCGTACTGACGTAAAGTGTTGATAATAGGGGAAGCTGTGGGGCACGTGAGGACTCTCTGTATTACTCTTGTACTTTTATTTAAACTTCAAACTATTCTGAAATAAAAACTTCATTAGAAAAATCTTTCTAATTTAAGAGTTATGTTAATTTCAGATCTATTTTAGCAAACATACATGGCACGCACACCAAGCAATAGGTACATGGACTCTATCTGCCATATCTTCAAAATACTGAGGAGGATATAGTTGTAAGATCACGATGGCATAGTGGGAAAATTCATAATTGCATAAATGCTACAAATGGTAAATGCTGAGACTGCTGAGAGAGGCTTATGGAATGGATTGCTTTTGGCTAGTGCTGGGAAATTCCTGCAACCATTTCTTTGCAGTATCTATCTTTACCAAGTAGTGTTGCAGTGAGAAGGAGCCCATCTAGTGATGTGTTTAGCTTTGAATATATTGAATTTGAGCTGCCTGTGGCCTATCCAAGTGTATATATCCAGTAGGAAGTCCAGTGTATAGACTTGCCCACAGATATAAACTTGGGAATCATCATCTTTAATGGTCACTGAAGCAATAAATGATGTAGGAATCCTGTGATGGTCCTTTTGCTAAGATAATATTTTTTAATCAGTGAGTTATAATGTAGCCCAGACAAGGAACCAGAGCTCCATCTGTGCCAATTACTAACTGAAACTGAAGCAAGTTGTACTGACTTACTCAGCTTCAATTTCCTACTCTATAAAATGAGGAGAAATACCTCTGATCTTCTCTACCTTTTGGGTTGGGTAGGGAGGAGGAGTCAGAGGATGTCATACAAGTCCTTTGTAATCTGTAAAGTGCTACAGAGATATAAGACAGTCTCTGCTTAATGTTATTGAGCAAATTCTCTTCAAAACTCTCTCTTAATTGCTTAGCTCTCAAAAGATCAGAGTTTAACTGGATGTCACTGTTGCTTTTTGAAAAAGCTAGGTTTTAAATATCGTGGTGATTGGTACATTATTTGAGATCTTTGTAAGTCACTTGGATTATGATCAGCTTTCCTTCTCAAAGAGTTGACAAGTTAAAATTTCTGATCATTTCAAGGGAAACCTAGAGGCTGTTTTTGAAGTTTCCAGTGCAGCTATCTTTTTTTTTTATGACAAGTAGGTTTTTGTTTGTAAAACTTTCTAATAAGCCCTTGGGCAGAAGTTATTGTCTTCTTTATTAACATGACATGACAATATAAAAAGATGGAGGAACCAATTAATTTTTCGAGCAGAAGTCATGCAATTTTTTCAAAACAAGTGCTGAGAAGCCAGCTAAGCCAAGAATATATTCAACTTGGGCAACAATCAAGAAAACGAAGAAGCATGAATCATGCCAGAGATTTGTTTCCTTACTTTCACACTGTAGGTTGGCAGACAGAACTTTCTTCTCAGTTAACATAGGCACATGCACTCTCCAGGTGTGAACTTGACTTTATGCTGGGAACGGATTTTCCCTGCTATTAACCTTTTCAAACTTTCCAGCATTGGAATTAAATGCTCCTTTCTGAGATTTCATTATAAGGGGGTGTAGTTTTTGACCTATTCCAGGTAAGTATTCTCTTCTGTTTGCCTGGAGCTTATGCACTGCCCTGCCACCTAGCAAGTTCCAGCAAGGGCCATGGAGAAAACAGAGGACAGAGCTCTAATGAAAAGTGAGCCTTTTCTTCCTTTTTTGGAGCACACAGACAATATTCTCCTCAATTAATAACCACCTACTGACTGGTCACCCTTTTGAGTGATATTGGCAGCATCAAACTCTCTTTGAAGCACGTTAGAGCAGCACTCCCATGTGAGAATGATAATTTGCCTTCTGAAAACTCCACTTGGTATGTCTTTTAAAAAATCTGAATAGGAGAATGAAAGGGAATTAAGTGGACTTATGTTAGAAACCAGATATTTTTGTGATAAAACATAGGGTTGTCCAATGTAGGAAAATATTGATTATGACATGTCTCTCACAAGGAAGAAAGATTTATCAATTCTACAGTCATGAGGGAGGTTAAATCCTGAAGGGATGATTTTTCAGTTCACCTAAAGGAAGTGTGATGCACCAGGAAGAAATAATTTTGGTGAAAATTTTATCTGGTAAATAGTAGGGTAACACTCTACTGTTTTTTCACCCCTATCATGACCACCTTTTCCAATCCCAAATAATTTCAAGTGACAGATGATCTGAAGCCATGTTTTAGGAGCAAAATGATCCCAACTTGCTTTTGAATCCATTCAGAAGCTTGTGATCTTTCAGGCTGTCTGCATTGAGGGAGATCATAATTTACAACTCATAGAGTTATTGAGAGACAAAAAGAGAAATTTCTGTAGAGAAGCTCCTTATAAAGCACTACAGAAATATGTGCATTGTTGTTCTATTGCTCTCTCACTTTCAGATACGAGCAAAAGTTGCTTGTGAATGTTTAAAGAAAACATAATTTAAGCCAACCATAATTTAAGCCAAACCTAAGTCAATTTGTGATTGGAGCGAACTGGGTGCAAAAGACTTGCCTGCAGGGGAAGATGATCAGGTTAAAAGTTATAATACAGATCCGGGGTAATGGTGAAATCAGAGAAGCTGAAAACTACAGTGAATTGAAGGAGATTCTAGAAACCTGGGGGAGCCTAATGCCAGGGGGAGTGTGAATAAGTAAGTGAAAGAAGAATCTTGGTAAAAGAGCTGGAGCTGGTGAAACACCAGGGAGGGCTGGCAGCAGACATCCCAAAGATACATTCTCTGCTCTTCCAGTTAGTTGTACGGTAGGAAATGGCAATCCACTCTAGTATTCTTTCCTGGGAAATTCTATGGACTGAGGAGCCCTGCGGTCTGTAGTTCGTGGGTTCACAAAGAATCAGACACGTCTGAGCTACTGAGTACCAGTTAGTTGGTTTCAGGGCCTTCTCTTCTACCTGCTATTGCTTGAATTATGTCCCCTCCCCCAATCACTTCTCACAAAGATACTGAAGTTCTAACCGCTAGTACTTCAAGCAAACCTTATTTGGAAATAGGATCTTTGCAGATGATCAAGCCCACTGGAGTGGGCTCTAATCCAACTTATGTCTTTATAGAAAGGAGAAATTTGGACGCAGAGACAAAGGTGTGGAGGAAATATGATAGAAAGACACAGGGATATGGACATCCACAAGCCAAGGGATACTTGAGGTTAACTAGGGTGGGGACATGGGATAGATTCTCTTTCACAGCACTCAGAAGGAACTAACCCTGTTAAAACCTTGTGTGGATAAAATATGTTAACTGCCATTTCAGTAAACCAAGGATACTGCAGCCATAAAGTCCCCAGGCCCTGGAGTTGCCCCAGTGATGCACCAGGAGGTGACTCAGGATGGAGAAAAACAGGATACTGGCTCTAGAGAGTTAAGCCGCATGTTTAAGGAATAACTTCAATGAGCCCAAAAGGTTGCATCTTCCCGCACATAGAAAAGCACTAAAAACATTAGCTTGAGATATCCGATTTTTTTTTGTGTGAAAAGTAGGAATCTTTCGATGTTCAACTATATATATGTTTTTTCCTAGCAAAAACTCCTGTGTATTCTGGCATCCCCCTTACCTCTTTGAAATAGCACCTCAGAGCTCTCTGTGATACAGTCCTCAGTAAGTTCACTGAATAAAACATAATTCTCAGCTTTTAGTTTGTGCTCTTTTTTTTTTTTTTTTTCAGTTAACCCTTGACTTCAGATGTTTAGTCTTCAGAACCCGGGGACAATAAATATTTGTTGTTAAAGCCACCTAGGGCTTCCCAGGTGGCTTAGTGGTAAAATAATCTGCCCGACAATGCAGTAGTGCAGAGGATGCTGGTTCAATCCCCAGGTCAGGAAGATCCCCTGGAGGAGAACACGGCAATCCATTCCAGTATTCCTGCCTGGGAAACCCCATGGACAGAGGGTCACAGAGATTCAGACACAACTGAACGGCTGAGCACAAAGCCACCCAGTTCTGTTGCTTTATTGTGGAAACCCCAAGAAACTAATATACCAGAGTTTCCCTGAGAGGTAAATATTGTTTAGCTATTTGTCTGCTACTTTCATGGACTGTCTGTTTCTATAGGGATGTAAGCTACACAGGGCTAAGGGCTTTGTTTGTCTCTATTACACTACCTTTTCATACTGTTCATGGGGTTCTCAAGGCAAGAACACTGAAGTGGTTTGCCATTCCCATCTCCAGGGGACCACGTTTTGTCAGAACTCTCCATCATGAGCTGTCCATCTTGGGTGGCCCTACATGGCATGGCTCATAATCTCATTGAGTTAGACATGCCATGTAGGGCCACCCAAGACGGAGCCCCTGCCCCTGCAACTGTCCACTGCTGACCTGTACCTCCTCAGGAGACATCCAAATGCAGTTCTGTCTCAGTCTCTGTGGGGTCTCTGGCTCCTGGTGTGCACAAGGTTTGTTTGAGCCCTCTGAGCATCTCTGACGGGTATGGGGTTTGATTCTAAATGAGATTTTGCCCCTCCTACCATCTTGCTGGGGCTTCTCCTTTGCCCTTGGACGTGGGGTATCTCCTCACAGTTGCTCCAGTGCAGCATAGCCATTGCTCCAGCACCTACCGTCTTGCTAGGGATTCTCTGCCGTTGGATATAGGGTACTTTTGAACTGTGGTTTTGGAGGAGAAGGGGATGACAGAAGATGAGATGGTTTGATAGCATCACCGACTCAATGGACATGAGTTTGAGTAAATTCCTGGAGATGATGATGGACAGGGAGGCCTGGCATGCTGGCAGTCCATGGGGTTGCAAAGAGTCAGACATGACTGAACAACTGAACTGAACTGAACTGATCACAGTACCTAGAACCATACAATAAAATCACATTTGAGGGTGAACTTTTACTGCTGGGCTCAGCATGAGTAGTGAAATGGAAGGGAGAGTGAGTTCTGGTTTGACTGAATCAAAAAACACACAGTTGATGTGTGATTTCCTTCATCTTAAGGTTAAACACGGCTCAGATGGTAAAGCGTCTGTCTACAATGCAGGAGACCTGGGTTCGATCCCTGGGTCGGGAAGATCCCATGGAGAAGGAAATGGCAATCTACTTCAATACTATTGCCTGGAAAATCCCATGGACAGAGGAGCCAGGTAGGCTACAGTCCATGGGGTCGCAAAGAGTCAGACACGACTGAGCAACTTCACTATCACTAACGTTAAACACAGCTTTGCTCTGGAAAATGATCTCCAATCAACAAATAAGTCCTCCATTGCTCAGTTATGCCCAACTGTTTGTGGCCTCATAGACCAGGCTCCTCTGTCCTTGAGATGCTCCAAGCAAGAATACTGGTGGGCATTGCCATGCCGACCTCCAAAGCATCTTACTGACCCAGGCATTGAATCTGCTTCTCTTATGTCTTCTGCACTGGTAGGCGGATTTTTTTTACCACTGGCTCCAACTAGGAATCCCAATATATTGTTATGATAACGAAATGTGAAAGTGAAGTCACTCAGTTGTGTCTGACTCTTTGCAACCTCATGGACTGTAGCCTACAAAGCTCCTCCATCCATGGAATTTTCCAGGCAAGAGTACTGGAGTGGGTTGCCATTTCCTTTTCCAAGGGATCTTCCTGACCCAGGGATTGAACCCAGGTTTCTCACATTGGAGGCAGATGCTTTTACCATCTGAGCCACCAGGGAAGCCCAATATATTGCTATAGACAATGATTTATATATATGTGATATATATATATATATGCATGTTTTGCATATGTAATATATTTATATCAGTTCAGTACAGTAGCTCAGTTGTGTCCAACTCTTTGTGATCCCCATGGACAGCAGCATGCCAAGCTTCCCTGTTCATCAACAACTCCCTGAGCTTGCTCAGACTCATGTCCATAGAGTCAGTGATGCCATCCAACCATCTCATCCTCTGTCCTCACCTTCTCCTGCCTTTAATCTTCCCCAGCATCAGGGTCTTTTCATGTGAGTCAGTTCTTTGCATCAGGGGGCCAAAGTACTGGGGCTTCAGCTTCAGCATCAGTCATTCCAATGAATATTCAGGACTGATTTCCTTTAGGATTGACTGGTTTGATCTCCTTGCCGTCCAAGGGACTCTCAAGAGTCTTCTCCAACACCACAGATCAAAAGCATCAATTCTTTGGCACTGAGCCTTCTTTATGGTCCAACTCTCACATCCATACGTGACTACTGGAAAAACTGTAGCTTTGACTAGTTGGACCATTTTCACCAAAGTAATGTCTCTGCTTATTAATACACTGTCTAGGTTTGTCATGCTTTTCTTCCAAGGAGCAAGAGTCTTTCAATTTAATGGCAGCATTCATCATCCATAGTGTTGTTGGAGCCCAAGAAAATAAAGTCTATTTCCATTGCTTCCCCATCTATTTGCCATGAAGTGATGGGACTGGATGCCATGATCTTCATTTTCTGAATGCTGAGTTTTAAGCCAGGTTTTTCACTCTCCTCTTTCGCTTTCATCAAGAGGCTCTTTAGTTCCTCTTCATTTTCTGCCATAAGGGTGGTGTCATCTGCATATCTGAGGTTATTGATACTTCTCCCGGCAATCTTGATCCCAGCTTGTGCTACATCCAGCTGGGCATTTTGCATGATATACTCTGCTTATAAGTTAAATAATCAGGTGACAATATACAGTGTTGATGTACTACTCCTTTCCCAATCTTGAAACAGTTAGTTGTTTCATGTCTGGTTCTAACTGTTACTTCTTGACCTGCATACAGTTTTCACAGGAGGCAGGTTTAAGGTGGTCTGATATTCCCACCTCTTTAAGAATTTTCCAGTTTGTTGTGATATGCACAGTCAAAGGCTTTAGTGTAGTCAACGAAGCAGAAGTAATTGTTTTTCTGGAATTCTCTTGCTTTTTTAATTTTCCAATGGATGTTGGCAATTTGATTTATGGTTCCTCTGCCTTTTCTAAATCCAACTTGTACATCTGGAAGTTCTCAGTTCACATACTGTTGAAGCCTAACTTCAAGGATTTTGAGCATGACCTTACTAGCATGTGAAATGAATGCAGTTGTGTGGTAGTTTGAACATTCTTTGGCATTGTCCTTCTTTGGGATTGGAATGAAAACTGACCTTTTCCAGTCCTGTGGCCATTGTTGTTTTCCAAATTTGCCGGCATATTGAGTGGAGCACTTTAACAGCATCATCTTTACGATTTGAAATGGTCTATCACTCTATAAAGCACATCTTAGATTTCTGATATAGTCTTGTAGAATTATAATGCAGTTAACATAATCTAACAGAATATAGATAAAATAAGAATCAAACCTTTTCTTTTAACCACTGGTGACTGGTAATTGATAAATACATAAGGCATAGTGAAGAAAATCTCTTATGGTAAGGGACAGACATTCAGAATTATGTTTTTTGAGGTTAGAGAGTAAGTAGGTACTTTTGAATTTGGAAGAACACGAAGAAGTATTTTTTTCCCTATCTAAAAAAATTAATACACACAAGGGAATTTTATTTGCAGAATTTCACAGCTTCACTCTTCACTGCAGGATAAATTAAACAGTAAGGGAAGTTAAATGATGATTAAAAAATGGCATGGAAGGATTTAAACCCACAGATTAAAGATGAAACATTTTGCCAAGGACTATCAGGTGAGACATCTGCTACTGTATATGAAAGAAGCTGTGGAGTGCAAGATCTTTTTAGAAAGTGCTTGTTCTGGATAAGAATTTTGGTCTTGCTTAGTAAACAAAATAATTAGTAAAGATTACAGAAATGCACCCTGAAGTTTCTTGGTTGATAATATATCCTTGGCATGACTTTCAGTAGAAATAAAAGCTTATCAGTGTAACCATGCATGGTTTTAAAATCAGAGACTGTTATTTGATCTTACTCAATTCAACTTAGTGATGGCTTGCCTGTGTCTCAAAACTACTTAAGTTAATTACCATCAAACTTATTGGCACTGGATCTTATGACTTGGCATGGCTTCATAACCACCCGGGCAAGAGTTGAAGTAATTAAACAAGGAGCCCATTAGATGGGGGTGGCTCTAAAGTCTTGGTAGCTTACACTAGCAAAGTAAAACCTAAGCCAGAGCCAGTGTACTTGAATTTGAGAAAATGAAAGTTAAAACAACATATCACAATCAACCAGGTTTTCCCAAATAAGGCAACAACTTAACCTACAGCCAATGGAATAATGTCCTTGCTTTGCTTTCACAGCTCAGTAAAATCTTCTTCCTTAACTCCTGTTGGTGGAGTGCTTTCAGTCACCTCTGGTTTAGTGTTGCCTTATTTGTATCCATGCATGCTTGAAGAAACTTGAAAATGTTAAGGTGCCTCAGTTTATCTTTTAAAACAAGTCAGAAGGAAATGGGATCTTTGTTTTGAGTGGGCCCTTAAACTGTTTAACCCCTTCCTAAGAAACCTTGTCTAGGTTCTTTTCAATTCATTTATGGCTCAGTGGTGAGCTTTGTGGAAGCATGTGGTGAGGCAAAAAGAAAACAAAAGCACAAATACAAATAAAAGTCTAGCTCATTGCATTGCAAGTTGAATTTTATCATGTATGTCTGAACCCAAGTTATCTTCTATATATATAGAAAATAACCCTTCTTCCAAAGGCTATTGTAAGGATTTCCTGAGACAATTTAGCAAGTAAAGTGCTCAATATAGCCTGATGATTATTACTATGACATTGAATATATTTCCTTATATGTTATATGAAGACTTGGTAGCATATTACACAGAGATAGCTTACAAAAATTGAAGGGATCCCTGGTCTGGGATTCCATTTCCTATTTATCCTTATTCTCACAAAGCTCCACTTTTTAGAAAGACTGTCAGCTGAAGGCAGGGAGAGAGAACACCTGCTGTACAGAATATTTGGTGATAAGCCTGATCCCGGAAAGCAGAGCGCATAACTTCCCAGGGTGACAGATTTTCCCCTTAGATATTTAATGCAGATGAAAGATGTGAGAAATGCTTGTCCAGCTTAAATCTTTCAATATAAGAAGGCCTCAGAGTATGACTTATTTCTGTTGGGCAGCTGGAATAAATTACACTACACAAATTGGCTTTTGAAATGCCCATCTTCTCTGGTGATAGAATGGGAAAAGCAGAGTTAGTCTGAGCCCTTTCATTTTGGGCAATCTCTCCTCTCGTTTGGATCCTGCAATAAGAATATACAGAACCTATTTTTAGGATCAGGAGGGAAATACAGAAGATCAAAAGTTGATGCTAGAGCCTGCTGTTTTTCTCTCATCCATATATGAGCTGAAAAATATTAGTTTTCCTCTGAAAATTTTGTTGTAGCTTTACAATCTGTCATCCAAGAATCATACTGAAGTATTGGCAGACTGGAAGGAAAAACATTTTCAATCATTTAAAAAAAATTAATTCTATGACCATATTGATCCATTAGTTTGATGTCCATTAATATTCATTGAGCATCTTCCCCAGGCAGGCTCTGTTTTAGATGTGAAAGGTACAAGTGTGAAAAGAGAAATAAGCTTCCACTTTCCTGTTCTCTCACCATTGCTCCTTCTGATTCTCTTTTCCTGCGTCTATCTGCCCTCACTGACTTAGATGTTAGAAGATCCCACAGCTCAGTCCTCAGACCTCCTCTCTTCATCTCTCCTCATCCCTAGGTCAGGCATCATTGGCAACTTTTCTTTCCTGTAAATGTCCAGGTAGTGAATATTTTAGGCTTTTACAGGCCACACAGACTCTGTCACAACTACTCAATTATGCTGTTGTAGCACAAAAGTGTCCACAGACAATACATGAAGGTCTGAATGGGCCTGTGTTTCAGCAAAGTGTTTTTACCAAAACAAAGAAGTGTCTTGATTTGACTACAAACCAGAGCTTTTGGGTCTTAGTCTAAGCAACCTCAAACCAGTGACTTTTAACACCCTCTAAATTCGCATTCATCCACGGATTTCCCCAGTCTGGTCATGTTCATTCACCTGCCCATTTGATATCTCTGTTAATCTGTTCCATGAATAGGACTCCCAAACCTAACATTTTCAGGACAGAACTTCGGATGCCCTTTTCCCTCTCCAAACCTGGGCTCCTCATTTCCTGGGTTCCTCATCTCAGTAAATGGGATCTTTGTCCATCTATTTGCCCAAACCCCAAACCTTGGAGTCATTTTCAACTCTTACTTTTCCTTATATCCCTTTATCAATTTATCAGTGATGTCATTGGTTCTGCCTTTAAAATATATCCCAAATCTGGCTGCTTCTCATGGGTGTTGCTCCTACCATCCTATTTCAGGCCATAATTCCACCTTTCTTGAATTCCTACAATGGTTTTTTGAGGGGTCTCCTTTCTCTATTCTTAACCTAATCCTTAGCCAGTAAAAAAATAAATTTTTATATATATAATAAGGCTTCCTATTATCCCAGGAAGAAAACCCAATATCTTTATCATTGTCTTCAAGGGATCATGTGGTTTGTTCCAGGAGATCCTCTCTCCTTATGCTACTCTCCTCCTTGCTTCTTGCTCTCACACCATGCTGGGCTTCTTTCTATGCCTTCAGCTGATGGAGTCTGCTTCTGTCTTAGTTTTCTATCTACAGAAAAATTTTGCCTCCAGGTAATTCACATGCATATATGAGAAATCTAGAAAAATAGTACAGATAAACCTATTTGAAAAGAAGCAAAAAGAGATACAGGCATACAGAATAAGCATATGAACACCAAGGGGGGAAAGAGGGGTGGGGTGGGGTGAACTGAAAGATTGGGACTGACATATATACACTACTATGTATAAAATAGACAATTAATGAGAACCTATTGAACAACACAAGGAACTCTACTGGTTGCTCTGTGGTGACTGAAATGGGAAGGGAATCCAAAAAAGAGTGGATATATGTATATATATATATAACTGATTTACTTTGTTTTACAGCAGAAATTAACACGGGGATTCCTAGGTGACACAGTGGTAAAAATCTGCCTGTCAATGCAGGTGACTCGGGTTTGATCCCTGGGTTGGGAAGATCTGGAGGGCAAAATGGCAATCCACTGCAGTTTTCTTGCCTGGAAAATCTTGTGGACGGAGGGGCCTGGCAGCCTACATTCCATGGGGTTACAAAGAGTCAGACACAACTGAGCAACTGCTTGCACACACACACACACAGAAACTGACACAGGATTGAAAGCAACTATACTCCAATAAAAACTTTTAAAAAGATTGGAATGGGGACTACAAGGCTCCATTTTTCTCCTAGACTATGCTTGCTGGAACAATTTTTTTCAGAGAAAGTGATAACTCAGTTGAGACCACAATGATTAAGAGCTGTTAACAACCTCATTCAAGGCATGGACCTCTGGGTATGCTGAAAGAGGTCAGGGAAGCTGAGTCAAGTAAAAGAGGGAATGTAAATTTTTTGTTGCTTCCCTTTTACCTGCATTAATACTTTGTACGTACATTTTTACTAATTTTAAGCTGAATAAGTTCTTTAACTGATTCATAATTTTGTAATCTGATCATTGGCTTGCAATCGTCATTGCCAATACAATAGCTGTGGAATTGGTGACAATTATATTTGTCTGAACTTCCTGTTGGTAACACAGTGGACAGTTACATCTTTAAGGGGCAAATCCTGTCTCCTTTAAGGTAATGCCCTAGGACTGTGATTCCAGTGTGCCCACTACCTTTACACTTTGCCTTCATCTTAACAAATTGTTCTGTCATGAGGTTATGCAACTTTCTTAAATTGTCATAGCAACTTGGCAATAATATAAAAGAAAACCACTCTTTTAAGCAAACCACGATTAATAAAATTAAGCCATTATTCTTTCTCCTGCTTTTCCAGAAATGCAATTTCATCACACTTTTCAGTTGCAAAATATATACCCCAAGATTTATCCTCAATTTAGAAGTGCAAATGCTTTCAGTGTGTTTACATTTCCATTTTAAGCTACATGAAACCAGTAGAGGTGGTATAAGTCATTTTCCTTCTTCCTGCTGGTTGTATCCTTTGGTACCTATTTGAAAGCTCAGAAAGAATTAATTAATGAGACACCTCACACTGACAAATACCACATAATGGCACCTGAAGTACAGCTGTAATCTTAATAATGCATTTACCACAATAGACAGAGGTGCTTTCCTGTAATTTCAGAAACTGTTCAAGACAGGTATTCACAGCCAGGCTAGGCAAGCCCATGCTACTTATTTTGAACACATGATATGAGGACAGTAAGTTATATGAAGCCATTAAATTTTACTTCTGACCTGCTGAACAGATATGGACAATACTTCCTGGCTGATCTTTGGAAAATTGTCACTCTTCTAGGAAAGTGATGTCAACTCCTGTGTTAGTGACATGGATCCCAAACTAATCTCTGAAGAAAGAAAACTATTTGGTATGGAATGGGGAAGAAGGTGTAAGATCTAAGACACTGAAATTAGTAGAAAATAAACTGGGTTTTGAAAATAAGGATTTGCCAAATCACTCCATATCTATTAATTTAAAGATAAAATCCCACAGATTTTAGATAACACTTACACTCCTCAATTCATTTATAATCAATGTCATGAACTGAATTGTCTCCTCAAAATTCATGTATTGAAGCCTTAACTGCCAATGTAATTCTATATGGTAATGATGTCTATAAAGGGAGTAATTAAGGTTAAATGAGGGCTTTCCAGGTGGTGCTAGTGGTAAAGAACTTGACTGCCAATGCAGGAAACTAAGAGACACAGGTTTGGTCTCTGGGTCTGGAAGATCCCCTGGAAGAGGGCATGGCAACCCTTTCCAGTATTTTTGCCTAGAGAATCCTATGGACAGAGGAGCCTGGTAGGCTACAGTCTACAAGGTCGAAAAGAGTCAGACATGACCGAGCAGCTGAATTGAACTGAAGTGAATTGAACTGAATTGAACTGAACTGAATAGAAGTGAGGCCCTGATCCAACAGAACTGGTGTCCTTATATGAAGAGAAAGAGAAACCAGAGATCTGTCACTTCCCATGTGTGCAGAGGGAAAAAGCTGTATGAGACCCAGTGAGAAGATGCTATCTATCAGCTGAGAAGACAGATATCATCTGAAACTAGTCCTGCCATCCCTTGATCTTGGACTTTCAGGTCCAAGAAATAAAATGAGAGAAAATAAATATCTGTTGTTTCAGCTGCCCAGACTGTGGGGTTATGTTATGGAGCCTGAGTGGACTAAGACAGTCATGCTGGGGATTCAGAACACATACAGAATATGAGTTTTACTCTCAAAGATCCCAAACCATAGATTTAGTACGCTTACAGTATTTCAAGAGCTGTTGTTGCTTGTTCTCTCACTCAGTTGTGTCCAACATTTTGCGATCCTATAAACAGCAGCACGTCAGGCTTCCTTGTCTTTCACAGTCTCCTGGAGCTTGCTCAAACTCGTGTCCACTGAGTCGGTGATACCGTCCAACCATCTCATCCTCTGTCATGCCCTTCTCTTGCCTTCAATCTTTCCCTGCATCAGGGTCTTTTCCAATGAGTCTGCTTTTCACACCAGGTGGCCAAAGCACTGGATGGAACTTCAGGTTCAGGTTCAGTCCTTCCAATGAATATTCAGGGTTGATTTCCTCTAAGGTTGACTGGTTTAATCTCCTTGTTGTACAAGGGATGCTCAAGAGTCTTCTCCAGCCCCACAGTTCGAAAGCATCAGTTCTTCGGTGCTTAGCCTTTTGGCGGGCTTCCCTGGTGGCTAAGACAGTAAAGAATCCACCTGGGTTTGATTCCTGGGTTGGAAAGATCCCCTGGAGGAAGGCATGGCAACCCAATTTGGTATTCTTGCTTGGGGAATCCCCATGGACAAAGGAGTCTTGTGGGCTACAGTCCATGGGGTCACAAAGAGTCAGACATGACCGAGTGACTAAACACAAAGTGTGCCATTAATTGTATACACTAAACATGTGCAGGTTTTTTGTGTATCGGTTATACTTCAACAAACCTGTTAAAAATATGGAGTACCAGGCATTTTCTATATATTTTATTTCTCTAATCCAAAGAATTACAATTGAAATCTCTGGTCTCTTCTGAACATTGCAAGGTGCAATGAATTGATGACACATGTGTGCCAATGGGTAGATGAACACACACTTGTATTCTAGCTGTCATTACCCTATTGTAGATGAGTCCCAGGTGAGGTGGGACTTCTGATGGGGATTTATCAGTAAGGGTCCTGTTAGGACTGAGTAATCACATCAGTAATTTTAACAGGATATTTTTTTATATATGGAGAAAACCATGTAAAAAGGTATGAAAGATATGAAAAGATACATGTACTCCAATGTTCATAGCAGTACTATATACAATGGCCAGGACATAAAAACAACTGAAACATCCTTTGACAGAAGAATGGATAAAGAAGTCCAAGGTAAGAGAAACCCAGTTAAGATGGTAGGCACTGAGAGAGGGGATCAGGGGGCAGACAGACTGAAACTACAGTCATGGACAACTAGCCAATCTGATCACATGGACCACAGCCTTGTCTAACTCAGTGAAACTAAGCCATGCCGTGTGGGGCCACGCAAGATGGATGCGTCACGGTGGAGAGGTCTGACGGAATGTGGTCCACTGGAGAAGGGAATGGCAAACCACTTCAGTATTCTTACCTTGAGAACCCCATGAGCAGTATGAAAAGGCAAAAAGATAGGATACTGAAAGAGGAACTCCCCAGGTCAGTAGGTGACCAATATGCTACTGGAGATCAGTGGAGCAATAACTCCAGAAAGAATGAAGGGATGGAGCCAAAGCAATAACAACACCAAGTTGTGAATGGGACTGGTGATAGAAGCAAGATTCAATGCTGTAAAGACCAATATTGCATAGGAACCTGGAATGTCAGTTCCATGAATCAAGGCAAATTGGAAGTGGTCAAACAGGACATGGCAAGAGTGAACATCTTCTTCTAGGAATCAGTGAACTAAATGGACTGGAATCCCTTAGAAGAAATGGAGTAGCCATCACGGTCAACAAAAGAGTCCGAAATACAGTACTTGGATGCAATCTCGAAAATGACAGAATGATTTCTGTTCATTTCCAAGGCAAACAATTCATTATCATGGTAATCCAAGTCTGTGCCCCCACCAGTAACACTGATGAAGCTGAAGTTGAACAGTTCTATGAAGACTTACAAGACGTTTTAGAACTAACACCCAAAAAAGATGTCCTTTTCATTATAGGGGACTGGAATGCAAAAGTAGGAAGTCAAGAAACACCTGGAGTAATAGGCAAATTTGGCCTTAGAGTACAGAATGAAGCAGGGTAAAGGCTGATAGAGTTTTACCAACAGAACGCACTGGTCATAGCAAGCACCCTCTTCCAACAACACAAGAGAAGTCTCTATACATGGACATCACCAGATGGTCGACACCGAAATCAGATTGATTATATTCTTTGCAGCCAAAGATGGAGAAGCTCTATACAGTCAGCAAAAACAAGACTGGAGCTGACTGTGGCTAGGATCATGAATTCCTTATTGTCAAATTCAGACTGAAATTGAAGAAAGTGGAGAAAACCACTAGACCATTCAGGTATGACATAAATCAAATCCTTATGACTATACAGTGAAAGTGAGAAATGGATTTAAGGGACTAGATCTGATAGAATGTCCAATGAACTATGGATGGAGGTTCATGACATTGTACAGGAGACAGGAATCAAGACCATCCCCAAGAAAAAGGAATGCAAAAAAGCAAAATGGCCGTCTGAGGAGGCCCTACAAATAGCTGTGAAAAGATGGGAAGTGAAAAGCAAAGGAGAAAAGGAAAGATATACCCATTTGGATGCAGAGTTCCAAAGAATAGCAAGGAGAGATAAGAAAGCCTTCCTCAGTGATCAGTGCAAAGAAATAGAGGAAAACAATAGAATGGGAAAGACTAGAGGTTTCTTCAAGAAAATTAGAGATACCAAGAAAATTAGAGAGCCCATGCAAAGATGGGCTCACTAAAGGACAGAAATGGTATGGACCTAACAGAAGCAGAAGATATTAAGAAGAGGTGGCAAGAATACAAGGAAGAACTGTACAAAAAAGATCTTCATGGCCCAGATAATCACGATGGTGTGATCACTCACCTAGAGCCAGACATCCTAGAATGTGAAGTCAAGTGGGCCTTAGAAAGCATCACTACGAACAAAGCTAGTGGAGGTGATGGAATTCCAGTAGAGCTATTTCAAATCCTGAAAGATGACCCTGTGAAAGTGTTGCACTCAATATGACAGCAAATATGGAAAACTCAGCAGTGACCACAGGACTGGAAAAGGTCAGTTTTCATTCCGATCCCAAAGAAAGGTAATGCCAAAGAATGCTCAAACTACTGCACATATATGTATATACATGTATACATGTTGCTAAGTCACTTCAGCCATGTCCGACTCTGTGGGACCCTATAGACAGCCTCCTACCAAGCTCCCCTGTCCCTGGGATTCTCCAGGCAAGAACACATTTCCTTCTCTAATGTATATATATGTAGATACATATATATGTATGTATATGTATATTATATATAAGTATATATAATGCTACTGTGTGTGAAGTCACTCAGTCGTGTCCGACTCTTTACGACCCCATGGACTGTAGCCTACCAGACTCCTCCCTCCGTGGGATTCTCCAGGCAAGAGTACTGGAGTGGGGTGCCATTTCCTTCTCCAGGGGATGTTCCCAACCCAGGGATCGAACCTGGGTCTCCCGCATTCCAGGCAGATGCTTTAACCTCTAAGCCACCAGGGAAGCCCGTATAATGCTACTAAATCATAATAAATAATGAAATAATGCCATTTTCTGTGACATGGATGGACCTAGAGTTTGTCATACTGAGTGAAGTCAGACAGAGGCAGATAAATATATGATATACTTATATGTGGCATCTAAAAATATAATACGAATGAACGTATTTACAAAACAGAAATAGAGTCACTAATGCAGAAAACAGTTTTGGTTACCAAGGATGAAATGCGAGAAGGGAAAAGTTTGGAGATTGGGATTGACATATACACTCTGCTATGTATTAAATATATAGCTAATAGTAACCTGTTACATAACACAGGGAACTCTGCTTAAAACTCTGTAGTGACCTGTGTGTGTGCGTGCATGCTCAGTCATGTCTGACCCTTTGTGACCCCGTGGACTATAGCCTGCCAGGCTCTTCATTCCATGGCATTTTCCAGGCAAGAACACTGGAGTGAGTTGCCATTTCTAGTCCAGTAATGACCTATATGGAAATAGAATCCATAAAGGAGTGCATATATGTATATGTAACTGATTCACCTTGCTGTACAACAGAAACTAACTCAACCTTGTAAATCAACTCTACTCCAGTAAAATTTAAAAAGTGTTAAATAAGTATAGGAATTGTTGGGAAAAAAATCCCACTAATGCATCAGACTAGCAACCACAGGATATGAGGACCACTCCTAGGGTTTAGGAATCAAAGGAAGAGACTGGACTTATTAAAACTTAGATCCCTAGAGGGGTGGTCCCTTTGGGTGGGGACCCAGACTCCCGATGGAGAAATTGACTGGCTGGTGCTTACCGTGTCCCTGAGGGCAATGAGCCTGGTTTTGCAGGTATTCGGAACACTGAAAACTGTAACCAACACGAGTACCAGAAGGAAGCACCACTGCCATAGTGAAGAAGGTTGTTTGAGTGTCGCTCATTGGAGCAGGAGTCACACAGGAGGGACATCGCTCCTTCCTGTTCCTCAAGGCTTAGGTCCTTTGGCAGAATCCATCAGGGAGCAATGGGTGAAGCAGATGTGTGGTTTAGAGAGTCCTGGTTCTGCATTAAAAAAATGGACTATGGAAGAGCTGGTTTGTAGCTGAGACACTACCTTAGTAACTGTCTGGTGAGTGGGACATGTGAAATACAGGAATGACGTTCAAAAGGCCCTGGAAACATGGATATGACACACATCCATGACAAAGGGATAAGCTGTCACAAAGCCCATGCCTCTGCTCCCTAGGAGGAGGGCAGATGCTCTCGGCATCAGTCAGCAAATGCCATGTTGAGGGGAGACGCTGGCTGGAAGCTGAAGGACAGACAGTGATGGTAAACAGAGACACCTGACGACAAAAGAGGAGGTGAGAATAAAAAATTAGCCTTGCCGAGTATGCTATGTGCAGACAGCCAGCCTGCTTATTTTGATAACCACTGAAAGTACCAGAGAGGGGAGAAAGACACTAGCCAGGCGCTCTATTGCATCCTCTAAGTCATGCCATTTAATCATCAGAGTGATGCTTCTATTTTGTAGAAGAGGAAAGCATGGCTTAAAGAACTGAATTAACATTTTTATTTTTTTATTTTATTTTTTTTAGTATAAAAGATGTGATTTATTTTGTCAGGATTAGCTTTACAAAGAAGTCTTCTTCTGAGTTTACATATAAAGAATGAATAGTTGATTAGGATAGAGATAGGATGGACAGGATGGGGAATCATTGCTTAATGGTTGCAGATCCTATTTGGTGTATAAAAACGTTTTGGAAAACATTCTGAGTGTTACTGATGCCACTGAATTGTAACCTTAAAAACACTTAAAAGGACCAAATTTATGTTATATATAATTTTTCATAATAAAAGACAAATTTTTAAACACCCTGTTAGGGAGTTCCCTGGTAGTGTGGCACTTTACTGCCATCACCCAGGTTCAGTCCCTTGTCAGGGAACTGAGATTCCCCTAAGCTTTGCTGCATGGCCAAAATTAAAAAAAAAAAAACAAAAAAACTAAACATTAGTTGATTAAGCAACATTCATTTGTATGATCCATTGGTTATTTCCCAGTATAAATTCTGATTTCTGATGTGAAATGATTAAATATACATGCAGTAAAACGTATCCAGATATTAGGCTTTTAAAAAAGCACATGCATGATGTTCTACAGTTAAAACACAATCCTGTGTACCTCTAAAAGATAAGTATCAGTTTATTTTGATACTGATACAATAAGTATCAATGTTTATTTTTCAAGTCTGTTTTACCTCAGCGCTTAGAATAAGCAGTGGCTGATAAACATGAAGTGCACAATAAATAAGTGAATGTGAGTATGAATACTGTGTGGGTGGAAAGGCTTCAGGAGATGCCATAAACATTACATTAGCCTAATGACTTGCCGATAAAAAAGGCATCTAACACGAGTAGGCTCTCATCTAACAAGAGTGGGCTAATAACTCTGTAAATGGCTTAAGGAGTGGTATGCTTTACCACTGGGCTGAAGTGAATACCAAAAATGTCAACTTCTGCACTATTTTGGATGGAAACCAAGTAAAGTTTAAGGAACAGGAATTTTAATTTTGAAGCAAGCTATTAAAACCATTGAAAACTTGGCAACTTTTGATGGGGGCTTAATTTTATTATTATCTCTTCTTGCTAAACCTTGTTTGCCCTTCTTTTCTTCCCCTTTTCTCTTCTTAATCCTTCTTTATCAGTTCAGTTCAGTCACTCAGTCATGTCCCACTCTTTGTGACCCCTTGGACTGTAGCACGCCAGGCTTCCCTGTCCATCACCAGCTCCCAGAGCTTGCTCAAACTCATGTCCATCGAGTCAGTGGTGCCATCCAAGCATCTCATCCTCTGTCATCCCCTTCTTCTCCTACCTCCAATCTTTCCCCAAATCAGGGTCTTTTCCAGTAGGTCAGTTCGCCTCATCAGGTGGGCAAAATATTGGAGTTTCAATTTCAGCATCAGTCCTTCCAGTGAATATTCAGAACTGATTTCCTTTAGGATTAATTGGTTTGATCTCCCTGCAGTCCAGGAGTTATTTTTTTAAAATTGGGCTTCCCTGATAGCTCAGTTGGTAAAGAATCCACCTGCAATGCAGAAGACCCCAGTTGGATTCCTGGGTCGGGAAGATCCACTGGAGAAGGGATAGGCTACCCTCTCCAGTATTCTGGGCTAGAAAATAAAAAAATTAATTTTTATTGGAGTACAGTTGCTTTACAGTGTTGTGTATTTCTGCTGTACAGCAAAGTAAATCAGCTATATGTATACATCACCCACCCCCCCACTTTTTGGATTTCTTTCCATTTAGGTCACCACAGAGCATGGAGTAGAGTTCCCTGAGTTATACAGTAGGTTCCCACTAGTTGTCTATCGTATACATAATGTCCATAGTGTAAAATTTCAATCCCAATCTCCCAGTTTCTCTCACTCCCCATTCCCCACCACTTCCCCCTGTTGATATCCATACATTTGTTTTCTTTGTCTTTGTCTCTGTTTTGCAAATGAGATCATCCATACCATTTTTCCAGAGTCCTTATATATGTATTAATATAATATATGATATTTGTTTTTCTCTTTCTGACTTCTTTCTCTATGACAATCTCTGGGTCTATCCACGTTTCCACAAACAGCCCAATTTCAGAATTGAATTAACTTGATATGAATCACATCATGAACTAAACTCTGGAGCAAGAATTTGATTCCACATTTGTCTGGATTTAAATATTTGCCAAGCATTATAATGAGACCTCACTACGTAAGTTGAAAAGCATAAATAATCCATTATGGTAACAGATGCTGAAAGCAATAGTCTTCTCCACCACCATGACTCTGCCTTCCCCTATTCCTCCCCCTCTCACAGAGGGGAGGGGTCCTGGTAAGTAACAAGCACTGGAGAAATAAAACTGAAGAGGAAAAATAAAAACTCCATCATGCAGGGAACAGAGGAGTTTCCCCTATCTTATTTCTGTGTCCATGGATAAAAGCTTCTGACTGGAGGAGTGAAATGATATAAATCTGTGTGCATGCTTAGTCATTCCATCACGTCCGACTCTTGAGACCCCATAGACTGCAGCCTGCCAGGCTGCTCTGTACATGGGATTCTCCAGGCAAGAACACCCACTGAGTGGGTTACCATTTCCTTCTCCAGGGAGTCTTCCTGATACAGGGATCGAATCCAGGTGTCCTGCATTGCAGACAGACTCTACTGACTGAGCTAAGAGGAAAGAAATCTAGGAGTCCTGTAGGAGACAACTGTATCGGGGACATTTTGGTGGGGAGAGGGAGAGAAAGAATCTTGTGTGTGTGTGTGTGTGTGTGTGTGTGTATGTGTGTGCGCGTGTGCTCTGCTGCTCAGTACTATCTGACTCTTTATTATCCCTGGACTGCACCCTGCCAGGCTCCTATACCGATGGAATTTCCCAGGCAAGAAT
This sequence comes from Redunca redunca, assembly GCA_006410935.1. Classification (NCBI taxonomy): domain Eukaryota; kingdom Metazoa; phylum Chordata; class Mammalia; order Artiodactyla; family Bovidae; genus Redunca; species Redunca redunca. The sequence goes on along the minus strand of SJYQ01095307.1, from coordinate 514,263 downwards.
ACTGGAGTGAGTTGCCATTTCCTACTCCAGAGCATCTTCCTGACCCAGAGATGAAACCCACATCTGCTGCATTTGCAGGCAGATTCTGTACCACTGTGCCACCTGGGAAGCCCCAAATAGCTAGTATCTTCTCTTATTCCTTTCCTTTAATTGGTAACATTAGGAAGGGGTCCAGTTTGGGGTCTGTCTTCTGCAAAGGAAGTAGAAGCTAGAAATCTGAGGTCATGCTAGATTGGACCCTAAGAAATAGACCCTAGACTCCAGATAAAGACCACTTTGAAGTTTCAACATTGGCTGGACTGATCCATCATGACAGGTAAGCCTTCTTGGAGCCAGGCTCTCAGGACAGCCATCTGGCTGATGAACATGAAAACCTGAGTATGATGGCAGGTGTCAAAGGGACTTTGTATTCAAAATAGAATTTACCATCACCCTTGCGAAAGTCCATTTAATAAAGCAGGAAAGGGAGACGCACATTTTGAATAATCTCCCAATCATATATTAAGTGAATAGGATTCAGCTAGATGGGAAATTCAAGGATGTGGAATATTTTCATCATCAATGGTACAAGGCTGCTGAATCCTTTTTAATCCTTGCTGCATTATTTCCTGGGTTCATTTCAGTCTCTCAGTTGTATCTGCCTCTTTGCAACCCCAAGGAGTGCAACGATGAATATCCAATGAATATTCAGGACTGATTTCCTTTAGGATTGACTGGTTGGATCTCCTTGCAGTCCAAGAGACTCTCGAGAGTCTTCTCCAACACCACAGTTCAAAAGCATCAATTCTTCGGCGCTCAGCCTTCTTCACAGTCCAACTCTCACATCCATACATGACTACTGGAAAAACCATAGCTTTGACTAGACGGACCTTTTTTGGAAAAGTAATGTTTCTGCTTTTTAATAAATATGCTGTCAGGTTGGTCACAGCTTTTCTTCCAAGGAACAAGCGTTTTTTAACTTCATGGCTGCAGTCACCATCTGCAGTGATTTTGGAAACCAAGAAAATAAAGTCTGTCCCTGTTTCCAAGGGACGGGCCCGGATGCCATGATCTTAGTTTTCTGAGTGTTGAGTTTTAAGCCGGCTTTTTCTTTCTCCTCTTTCACTTTCATCAAGAGACTCTTTAGTTTCTCTTTGCTTTCTGCCATAAGAGCGATATCATCTGTGTATCTGAGGTGATTGATATTTCTCCTGGCAGCCTTGATTCCAGCTTGTGCTTCATCCAGCCCGGCATTTCTCATGATGTACTTTGAATATAAGTTAAATAAGCGGGGTGACAATATACAGCCTAGACGTACTTCTTTCTCAATTTGGAACCAGTCTGTTATTCCATGTTTGGTTTTAGCAGTTGCTTCTTGACCTGCATACAGATTTCTCAGGAGGCAGGTAAGGTGGTCTGGTATTCCTATCTCTTGAAGAATTTTCTGCAGTTTTCATGTAATACTTCTCCCCCCCTCCCCTCCTCCATTCCTTCACCTAAATGTATCTTAGTAGAAAGTCTAGTAAGAGGAGGCGGTTGCACGCATACCTGACTTCTTCATCCCCCTTTTCTCCTGACAGTTGGCCTGTCCATTGAGAGCCAATGTTCTCCTCTGTTGCTCCATGAGTTAGCTTAGTAGGGGCTTCCCTACTGGATATGTATATAGTGTGGATATGTGGATATGTATATATGTGGATATGTGTATTATATCCCAGTGGCTCAGGCCTGGGGTCCTGGAGTCCTGCAATGTCTTGGGTGTAAGTCAGCCCAGTTTGGGGATCCAGCATTAGAAATTTACTTATATCAGACATAGGCCATTTAATCCAATATCAACTTTATCAGCAGTATCTGTAATATTTTGCTTATTTATCTGGCTTACTGCTTTGTCAGTTTTAAACTGGTTCCTAATTTGTCAAGGAAAAGGAGTAGAATTTGTCACATCTCATTTAATTTGATATTAATAATTCAAAATATATTCTTTTATTATCTACATTTTAGTTTGAGAGGATTTTCTGGAAACTTATAGTAGACATATTTCTAGAGAAGGAAATGGCACCCCAATTTCAGTATTCTTACCTGGAAAATCCCACAGACAAGGGAGCCTAGAAGACTACACTCCATGGGGTCACAAAGATGTGGACACGATTTAGTGACTAAACAACAACAATAATATGAGAGATATTAAAGAAAGAGAAGAAAAGAAAGAAATTTTTGTTCTTTCTAGACAATATGTATATACAAAATTTTTAATTTTAGCCCACTCATATAGGCTTTTAGTTTTCATTCAATATTCAAAGCTATTGTGTTGTTCTTAAATAATAAAAAGTATATATAGCCTATTTTATCAAATCATAGATCTTTAAAACCTTATAAACAAAC